>RJWH01001958.1:0-287108 GCA_004363575.1 Solenodon paradoxus | reverse complement strand
CCAAGTACATCTAAGTAGAGCATTTCTGTACCCACTATGCACTTTGATGAGAGAACAGCCCTAGCTCCATCCCAAACAATGCAGCTATGAGCGGGATGTATACATATATATGATATCAGTTATTAAATACTTTACTATCCAAGTACATCTAAGTAGAGCATTTCTGTACCCACTATGCACTTTGATGAGAGAACAGCCCCAGCTCCTTCCCAAACAATGCAGCTATGAGCGGGATGTATACATATATATGATATCAAATATTAAATACTTTACTATCCAAGTACATCTAAGTAGAGCATTTCTGTACCCACTATGCACTTTGATGAGAGGAACAGCCCCAGCTCCTTCCCAAACAATGCAGCTATGAGACACTCAGATTCGGGGTCACAAGGAATGTAAATAAAAAGAGGGAATGAACTAGAAGATCCCCTCAGTCCCCTCAAGTTCCTAAATTCATTGACACTATCATCATTGTAAAAAGGTCATCTATTAAACAATTACTCCAGATGAGGCATGCTAAACAACTGCCATAAACTTCTAACTTAGACCCTCTCAACGACACACAGTGACAGGTGAGAGATCCTTGAGGAAACCTAGTTTTGGTGAAGTTTATTAACAGTTATGGCAGATGACATGGCCATGAGACTTGATTTATATTTGGCTGGAATTAAAACCTCTGCTCTTCTTCACCTCCCCATCCTGCCTCTTTTCATGAAGGATTTTGTCTCTCATGCTCCCTGCACCCACTACTCCCACCTTACTTAGCACCTCCAGGCTAGAATTCAAAACAGTCTGACTTTATTAGAACTACACATAAATGGGGTCCCCCCTCCCAACCCCCAGACACTCAGGGTCTTCAATAGCAGGGACTATGATTTATACTTCTTTCAGTGCCTCTGAAGTCTTACGGTATCTGGCACACAGTAAGTACTCAATAACTGTATGTGAAACTAAGCTGTTGCCAAATGCAAGAATCAGAGAGTAGAAGGTAGGGATGGCCAGGAAGACGACAGATCAGTCTCAGTAGTGATCTGGTCTTGGCATAACTGTAGGCAGCAAATGTAACCAGGTATTTTCCCTTTCTCCCCACACATCACCGAAGTTCTGGCTGCAGCACTGCATTTCCCCAGTACCCACAAAGCACACTTCCCTGAGAGAGAAGGATTTCACAAACCTCAACAAGAGCTTTATTATACAGAAGATTCACACTTAATAAGACTAGAGAGAAATTATTATCTTCAGATAAGTAAGAGGAGTTAATTAAGTACCCAATACTAGCTTCTCTTTCCCAAAAGCATCCTAGATTTTAAATAAATATATTTTTATTTAAAAAAAAAAAGAAAAGAAAGAATAAGAAATACAGTCAAAGAGCACATTGAGACCAAAATTGACTCTGTGTATAATAAAAACAAGACACAGAAGCACTAAAAAGGCTGAAGGTGCTGGGGAATTTCCAGCTAGAGAGATGTAACTCATTTTGTTCCTTCATGAATCATGAGAGTCAGGTTACAATTGTCAGTCCAAATTCTACTCACTAAACTCTCCTATAAAACAATACATGCATAGTTCTTAATTTATTGAACAAATATGTTAAGTAGTTATGGTGTATCAGGGAAACAGATCTAAGTAAGAGATCTTTACTCTCCAACACTTGGGTCAAATAAAGAGGTTCATCTTTATGAAATAATAATGATCAAGGCTATTTAATGAGATTCGAATCCCCACTGGAACTCCGAAGAAATAGTACAGTCCACCACCTATCAGAAATCAAGAAACTATCAATGGTTTTTTCCTCCCTTTCTCTAACCAAAAGGTCAGAGATTCAACTGTATTGCAGACTATAACATTTCCCTCTAAGAGCTTGTTTTCTTGTACGGAACCAAGAAAATGTCCTCATTGCTATCCGACTCTGTCCATGATGGAAAACAGAGATAACGAAGGCTAGTAACCTGCTTAAAGAAAGCTGCAAAGGAAAAATCCAGCAAAAATCTCCTTTTCAATATTTAAGTTCCAATTTAATGGAAGAAGGGAAGATAATAAAGGCTTCACAGGGTGAGAGAATGTTAATAGTTCCCCGAAATGACTCCTAGATACACCAAGAATCTTAGGAAAGCAATGTTCTTGTTATGCAAATGTAGCTCTGAGAGAAGTTTCCAACCCCCTCTCCTCCAAGATTGTCTTCTCTTAGCTCCTCCTCAACAGAAATTCTGGAGCTATAACTATAGGCAGACTTCAAGAAACATCTAGCTGGTGTTCCCCAGAGGAACAACACCCACCATGGAAAGAGTGTTTATTGCTTACAAGAGCAGGGTAGATGTGTACACACCATACGTGACACTTGCACCAAAGGAGGGTGCTGCCTCTGTGCTGGGAGCATTGATCGCCCACACAACAGAACTGAAAGATGCTTTTATTGTTGCTGTTACTGATAAGGAAACTGTCTCAGTGAGGCAAATTCATTCACACAGCCACTTAGCTAGAACATAGAAATGCCTGTCAGGCTCAGTCAGAGACACACAGCCCCAGAGGAAGAAGTCCTGCTCAGACCGGAGAGGAAGCAATCCCAACTCACAGCATTTCAGTACCCAGTGGGAAGCGGGTAACACATCCCTAGGCTTCAAATGGATATACAAGGAAGATAAAATTATTTCCCCCAAATTATTTATATAATTGGCCTTATAAAAACGGTTTTGTTGATACATATATAATTGAAAATAATAAACAGCACATACCTATAATGCAAAAATTTGATACATCTTGGCATATATGTGTGGGTTTACACACACGCGCGTGTGTGCGCATGCACAGTAACTCCAAAGCCTGAATCTTCTTGCCATACCCTTGGATAGAGTCCAGACTACTTAGGAGAAGATAATACAAACATGAATGAGCGCAAAACAGGTCTGCTAAGACTGTCGACACAGGCATCCTCTGCTAAAGCTCTGCGCTGTGCTAAGAAGTAGGAGCTGTGCTTAATTACCGGGACAAGTCCAAATGAAACCCCGCATAGAACTGTATTTCGCGTTCCTGAAGGCACCAACCAGTACATACAACAAGGGATCTTGGGATTTTAGAGATGGAAGTGCGACTGGTCAAAAAATCTTCACTTGTATCTGTGTGTGTGTGTGTGTGTGTGTGTGTGTGTGTGTGTGTGTGTGTGTGTGTGAATGAGTATTATTACATAATAATCTATAAGAGAGGCCATTCATATTCAACATGAAAATTTGGGGCACATATCAAGAGCATTAGAAAGAAAGCAAATGCAAGTGAACCTTTGTGACTCAGAAAACTTGAAACAGCTGGGCTGTGAATCATATAAAACCCAAGGATGGAGGGAGGGGAGGTGGTGGTACAAAAACATACAATAACCAACTAAATATAATGCTCCTCCCTCTTTCCTTTTCTTCCTCTCTTCAAAAAAAGCAAAAAAGCAAATGACTTAGAAAAGAAGACAGGATTAAAGATGAAGGTTTGGAAAAAAAGGAAATCTAAAATGAGAACAGAGAGGGCTTGATGCAGTGTTGCAACTGCAAAATTTGATTAACTCACTTCTCTGCACCAGGTCCACTAAAAACAAAGGAAATGGAGCTAAAATGCAGAATAAAACAAATGAGGGTAACCACTGTTACTATGATAGAGAACTGTGCATCCTTGTTTTTCAGTCCCTTTTTATTTAATATACATGCACACACATATAATGTGTGTTCTAGGCACATGTAGACAGAAGTAAGGTCATACTTCAGACAGCTTGGATCTACCATTTTTCCCACTTAATACTGCAAGTGGTATTTCAAGTCATGAATATTCTTCTCTCATATTTCTCACAGAACTGCACTATAACTGTTGACTAGTTTTTTCTTGCTCAGATTCGTCAAATATTACACATGCACACACACACACACACACACACACACACACACACACACAGAGGCACGAGCGCATAGTGGTTAAGAGTTCAGCAGAGCTTATTTCCAAATTGAGGAGTGGGATGCAGGCTGCTGGAAGCAGGAAAGGAGAAGGCTTGATGGAAGAGGTGGTAGTAGAACAGCAGTTTGGGTAGAGGAGAGAGATCACCAAGTTAAGGACATTCATAAAAAACGAGAGAAACACCACTGAGCACCACTATTACTGTACTGAGATCATGCTAAGAACGCTGAGAGATGGACAGGAGAGTCTCCACCAAGCAGGTGCAGAAGTAAAGGTGGACTCTGAGATGATGAGCTAAGCGCCAGGTCTGAGCGCCATGGTGGAAGCAGGACACCATGCAGCTTCCTCAGGAAGCCCACACGCACTGGCAAGCACTCCTAGAGGGTGTGGTAGACAGGCAGGGAGGGAGGCGAGATTGGGAAGGTAAGTGCTCCTTAGATTCCAAAAGATAAGTGCTCCTTGGATTCCAAAGTCAAGCTAAAGAGTAAGAACTTTTCCCTGCTTGCTGCATAACTCCTTGTGGGATTTGCTCTTTACACCGACATAACAAATGGGAAAAAAATGGCTATCAGCAGATTTTCAAGAAGCTGTTCGCAGAGCAGATTAATATTGCCTCAGGTAAGTAGATTTCCACAGGGACAGCATACCCTTTAGGGCATATCTCAAAAGCCAGAATTCCATCTGAGAGTACCTGAAAGAAATTTTAAGGCAGTACCTTCAGCATCTGATTATCAGATAAATGTATTAGTAGGAACCTCAGACAGGCAGCCTCTGTACTAAGTTGTGCCAAGCTGAAAAATGCTCCACGAGGCAAAGGGCACTCCAAGTGAGGACACACATAAATGCTAACTAAATGGGGAAGACAGAAACACCCTGGAAGTGAATCCTGGGACAAACACAAAACAAAACAACAAAAACACAGCAAGCATTCAAAGAAAATCTGCTACCTGAGTGCCAGGAGAACAAGCAACTCCTCTGTTACATTGCTCTCAAGGTCAGAGACTTTAGCATGCTGTTGGCTTGTGGGGAATCTCATAAAGGTCTGAACGCCATCCCCTTCTCATGTGGGAAATCAGGTTCAATCAAAGTCCATGACAGGTTTGATTTGGTCAGACTTAGGAGACTGCCTGGGTCTGTCCACTGCACACAGCAGACCGGTGCTAAACCTCAAGGTACCTACTTACCTGCTGGGTAGTTGGTTGTTTCCTAGCCTCTTTCCAGGCCCTCTTCACTCAAACAATCACCCTCCATGTGTTACTTGTCTCAGAGTCTCAGTACAACAATAAACAGTCTGGAGAACCAGGAAAAGAAAAGCATTTGATAACAGCATGATGTGATTGAAAGGACTGAGGTTTTGTGAATAAGCACACTTGGATTCATGACTGCCCTCCTTCCTTACCAACTGTGTAACACCTAGCAGCTTCTTAATCTAAGCCTCAGTTGCCCTAACTGTTAAAGGGGGGCAGATAATATCTTCCTCCATGCATGTGATGGGGTTTAAACAAAATAATGACAATAAGCATCTGTCACTGGAAGGTATATTTGCCTGTGTGTCTAACTTCTTATCCTCAAGTGGGAAGGTTGAGATAACCTCCTAGGCAAAACCATGAGAAAGGGAAAGCAATAGATCCTCAGGAAAGACTTGCATCTGGAAATTGCCACATTCTTCCACTGATTCAGTGGAAAGACCAATTTCTATCTATATAACCTTAGATAAAGAGAAAGCCTCTGACAGAATCATCACAAAGAGTAAAAGCACCATTTCCTAGGTATCTGATCTCTGTGCCATTGAAATACTCACACAATACAATCTCCAGACAAGGAAAGGATTTCAGAGTCTCAGTTGGTGACTTATTGTGAGCAATGTTCTAGTTAATTCAGTGCCACCACACACACCTCCACCTCAAGTTACCATTTACTGAGTGTAAACATGGTAGACAACTCAGAAATCAGACATCTAGAAAATGGTCCTCAGATGAAAACTCTTGCATATGGTCCCACCCTACCTGAGGCAAGCTCACCAAGTAAAGAAAAGTCCCTCCCAGGCTCCCACGTTAACTAGCTTCCCTGTCTTTCTGACTTAATTATGCTCCAATCATCCTGACAAGACTGCTGGGCTTCACTGTAAATCATGACAGTGGAAATCCTAAAATAAAAGCAAGATTAATGATATGACCTCAACTTAGCATGAGGGCCCATTAATTGAAATCATGGACTTAATTGAATTCTGGGCATAGCACTGCCAACTGGATTACATTTACTGAGACTACGTTTTTTTGCCCAAATTAATATAACTAAAATGCACCAATGGCAAGCCAAATATTAGATATTGCTAAGGAGACAAATTATTTTCTTGGCATACTAGCTTCCCAATCATCAGAAGAGTCTATAGTCTCAATAAAGGGACCATCACCATCATTTCAGTCACCTTTCCTGTCTTCTATATGCTCAAGAGTGCAATATAACCTCTCTAAACCTCAGATAATAATTCATTAATAAATCTATATATGTATATGTATATACACAAACATACATATGTGTTTATGTTCTTATATCTATGGCATACATATATATAACACATATATGCATTATACACAAACTTTAGTTGTTCAGTAAGAAGTGACCATTACCATCATTCCATTTCTTTTTACCACCATTCAATTAGTATAAGGAGCCTGGTATGGGGAGGAGAATAGGAAAAATCTGTGTAGCATTTTTTTTTTTTCTGAAAGTTACAGAATTGGCACTACAAATTGCATAGACAAATTTATATCTAGAGCCATTTGTAGTTTTTCTATACATTATCTCACTTAATTTTAACAGTAATATTGCAAGCAAGATTTATTATTCCCTTTTTACAGGTAAGTAAACTGAGAACACAAGACACAAATACAGTTACACAGCCAGAGCTCTTCCCCAGTTCTCTCTCAGAAAAGCCCATGTTTTTTATCCTAGCATTCTGCAACCTCTGATATATTTGTCAAAACCTTACAACATAAAGGGAAATGGTCAAACCAGAAAGCGCTGCCAGACAATAGAGAAGCCAAATTCTGACCTGGAGGCTGCTCTGTGTATGATCTAAGGATATTTCTAAGACCAGACACTAAGGAAGCAAAACTGCTAAATGTCAGTTGCTGTGAAGGCACAAATAAATGACAACCACCTTCTGAGACCTTAGCAGGCAGGAGAGGAAGCCAAGGGCAGAATTACAGGTCACACAAAAGAACAGCAGCCACAGCTTAAGATGCTCTTTCCTTTATATACAGACAATAAACCAGCCACACTCATAAGAACAGATTAGACGGTAAATACCAGGGGATGGAGGGGATGAGAACAAGAGAAATGTTATTAAGAAGTGGTAAATAATTCCTGACTCTAATGTACAAATATATTGAAAATGGACAATATTGTATTATAACATCAAGTTTGCTAAGATCGCTTAATTATGCCAAACACAAAGGAAGAAATGGTATTATGTGATGTGACAGGGTCCTAACTATTGCTATCATGGCAATTAAAATATATAATTATATTAAATCAATATACTGCATACCTTAAGTGTACCTAAAATTGTACACCAGATACTTCTGTTTAAAAACTGCTCTTTCATAAACACGCCTCTTCTTGCTACCCAGTCCCACTCACTGTACAGGCACCTGCAGGCTGTAGGGTGAGCAAGTTCACCAGCCACAGGCACAAGCATTCCAGAAACGGCAACAGAGCACCCGAGGGAAAACGACACAAGCTCAAAGGACCAGCCTGTGAATGTGCTCCCTGTCTTCCCCAAACACCATTCTACAAACTTTTTAGACCTGCTCATTGTCAGGTCCCTTTGAGGTATAAAAAGTACATTCACGCTAACAAACCCAGGGTCACAGCTTTCCTGGAGAAAAGAGAGAGCTGATAAGTCATTAGCAGTGTCTGGTCTCCCTCAGTACCTTTTAGGTCCCAGATAATATGATCAGAGATCACAGGCTCTGAGGTTTCAGAGATGGTCACCGATAACCACACAAAAAGGGTCTTGATAATGGAGCAATGACAGGAAAGAATGAAAGCAGGTGGTCTTTCATCATGAATAATGTGTCCTCTGCAAACCCAAAGAATGGTACGAGTGGGTTGGAGGCTGCATTTTATAGATCCTTTTTCTTTCTTTAAAAGGAGAAAGTGGGGTAGGATCGACTTCCAGATGGTGACTCAACACAGTTTCGGGTTGCTCCTCACAGACACCGAAAACAAAAACAAAAACAAAAAAAAATCACCTATTTTCCTGAGACAAACACCAAGAAACGACTGACACTTCAGCTGGAGACAGATCAGCTGACGACTAACAGTGGGTGAGGGCACTGGTGTGGTTCTCAGCTAAGCCGCTGACTTTGATTTGGGATAGAGCTTGGGAGTCTCTGGATGTGTGGTGGGGCAGAGGCTAGGGATTTTGGGACCAGCTGCAGAGGTAGTGAGAGGCGGGCCCAGTGGGGCTGAGATGTGGGGCCATGAAGGGCTGACTTGGAGGGGGTGAAAAGAGAGCCAGCACACTGGGAGCTGAGCTTTAGCCACACAGTGAAATTGCGCTGGGAGCTGCCATAACCAGAAATCAGTCAAATCAAAGCCCTCCCATAACCAGAGCCTGGGGTCCACTGAGCGGAAATCCCACCAACTGCATATCTGTCCACCAGAAATTCCACCCATCAGGTGCCCCGCCCCCTGGAATACAGTGAGAAGTTACCCACTATCAATGTTACCCACTAGTGCCACATTGTGGGTAGAGGCAAAATTGCAGGCTGATTGCCAATCCTGGGCAAGTCAAATCTATGCAACGGCAGGGAAACCAAACTCTCCGAAATACAGACAGAATGCCAAATAGAGCAAAAGAAATATATGTGAAATGATGGATCCAATCAAAAACCCAGGGGAAAATCTGAATATAGCAGACATATATAAATTACCTGAAGAGGAATTTAGGGTAACAGTGATTAACATACTCATGAGAATCCAGAAATAAGTAAATGAAAATGTCAGGAAGCAAAGAGAAGAATTAAAACAAGACATTAAACAGGTAAGTGATACAATGGCTGAATTAAAGAACTCAATAGACTCAACAACAGGATGGATGAAGCTTCCAAAAGAATCATTGATCTGGGAGATAGGACAGAGGAACTCAATCAAGCAAACCAGAAAAAAGATAAAAAAAAAAAATTCAAAGAATCAAAGACAACATTAGAGACCTCTGGGATAACATCAAAAGGAACAACATTTGCATCATGGGAGTCCTAGAGGTAGAGAGAGAAGAGGGAGCAGAAACCATATTTGAAGAAATAATAGATGAGAACTTCCCCAATTTGAAGAATGAAGCAAGCCTCCAGATCCAGGAAGTTCAAAGAGTTCCTAATAAAAGACATCCAAACAGAAATACACCTAGACACATCGTCATAAAAATGTCAAAAATACAAGATAAACAAAGACTATTTAAAAGCAGCCAGAGAAAAACGTGTCACATACAGAGGAGCCCGCATAAGATTGTCAGCAGACTTTTCAAATGAAATTCTACAGGCCAGAAGGGAATGGCATAATATATTCAAAGTGCTGAAAGAAAAGGAGTTTCAACCCAGGGTATTATATCCTGCAAGATTATCATTCAGAACTGAAGGAGTGATAAAAACCTTTTCTGACAAGCAAAAGTTAAAGGAGTTTATGTCCACAAAACCAGCTTTGCAAAAAATATTAAAGGATACTCTATGAAGCATAAAGAAACCACAGAAAAACAGTAAGACAGCAAATACACCACAGTGGGTGTCATCTGCCAGCCTTGGTCAAATTAAAACCTCCAGCATAGTTTCTTGCTTCCAGTCCTTGTTGATCAGCACAACTCATCAATAACCCAGTGGAAGTGTCTCTTTCTTGCCTGCCAGCTTCTGTGTACTCTTCATGAACTGGTCCTGACCCAGGACAACACAGTGACTTTCTTCACCACCAATGGACAACAAATACACCTTCTCCAGATGACAAGAAACCCAACCTTAGGGAGAGCTTCCATCTTTTAACATGTTCTTTCCTTCAATACTCAGCTCATTACCAGAAAACATTTTAGAGCACTCAACCCCTTTATAGTTAGTGCCCTGATGTAATTTATAATTATATGTAAAGTTTCTATGCTTTCATTAAATAAATCAAATGAAAAGGAGAAAATGGGACTACGACTAACTTATCCAGCATCTTTGTACATGTTGGAAAAGGGTGATTCAGTCCTTTGGTTTCTGTTCTCAGTCTTCTCTGTACCCCTTAGACAAGCCTGTGTTTGCATAACATAACTGTACAAGCCAATATGGCCTCCCTGGGGCACTAATTTCACCGCGCTCCCCTAAGTGCCAGCTCCAAGTCAAATGCGTTTCACACACTGCTTCACTTCACTCTCACAGGGCTCCTGCAAAGGGTCACCCTTTACAGGTACTGAAATGAGGTTTAGAGAGGGTACATGACTGGCCCACACTGAGGCCTGGAAACTGTGGTATGAGGGATTCCCAGGATTAAACATCAAGTCTGACTCCAGGAAGTGTGACGTCAGGTCACTCTGTCAAAACAGCCTGTGGTGCCTGCTTAAAAATAAGATTTCCATTTTCTTTTTCTGAATCAGAACCTCTGATGTGGGGTCCAAAGTCCACATCCTTCAACACTCCTCAAGAGAGTGTGATAAAAAAGGAAAGTTTACAAACAAGGTAAGAGCTCTATGCCATTCCCCCAACCCGCTGCCCTCTGTAGATCAGCAGCCTTAAATAAAGTGGGGGTGGGAAGAGTTACCATTTATTGAGCATTGTTCATCTGCCAAGAGCTTCACATATCCTATCATATTTAATCCTTACAACAACCTGCTGAAAAGGAATAGTATTATAACTGTTTTATAGAGGAGAAAATGGAGGCTCTTTAAAGTTCAATAATTGGATAAAGGTCATACAGCTAACAGATGGCAGGGTCAGAATTGAAGCAGGCCTACCTGGTTCTAAACTCCACCCCTTCACTATCACAGTCTTCATTTCCCTGTTTGGCGGAGAGAACAGAGTTCTGTGCCTGGGTGGATGTATCTCTGAAATGACCTCCAGAAGACCTTGCCCAATATAACTCACGCAACTGAAATGGTTATGTCCCAGGGAGCCCCAATTCTTCCCACTGTAGTTGCTGGTACTTGGCTTCTGATGGAAGGGAAAAAAGGACTCTCAAGGACAAGAGGGCAGCCTAGGAATGAAGTCATCCTCCCCGCTCCCTGAACACTCACACGTTTGAGTCTACTCCTTCTCAGGTCTGAATTCAGTCATTTGGGAATCAGCATTATGTGACCTATGAAGGTAACCAAAACCGTTCAACTTCCAAATGCCAGTGTGCCCTGAAGAGAAGGCTTTCCCTCTCTGGGCAAAGTCTCTTCATTGGTAAAAATAGGAGGAGGAATTTGCTCTCTTAGTTTCCACTAACATTGGGTGACTCCGTGATTCAGACTCTACAAAACATGAGGGTTAAATCACGGTGTGTGCCAACTACTATGGGGTGAGGCACTGGTAGGAGCCGCTAAATTGGACATGGAGTCCAAGTTTTAACCCACTCATGGTGGCAACTGTCAACAAAAAAGTTCAAATCTCTTCTGTTTTCTCTCTCTGCCTGGGATACCCCGTCGAAGATAGTTATATAACAGGGTGGCCAGCAGCTTCCATCCTCTTTCTCTGCATTTGACATTAATCTCAAACTACAAACTACTCCGTGGTTGCCCTTTTTGTAATCTTTAAGCATCTTCACCTTGCCTGTTTAACAAGACTGTAAGCTCCCAGAAAGCAGCTTGGTGGTTTAGACAAGTCTGCACAGAGCAGTGTCTGTGTTATGGACACTGTGGACACAGGGGTGGGAAAAGCATTCTAGTTTTCTGCTTTAAAATGAGTAGAGGTAACTAAAATCAGCTAACAGCTGAGTGCCTCTTAAGTACCAGGTATTTTTTCTGAATACTTCACAACCTACAAGATCCATACTATTGCACATTGCATTTTGTGGGCATGGAAACAGATACAGAGAGGCTATCTGGCTGAGGTCACACAGTTAATAAAGGCAACATGTAAATAGTCTCCCACAACCTTCTGCTGAATTAATACACTTAGAGAACAGCTGGGATCATTTGTGCTTTTGGCATCAGACACACTTGGGTCCAAACTCCAGCTCAGTAATTTAGTATTTCTTTAGATAAGCTACCTAAATCTTTCTGTGTCTCAGTTTCTGCATCTGTAAAATGTGAAAACAATTGCTACCTTATAGGGTTATTCTGAAGATCAGAGACAAATACATGTAAAAGAACCTAGTGTTGTGACTGGCCTAGTCACTTACTTATGTATCCACCGAGCTAGTTCAGTGATAAGGACATGGGTTTCTGCTTTCTACTTGTGTTACTTCCCCTCCCTACTGTGATATGAATTTTAAAATGGAAAATTTTATGTATGTGTATCTATATATACACACACACATACATATAGCTTACGTATAATGTATATTACATGTATAACATATACACATAAGTTATTTATTTATACATACACATTCCATATAGATATGATAGCTCTTCTTACCAGCAATGGTATAACCAATCTAGTCAAAGTCACAATCACTTATCACCCGAATTATTGTTGTAGTATCTTTTTAAAATACATTTTAATAAATGCTGATTTACAATACTATGTGAGTTTTAAGTACACTGGTTCACTCTTCATCAAATATACATCGCACCATACCCACCACCAGATTTCTAATAATCTTCTACCACTGTCCATGACTCTGCACTCCCCTTTGCTCTCACCTCTCACCTGTTTCCCCTCTAGTAACCTCTGTTTATTTGCTTTCCTTTCTTTACATTCCATATATGAGTGAGATCATCTGGTACTTGTCTTTTTCTTTCTGATTTATTTCACTTAGAATAATCCCCTTTTGTTTCTCCAGTGTCGTCGCAGATGGCAAGATTTCATGTTTTTTATGAATGAGTAGTATTCCACTGTGTGCCACATCTTCTGTATCCAATTATTCCTCCAGTCTCTTAACTAAAGCCTTCGTCTCCACTCTTGCCTCCCTGCGATCTGATAAAGAGCAAAAAAAGATGTTCTTTTAAGAAATAAAACAAAACCTGTTTCTTTTCTGTTTAAAATCTTCCAGTGGTTTCCCACCCCACTTACAGTGAAAAATCACAGTTCTTACTATGAACTAAAGACTCCACAGTAGCTGGTCTTGCATACCTCTCTGGCCTTACTCCTACCTCTCCTTCCCTCTTCATTGTAGCCACACTATTCCTAAATTCAACATCCACTTACCTCAGGGCCTCGGCATTATTATTTCATTCTTCCCTCATATGCCAAATGGCAGGCTCCCTCACTTCTCACATCTCTGCTTAAATGTTTCTTTTTCGCAGAGGTTCCCCAGGTCACCCTGTGTAGAATGGCACCCCCAATACCCTTATCTAGTATATTTTTCTTTATGGTATTATTATCCTGATTTTTTTTCTGTGTCTCCACCTGCTAGAAAAAAAGCTCCATAAAAGAACACATATAATGTTGGGGGCACTGTTATATCTCCCAGATACTTGACTCAATAAATTCTGTTGGCTTTAACCTTAAATTCGAAACTATAAACTAGCCAGCAATGCTGCACAGAGGATGTTGAACAAAAAAGAATGGAGGAGTTAGTAGCCACCACAGTAAGGATGCTCATCTGCCTCTTTAAGACTCTTGAATTTTATCTTGTAGGTGATGTTAGTCTCAAGCTATATATATATATATAAAACACGTCTTCAAAGTTTAGATACAGTATTCTTACCATTATCATTATTCATATAAACACATGTGTTTTAGATGTTTATGTAGCATATGCTTGAGGAGGTTTATCACCTTCTAATTAAAGAAGCTGAACCACTATACTTGTGGTTATAAAGACAGTTGTGTGCTCCTAAATGTCCCTGCATAAAAAGCTATAGACACACACACACGCGCGCACGCACACACACACACACACACACACACACACACGGCAATCATCCACCCACAAGACTGGATACGAAGAAATCTGAGAGCCACTGCTTTCCCCTAACTGTTCCCACAGGTAAACACAGGCAAAGTCCATGCCACCTCCCACCTCTCTACATGTCATGAGTAGCTAGCAGCCACTTCCAGCTCTAGTCTCCAACTTGTCCTGCTAACTTACTGCAAGCATTGGACTCCTTCACTCCTCTCTGAAGGCATGTTATTTAAAACAAAAAACAACACAAATTTAATCTGATCACTTCTTTTAAAAACTTTCAAGTATTCCAGGTAACGGGGGTTTTTTTTATTTTGAAGTTGTTTGAAATATTCTGATGAGATACTGTGTTACTATTACAAACTCAGGTAAAACATGTTTAAACTTGTTTGGAACCTTGCTTGTGTTTAGTGAAGATAGTAAACCTATGATGAGTGATAGATAAGACGTCAGCAATGTCCTGACACACCAATGTAAGTTAAAGTGTGATATGTAAAATGAATGTTAAATGTGATAAACCCCCGAGTGTACCCAACTGATAGCCTGCGGATTCAAGCTATAAAAGGGGCTCCCACTTCAAGTAAGTCAGTCACCTAGACTCCAAGATAGACCCTACGACATTCCGTACGGTGATCGGCTGGAAGCCACTGCTCACCGGAATCCCGTCGGAGGCTCAGCTCTTCACCAGTCAAAACTCATCGTTGCGCTGCTGTTAGAGAGAAGATCGCCACGGGGCTGAACCCAGGCATCAGGAACTAGTGAGTAATAAAGCCTGTGTGTAACTTGCAACTAATATTTGTGTGGTCGTATCTTACTATGGCAGCATAGAAATATTAATATTTATATAAACTCTCCTAAGAACAAATAAGTAAGAGTGTACTTAGAGCAGTCTCAGCAGTATTCTCGACCTGTGATTGTCCGATATTTAGCGCGCATGTATTTTCCATCTCAATCATATCTCAGACAAGGTTACAAAGCCCAGAATGACCTGGAGCTGCTTACCCACATCCTTCCCTCCTGAACTGTTCCCTACACTCCAGTCCCAGGGAACCACCTGCAGTTCTCCCAATAGCCCATGCTCTCTCTTTCTTCTGGAACTTTGCACATGCTTTCCTGGATATTCTTTGGTGTTCCAAGAGTATTTCTGCAGTCTCTTCAGCAATAATTCTGTGTATTAACATGTATAACACTTCCGTGTTTTGTCCCAAAAATAACCATCCTAAAAGAACTCATATTATTTACCATCTTGCCAGAGGTTGTCAGCCTTAACAGTTTGATAGACTATTGTCTCCCAGTTCTTGTGTCAAATATGATTACATATTTTATTTGAAGTTTTCATGTCTGCCTAGAAAATTTTGAAATATAATCTCATCAAGGAATCTTCTTGTTCTTTTGATACAGTTTTATTGGCTTCCTTTCCTAAAAGTAGGGGTAGTTAAATAATCCTAGCAACAAAATTGCCATCTTTTTTCTCAATTATCTAGTCCAAGAGAGTCAAACTGTATCTTCAAAAGAATTTCTTATAATTAGTGTATCATATATGGACAGAGCTGATTCCTTGGTTACTGTAAAACACTTAGTTATTTCTATTCATATCTAGGCTTTTTTCTAAAGAAAAGGTGATGCAAATAACCTATAAATTCTTAATAATGATTCTCCGGGCTCTGCCTTAAACATGGTATAATCAAATACAAGGCTGTATTAAACACTGAAGCTTGAGGGGAAAATAAAATCGGACCGAGGAATTCTGAACTCAGAGACATTCTAGAAAACATCACTGAGGTTAATACAGATCATAATTTGTCATTTCTTAAAATGTTTAAAACAGTACTCACGTAGGAGAAACCACTCAATTGTTGTCCTAAAAAAATGACACTGATAGCTCTTAAGATTTTAAAGCTACCATGCTTTTCACGTAGACAACTGTAAGTACACTAGCACCTGGGCTGAATCTGTCGCCTGCTAGCTGTGTTCTGACCTTGGATGAATCACTTACCCTAATCCCTATAGTCATAAACGAAGACAAGTATATCCACATAAGGCAGTTGTAAAAATGAAGTAAAACGATGCCCATGGAAGCACTTTGTAAACTAAAAATAAGGCACTGACGGTTTTTATGCATGGTCAATGCCAAAGGGCAAAGTGATTTGAAGATAAAGCTCTTCCCAGAACTTCAGTTCCCCACCTAAGAGTCCATTTATTTCACCAAGCTGTTATTTTTGTTGTTATTGGAAGTACATCAAAAGGATCTCTGCTGAGCCTGGGCAAATAACAACTAAGTCCAGAATGTACTATTAAATGCCCATAATTCATTACTGGGCTTGTGTTCTTCTTGCTTGTTTTTTGTTTTTGCTTTTGTTTTTTTTAAAGACTCTCTTGGTATGTTACAAATCTTAATACGAATAGCTGAATCCACATTAGATTAAGAATCCAAGTGCCCAAACTGGAGCTGTGTGCAAATCAGGGACTGATGGACTGTCGCCAGCTGATGCACATCTGTGAGGCTCCCATCACTGTAAATAAAAGAATCTGCCATTGTTTTCAGAGCAGCTTAGCCCCTTTGCCAACAGAGCACCCTTTGTGTGCCCTCCAGTTTTCTATAATTCCAGGTTTGAGACTTTGATGTAATCCTCTGCTTTCTAACCTTTAAGGGCTTGAATGGATTTTAAGAGGAAAAGGTTATCTAAATATTTTTATGCACTACTAATATCGAAAACATCACTGCTTTCTTCTAGTCAAAGTTCATAGCAGACTCAAAAAAATTCTGAAAGGAATGTTATCGATGTCATCCCTTTCAAAGGTGAGTTTAATGAAGTAAATGACAACAATGGATTCAATTCAAAGAAGTTGTTGATCACTCTTGCAAATTATTAATTCTAAGTAGAATTTGACAAGCATGAAGGCATTTACCTCAGTATTATTGGGGCATGTCCAAAAATAGCCATTATTTGGTTGGGGGGGAGGGTTACACCACAGACAATGAGCTTCTATCTCCCCTTTGCAAAAGAAAAAAAATATATAAGGTTCAACCATGATACTAGTTTATTTCTTGCCTTTTTCTTATATTTCACACTCAGGAGGTTTGCTTTTACTATTCCTTCCACAAATAACCTTTTCCTGGCTCTTTGCATGATTAATTCTTTCTCATTTTCCAGAAGATACTACAGCAAATGTTACTGAAAGGTGCCACTTCCTACCAGCTCTAAGCACCCCCCACCAGTCCCAGAAGTTACCAAACATCTGTCATTCTGAAATACCTGTTATTCTGAAATGCCCCTCCTGTGGTCTACATATCATGATGTGTGTTGGAAAAAGAGATTTGATATAGAGACATGATTTCTTGCAGAGTGCCCCATTGCTAATATGTGTATTATGAACCATTCACTATCTGATAAGAGAACAAAATGTTGAAAAGCAAGTCAATCTGCAAATAAGAGTCTAGAAATATCTGTGATCAGAAGGAGTCCATGCTCTAGACACAGCAAGGACATACTGGCACCAGGTCTCAGAATACTCCAGTATCTGAGAAAATGGAGTTCAGATTCACGAGAGTAATGGGCATGAGGCAGTGGGCAATTAAAATTTCCAACCAGACATCAGACCCAAATAGAGTCAAATCCCAACTCTACCACATGTAATAAGTCCTGTATGTACCTGTGCCTCTGCTTCCTTAGGCAAAAGAAAATACCCCAAGAAACACTGCTGATGGCAAGATGGAGAACAAGGACAATGGCCTTTGCCAATTTGGTCACCAAATGCTTGATTGGACCTGAGCTCACACTCAGCAAACAGAATGCACGAAACCTCCTTCCAACTTGGGACTTGTAACCTATCTAAAACAACACTTCCTGTTCAGGTTATAATTAGAAGCATCTGATTATTATAAGGAGCATGCTATGTTCCTTATGTAGTGTTAATGAGCGACTCCAATTTGTCTGGCATCAAAGCAAAGAGGGCAATGACCTCAGGCCACCAGCACACTGAGAAATAGATAGTTTCCCCATGTGTTTGCTGTGGGATTTGGGGGAAGTCATTTCATCACCTTGGAAAAACTGGTCTCTAAATTGGGAATTAATTATAGTACCTGTCTTTCTGGATTCCTCTGAGAAATAAATAAGGTAATGCATGTTAAGTATTTAACACAAATACAGCAAGTAAATAGTAATTCTAAACAAATGTCAGGTATTTTTACCACTGTGACCTCCCCACCAAAGATTCTAGATATCTGTCTTTCATGAAATCCTAAGAATTTCTCTTGCTTCTTCTGGGAAGTCCTGCTTTTACATCTGTCCTGGAAATAGGATTTCATATGCCTTGGAGTCCAGTGACTATAGAAAACCATGTTGACATATATTTAAGGAGTGGGGAACCTATACATAGGAAGTTATTTTAACATGAAGAATAATTACTACAGTAAAAAAAAAAAAAAAAAAATATTATAGAGAACCAAACTAGGGCCTATCTCCCCAGAGCTGAAACACGAGGAGGTGTTGGGCAAGAGATTGATTTCAGTCAAAACAATATTCCATTCCCCACTTCTCTTCCCTTGGAAATAGTTTTTAGCTAGTTGCCTGGCCTCCCAGACTACATTTCCCATGTTCCTGTTCAGCAAAATGTGACCATGTGATTAAGTTCCAACTCCTGGGATAGGTAGAAGTAAGACTGCAACTTCCAAGGTGTTTCTTAAAGGGCAGAGTTAGGCTGGAAAACAAATGTGTTGGTTGGCTATCCTTAGATAACAAGGAAGAGAGTAGTAACCTACAGCGTATAAAGCAACAAGACATGAGGAGCCTCAGACCCTAGTTATTTCATAAAGTAGAACTGATAATCCAGATGAGGTTTTTATATGAGCAAAAAATAAGTTTCTGCCTGTGTAAGTTAGTTATGATTGCCTTAGTTATATACAGCCAAACCTATATACATTCATAAATATTGTAGATCAAGTAGAGAAAGGAAGCAGAAAGGCAGAAAGGTTACATGACCCTGGTACATAGTAGGTTCTCCTAATTACTTGTAGAATCAAATATCCTTTCTAGGACTCCAACCAATCAGCCCAAATTTGGAATATTGAGGTCAGCTCCAAAAACAAGAGGGAAAATGGCCAGCTGGAGAGTGTCCATAGGAGAATGACTAGGTCAATGAAAGGTCAAAAAAACCCGTCTCCTGAGGAAAGTCTGTAAGAGTTAGAAGCAGAAAGGTAAGCTAGAGAACCAGGATTAGGTTTCAGGTAACTCAAGGGAAGTAAGTTGAACAGGGCTCCTCTGTTTGCACTCTAGTTTCCTCACCTGCAATAGATAAGACCAGAAAATCATTAAAATCCCTTCTAGCCATACCATGAGAGATCTACAGATTCAGATGAATTTATGTTATAGCACAGGAACAAAACAGATCTACAACCCACCTAGACAGAGCGCTGAGAGTGAAGGGCAGATTTCCACTGAACGACAAAAGACAACTTCTTAGCAATGTCTCTTGCCCAGCAGTAGAATGGCTGCCTTCCAAAGTCCAGCGTTACCTGACTGGAAGGGTTCAATCAAGGGCTGATTCATTTCTAGAGGAAGTTCTGAGTCTTAAGAGGACCACGGGGTAGTTAAAACAACTTCCTGAAGATTCAGTCCTTCTTAAAGGCTGATCAAAAATGTGAGCTTCATGGTAGAAGGTGCTATATTTTAATTCAGTTCTGCCGCTTATTTAACTACATGACCTGAACAAGTTATTCACCTTTTGAATTGTTGACTTTCAGTTTCCTCATTTTGAAAACAAGAATAGTAAAACATAAGGAGAAGTGTGCTGTATTAAAAGAGATCACATATGTCAAGCACATAGCAGTGGTAGACTCAGAGTTGCTGATACTACTCATGATCAACATCAACAAATGATAAAGCTCTCATAAACTTTAGAAATAGAGGAGAAAAAAAAATGACAGAAGTTCAGAAAATGAGTTATCCTGGTGGAATCAGCAGCAGGAAGCTGGCTGAAATCTGAGGACTTGGGCAAGTAGTTGTAGTCATATTAAAATAGAATTTTGCATAGAAATGTTGGGGGAAAGGTTCACCATTTAACCTGGAATCAACATGGAACCAGACAGACCAGGAGGATGGGGAACTGCTGACCAAAGGGCATGGAGTTCTTTTTGGAGCCAGAGGTTTTTAGAACTAACCTGAGAAATCTCTCAGAATGTCCCTCTTCCTATCTCACCTGGAACCATCTGATGAGATGGCCTGGTCTTTCACGTTAATAGAACTCCCTCCTTATCAACAGCCATTCCTCAGGCTCAAGGAAGGGTATAAATTCAGGAAAATCATAGCAATCAGGGCAGCCCTCCCTGCCTGAGAGAACTCAGTCTCCTGCTTGTACTTTCTTTCTCCTCCATTTTTTTCTAAAAAAAAAAAAAAACTTATAAAACTACACTCTAACATGAAAGAATTCCTTCCTGAACCATTTGCCAGCTGGACCCCAGAGCCCCCGCATTAGAAATGCTGCTAAGTACAAGCACAAAAGCTACTCAGAGTAGGAGAGGAAACAGTTGGAGGTTCACCAAAAACTAAGAAGGACTCAGCCAGATTTCATCAACCAATGCAACATTTATTATCTATGAGCTATTATAAGGTGAGAAAAGTGCCATGAGGCGGAAAATAAAGCATATGATCAGGACAGAGAGAAGCATCTGACTTAGACTCCCAGATAAAATGATAGCTAACTCAAGACATGATTACTAAGGTGAAGGTATTTCAGCTGAAGAGTGGGGAGAGTGGAAGCTGACAATGTGTTTGAAAGAGAGCAGAGAGACCTGCCCTGGTGGAGCAGCAATTAGGTCAATCGCCTCCAAAGGTACACAGGTTACATAGCCCTGCTTTCGAGTCCTGGTCCTGGGGGAAACAACCAGGGAGAACAACTAAATAAAAATGAAATCAATGCACCTTCCTCCTCTCTAGCCTTCATTCCTGCCAGCACCTTTCCTTGGGAAAAAAAAAAAAAAAGAGGAAGAAAGAAAGAAAGAGGGTAGAGAAACACAAAATCTCTCCCACTTTTCTTCCTCTAAAGTGCCCGAATTCAGTGACCAGCAAGACTGCTAAGTCTGCTAAGTCCTTTCCAGTTCTAAAGTTCTATAATTATGTCTTCAGGTGAAAAAGCAAAATAAAGTAAATGTCCTACCTATTTGAGTTAATGATTCTGTCTTCAAAAGAATACTGGGGGCATGGATGTGGTTGCAACAGAGGAGCAACATGAGGGCTCCTTGTGGTGTCCGAACTGCCCAATATCCCATGATGATGGGTTCGTGAGCCCACACAAGTGATAACTAGCATAGAACTTACACACACACAATGAACAGAAATAAAACCAGGGATATATGAGGTCAATATCTTGTCTGTGAAATGACACTATTGCAAAATATTACCATTGGGAGAAATGAGCAAAGTCTACAAGAATTTCTCTGTTTCTCTGTATGGTTTCTCATGGTGCAGGCGAGTCTATAATTGTTTTAATAAAAGTTTCAAAAACAGTTACAAAAGCAGTTACAGGGGGAAAATGGTAATATAAAATTGCCCTAATGAAATCTAAATTAATTGTTGAAAATTATGCAAAACACACAAAAAATAAAATGCGAAAATTACTCACACCGCCTTAAGGCTAACAGATCAACAATCAACACTTCTGTGCCTTGGGCCATGGCAACAGGACAAAGCCTCCAGCAGCAATGTGTCCCTCTCCTTTTAATGCTTTTGCAGCCTGATTCCCCAGAGGAGGCTAAAAAAAGTTGGGGTGTGGCGGGCGGGGCAAAGGGGCAGGATTTTTTTAATGTATAAAAAAGAGATAATGGGCTTTAAAAGGCTTAGTCTATTGGGGTATAAAGTAAGAGTTTCTTGGCCTGCCCTGGAGGCTCAGCATTTAAGTCTGTGTCTGGGGAGCAGTCCACATACAGACTAATGACCTGGGTTTGTGTCCTGGGAGGGAACAACTAAATAAATTAATAACTTCTTCCTCCTTTCTCATCGTCCCTACCTGCTGCCTGCTTGCCTTCATTCTTGCCTGTCTTTCCTTCCTTTTCAAAAAATGGGGTCCTAGGTGCGCCCTGGTGGTCTAGTAGTCTAAAACACCCTGGGAGCAGTCCCACACACATTACAAGGTTGCGGGTTCAAGGCCAGGGGAATGACCAATGTGAACAACTAAACAAAACGCTTCTTGCTCCTCTCTCCTTGCCACCTTCTTACCTGCCTTCTTTATACCTACACCTTTCCTTTAAAAAAGCGGGGAGGGGCGACAGTCCTACGGCTTAAAATTTTTGAAAAAGTAATGGTTCTAATAGTCATTTACATTTCAGCAGAGGAAAACAGTTTTAAATGCAAAAGATATCCTCTCCATTAAAACTTTCTGCTGGTTAATAAAAAATACTGGCTTCCTATTATTCAAATATTCTTTCGTAACATTTACATATTATTTACAATAAATTTACACATATAAATAATATTTGTAATTAATATTATATTTCTATAATAAATTATATTTTACGGGTTGTCAACATAATGAAGAAGATTAGAACAAGTCTCTGAATATTAACATGTTAGCGTTTAAAAGAATCATAGAGGCGTACCCTAGTGACTCAGGTGTTAGGTCTGTGATCTCTGGCATAGTCCACATAAAGCCCAAAGACCCAATTTGTAACCCAGGGGCAGGGTGAGGATGGTTTGGGGAGAGAACCAAAAATGACCACATAAGTGAATAAAAAAATGCTTTTTTTTCCTCTCTCTTCCTGCCCGCCTGCCTGTCTACTTGACTTAATTCCTGCCTGCTTCCTTACTAAAATATACAAATACAAAAAGAACCTTAAAAACCACCTAACCAAATAATTCCCTAAAATAAACATACACCCACACACAATTATTTTATATAGAAACTATATGCTTATTTTTACTTTAGGAAGTACGGACAATGCACAATTTCAAAAACTCATTTAAAAAGATCATGAGCCATCAACCTCACTCTAAGACATTTTTGACTTTGTAGACACTAGTAGAAAAAAAACATAAATGAAGAATCTATAGAGAAAAAAATGGTTAAAGACTTGTAACATACTAGATATGGTTCATAGTCCCATTCTCTTCAACTTTGGGGAAGCAACATCTTAATTTTTATTTCTTTATTCATAAACATAGTCTCCTCCTAGCAGGCCAACAACTATTTGCTGCCTGAATGAATGAATGGCTGGTGTTACCAGCACACGTAAATATCCCACTGCTCACTGGTACTCAGACATTCCATGTTCTTCCACGCTTGGAGTCAGCTCCTGTGTGGAAGGTCCTCCCACATCCCCTTCTCCTCCTGAGGACTTGGAAACAGATAATCAGCAAAGACCAGTTGTTTGAATTAGTGACATTGGTACCTTCATGGAAGCCGTGTACACAGAGAAGACGAGAAAGTTGATCTACGGAGGCAGAGAGTAAAGGATGAAGCAAGCTCACAGGAGAGGTCAAAACAAGGGCCAGGGAGTACTAGACAGAGAAGGTTGCCAGGAAGCTATGAGGTCTAGATTTCTAGGTTCAGATGAGGCTGGATTCCACTCTCTGGACCCAGAGACCTGAAGTTATCATGTGACTTTATACCCACTTTCTTTGACTTTTCAATAAAGATGTTTTGAAATACACTTTCATTACTTGCAGTCAAAAATAACTTACTAAGACATGGGTAAAATACTCCAATACTTTTACCCTCCATTCCTTTATCACTGTATCTCTTCCTCTGAAAATATTCTTTCTAGTTTTATCTAAAATTTCAAATCCTAGCCATCCCTTACAACCAGCCCTAAATACAATCTAGTCAAGGAGCAGACTGTCTTGTCCTTGTAGAGTGCCGTTTCTCTTACTGGCATATACACACTAGCATTATTTATGTGCATGCATGTCCCCCTTCAATTCCCGTACTCTCAACATGAGTGAACTGGATAAAGAGGTGATTGTCCAACTGGATTCTACATGGTCCCAGGTTCTGTCTTATGTACAAGAAACAATGTTTGGGGCGGAGGTAGGGGAAGAAGTGAGTGATTCCAAGAAAGCAGCGTCTTGGTCGTCCCTCCTTGCTTTAACCAAAATTTCTCCTTTTTCATGTAGTTCACATATAGAGAGTACGGGTAAGGTTTTATTGAGAAAAGGAGTCTATTACTAATTAGATTTGAAAACTCTAAACTACATAATCCACAAGGCTTCAAGATTCCAGAGGTAGTCATCACATAAAAAGAACAAAAACTAAATTTTATTGAGTTAACTATTGTTCTAAATGCTCGATATCCGTTAACATTTTAATCATCGCCACAATCTCATCCTAAAATAGGTAACCAAATCACATAAATTACAAGCGGCAGACATTTGAGCTCAGGAAACACAGCTCTAGATATGAGTTCATAACCACAGCACTGTCTTCTAAGCTCCTTTAGGGTGGACACAATGACTTTTATTTCTTTTTCTTTTTATCTCACAGCACAGTACTGGGGCTGACAGTCACTTAGTAGTGGTGCTGAATGAATAAATATTTGAATGAACAAAGGAAGTCTATCCTGGATTCCAGACAATAACCCTGGCCACACAACCATTTTGTAACTCAGGCTTTTCCACACCATCCCCCCTGATAAGGCAGAGGACCTTCTTGTAACCAGGAAGGCCTCCTCTGAGGTACGGTTTAATTTGTAGCACTCACCAGTACTATCAGACTCATACTTCTCCACGCTCCCTGTCTTTCACTCATGATCAATACATTCATTCCTTCTATATCAGGACTTCTCAATCTTCTCACTACTGATATTTTGAACCAGATCATTCTGTGTTGCGGGGAACTGTCTTGTTCATTCTAGGATGTTTAGCAGCCTCTGCCTTCTAGATGTCAATAATGCCCCCTCTGTAATTATGACAATCAAAATGCCTCCAAACATTACCAGATAAAATAGTCCTTCACAAGAACCACAGGTTCACGTGACCTTGCTTTTGTAGAAACACTGAAAAAATAAGATGAAGAAAAACAAGCAATGCCTAATCACACTTAGAATGTAAGAGCTAGTTTCCTTTCATCCTTGGAAGTTTCTGGGTTTCATCCTCCACTCTCCAAATTCTCCTTAAACTGAGTGGGCCTGAGCATGTCATAAAGTAATATCAGCTGTTGAAATCCTCAACTAAGAAACCTGGTAACAAAAATCCTACACATTTATAATGACTGCATGATGACCACAAATCACCATGAATCTTAGGAACAATCCCAGAGTGAATATAACAAAAGAAACGCCCAGAAACTTATTAAATGAAGAGACCTCAGGATAAAATATCACCAACATGGCCTCAGTGCATGTCAGCCTCCTGATATTCCAGGGCGGGGAATGTACTCGACACTTGTAAATACCTTATCCCATTTTGATTCCCCTAAAAACCTGACTAAAAAGGTATCTGTTTTACAGCGGGGCTCAGATGGGTACCTGCCTTGCCCAACATCACAAAGCTAGTCAGCAATGTTGAAAGTTGGAACCAGAAGGACGACTCACTTCAACTTCGGTGCTCTCTTCTCTGCTGTCTTCTGCAAGAAAACTAGCAAAGAGTGAAGAAAGCAACAAAAATCTTTTCATTCTTACTTTACACATAAGCAAGAGAAAAAAGGATATATTCCAAAATGTTAACAATGGTCATTCATGGAAAAACAAGTTTCTCAGGGTTTTTTGTTAGTTTGTTTTTTTCCTTCCCCTGGGGCCGCAGGTTCCTGGGGCCACAGCTTTTTCAGCCTGTGCGTTAGCCACCTAAGCCAAGAACAGACATTCATTTTTATTTTTATGCTTTTTATCTAAATGGTTTTGCCCTAAAAATGTATTACCCATTAATAAAAATGAATTAATACCTATTTATAACAAAAATTATTGACACAAATATCAACATTTAATATCAATGTCGAGCGAACCATTATCACAATCTCTCACTGATGAGACTACCCAGAATGAAGAAGCTTGATAGCATTCAGCTTTGACAATGATGTGAGAAAACAAGGAGTCTCATACACTGGTGGAAGCTGAAGCTGATCCACGGGTCTAGGATGGCAATCTGACATAACAAGAAGTTCACATGCGTTTTCCCTGTAAATCCACTTCTAAGAATATACATCACAGATGAACCACATTTATAACATAAAAATATATATACTCAAAGATATCTACTGCCTATCAACAGAGGAACTGGGACAATAGGATTCTAGGTAGTTATTAGAAAAATTGAGGAACTTCTCTAAGTACTAATATACAAAGCTATTCAAAACAGTGTTAAGTAAAAAAAACAAGTTACAGAACAGTATGTATAGAAAGGAAGATTCCAGGCTATACAAATATACATTATATATGAATGTGTGTATATGCATGCATGGATGTGCAGAAATCTGCATGAACCTGTATGGCTGTGTCTACATGTGTATATGCTTAGAATACCCCATAAGATATAAGAAACCATTAATATTAATTCTACCTAGAGCGCAAATCTAAAATCCGGGGAGAAAGGAAATAGACTTAATTTCATTTTTATGCTACTCTCTTAAGTGTTTTAAATTGCCTTTTCATGAACCTGTATCACTGCTATGAACAAAAACTGGTCTCTTTTTGTTTGGATTTTGTTGGTTATTGTTTGTTGGAAGGAAAGGTACAGGCAGGAATAAAGGTGAACAGGCAGGCAGGCAGGAAGAGCGAAGAGGAAGAAGCATCTTTACATTATTTTTATTTTCGGTGTTTACACTGGTTTGTTGCCCCCAGGTCCAAGACTTGAACCCAGGAGTATGTGGCCTGCTCCTTCAGAGGCAACTGACCTAACTACTGCTCCACAGGGCATGCCTGGGTTTTAGTTTTTAAGAGACAAGAAGCCCAGCTCTTATGTAATTGCTTGAAAACAAAACAACATATGAAATAGAACTGTCTTCTGTTACAACTGAAAATGCTCACAAAACAAGACAGTGCGTGAAAGTCTCCCGGGCTCTTGGTGCCAGTGAGAGGCATAAAGGGGACAGTTCTCTCCTGGCACACTGAGAGACAAAACCAGGCTCCTACCCTGCTAGAGAATTTAATGGCTGGATTTTAAAACTAATAATTAAAGTGAAATTCCACTACACTTTTCCAGACAAATTAAGTCATTCCCCAGCAGTTAAAATGAAAGTGTTTCCTGTTCTACCCCTTCAGCTTTCCTCCTCCTAAAGTAGCTGATATATCCTGCCCACAGAGTGCCCAGGATCTCAGCTCAACTCTCCTTGTTTGCAAATCTCTGTCACATTCCAATGTATCAGAAGACCTGGGTCCTGCTACTGGCGAGGCTGTGTATCAACTCATTGAACTTAACAGAGCTGATCTCTAAAACATTTTGTTAATGTCACCTACTTCACTTGATAATTTAAGAACGAAATATGATAGGCTATAAAAAAAGCAGATTGCCAATACCAAGATATGTTGAAAACATCAGTTCAGTTGAAGGAATTTTTTTTAAAGTTGGTCATTAATGTTTAACATAATAATTAACTTCTTCTATGGCATACAAATCCTCTATACAATCTGGAACACCTACAAATTCATTTATTAACACAAGTAGCCAAAATGATTGCTTAAAAACATAATTCAGGCTCGCCCTGGTGGAGCAGTGGTTAAGTCAATTGACTCTAAAGAAAGCAAGCCACATAGCCTTGCGTTTGAGCCCCAAGTCTGGAGGCGGGTAACAACCATTATAAACAAATAAATAAAACTAAAATGCTTCTTTCTTCCCTTTCTTCCTGCCTTCTTGCCTACTTGCTTTCTTTTTTGCCTGCACCTTTCTTTAAAAAAAAAAATAAAAGCATGATTATTTGAAATACACACACACACACACACACACACACACACACACTTCAGACTTCATTTGCTGTCACTGCCTCCTGGTTCAGTTGGTGCCAGTTCCATCAGTGATCCAGTCCTTTCTGCAAAGCTTTCTCCCTCTGTAGGTCTTTGTATTTGCTGTATTTAGTCCTTGTAATGCTCTATACCCAATTCTTTTCTTTTTTTCTGTTTCTTCAGATGTCAGCTCAAACGTTACCTCTTCATAAAAGCATTCCTGATCACACTCTGTAAAATACCAACTCCCTCCTCCCACCACCACTCATATTGAGTTATTCTCACCTCACTCCAGTCCCTTTGTGGCACATAGCACACCACATAATCCTTTGACCTTTTACTGGTTTAGGGTATGTCTCGTGCAGCACAGTGTAAGCGCATACGTTCAAGGTGGTATCTGTCTCATCTACATCCTTCGTGCTGAGAACAGCATCAGCATGAAGCATGCAGTCAGGAGACATTTGTAAAATGAATGAATGAAGGGTTATCCATTGAAAAGTGCTTTCGTCCACATTCTCACATTTCACCTTGCCTGCAAGGCAGGACCACGTAAGATTTTTCTCATTTGAATTACCTGCCCAAGGTCACAGCCTGTAAATAACAAAGCCAGGAGATATACCTGAAGCTGCAGACTCATGATTCCCTAATATCACCACTGCTCAAAAGCATTCAAAAGTTGAATCTGAAGGGTTAAAAAGAGAGCAACTTATCGAGGCCTCAGTAATAGGGGAGGAGAAGAAAAAAAATTGCTTTCCTGAAGGGAGGAGGTGGGAGATACAAGGAGGAGAATCTTGCACTTCCTAGTTGCAAATTTGTAAGTAAAATTCTTTCCTTCATCTGAATGGAATACAGCTACCTCAGGGATGGAGGCTTATGAAACCTCTCACCAAGTCACAGCACAGAACACTTTGCTAATTGAAACAGCAAGTGAAATTTTAGGTAGGTCAGATGCACTTACCCAGATTGGAAAGTGACACCAGTGTTCACACCTACTGAACTGCATGCAGCAGGCTGGGAATCTAAGTCACACCGTGCACACACACACATACACACACCCCAAAACAGCCATCCACAGATCTTCTATGTCTCCCCAAATATGCTGATTCACTGACTGGAGAGAAGGGAAGAAGACCCAGACTTGAGAGAGGACGAGGAGAGAGAAGAAGGCAGCAGGAGAGTAGCAGCAAAGGAGAAAGAAACAAGGAAGTTGAAAATGGAAGAGAAGGAGAAAGAGGAGGAAGAAAGATGAGAGACAAGAAGACTATAGAAGAGGGAGAAAGCAAAAGAAGAATCAGGGCAGGGAGAATGAGGACTGCTAACCTGCTAAGATTTTTACTGCAATGCTCAAGTGGTCAAATACTGGTACATGGCAACCCCTGAGAATTCCTGGGGTCAGGGTTTTTTCAGGTGCTTGTCTGTTTCCATAGACACTGAATTCCTGCTTGGATAACCACCTAACAAGTTCCTCAGATGTTTCGGCTTTCTTCCTATGCTTCCATCACCAGGCAAGGAACTAGCGTCTATGAGGGCTCAGAGCACTGAGGTTTACCCAGTAGAATGGGCACAAGGGCAGGCTGGCTACCCTACACCGTCCTGGCCTCCTGCCTCCGACCTGGACTCAGTCCAGTGCCATAGAGCTTGGGTTCTAGCATTTCCACTGATTACCTTACTCCGCGCCCAGCCAAACAGAGGCCCAGCTCCTGTCTCCAGATCCCTCCACAGCGCCACCCTGGAGACTTGCACAGTCTAATGGGCAAACTATCAAAAAGCTAAAAGCCTGGTGAAGCCTTGTGCCAAGTCGAAAGTCTATTCAGCCCTTCCGTAAGTATCTGTGGTGCAGCTGCAGCACAGAAAACCAGTTGGTCACACTTTCCACTTCTGGCGGAGCCCAGAAATACACCCCTCTCCTGCCATCCTGGCTAAACATCTCTAGCTTCCCCTACACTTTCCACCCCACATGGGTCAGCTGTCAGTCTGCCCAAGCTTCTGTACAATGCTTTCCAGAGCTGCCTCCTTCTTCTACAGTCCCACTGGCATTGTCCTGGCTGGAGCCTGTCTCACGTCATCCACCAAACTGTCAGTTCGTTGTCTGCCTTCTCCCTCGGTGCGTGTGCTCTCTTTCTGTACATACCCTCCTTCCTCACTAAATCAGAGACTCCTGGAGCCCAGGTATCTGTTTCAACCAGCACTTTGGATAAATCAAACACAGTCAGAGTCACAAACGGGATCCATCCTTTACACAGCTACAAATTACCCCCACTTTACACTCTTCTCCCCAGGGCTGCAATAGGACTTTCATGGGTCCCAGGCACTTCTGCCATCATGTGTCATTCCCCCATTTAAAAAGTACACACACACATATATGCACACACATTTATTACATTACTATAAAATAATGCATTTATTTTATTCTGATTTTTAAAAGAAAATAAAATTAAATCATTTTTATGGGCCTTCAAGTTACTGTGATCCATAGATACATATGCCTATCGGATAAGTAGACCTTGCCTTACTCCCACGCCCAAATATTCAGTATCTTCCCATTACCTACAAAGTCAAGTCCAGCCTCCTCAACAGGCTCACTCTTACCTGGGATCAATCTCTCTTTCCTGAGCCATCCTCTATCACACTTCTGGGATCCAAATTCCAAGTCTAAATGTACCTCTCAACACATCATGTGCAATAACGCTATTGTGCCTTAGTCCTTAATCCAAAACCATTTTCTTTTCCTTCTCCACCTGCTGACTCTGGCCCAAACATTACTTTTCACGGTGGCTTTTCACCCTAGTACTCCTGATTGAAATTATGGCCCCTTCTTGTACACCCCAAAACATCTTATATCCATTCTGATACCACTATTCACCCTGCCTTTGCCAAACAGACCCAGTCCTAACGGGCAATTCTTTCACAGAATGACATTTCTAAAATCAGTTAGTGACTTACAGCATAAGCCAAAGAAACGTGCCAGCCACCAAGCAGAGCACAAAGCAGCCACGGCCAACAGTCATCTCTGCATGTGCCAGCCCAGTACCACGCAGCAGGCACTGGGTCACCTGATGGCTTCCTCAGCAGGGTCACCTGCACTGCTACCACCACAAAGAGTTGAATTTTAATTTCTATCCTAGGTATCTTTTGAAATTATGTTCTTGTACATGATTGAAATAAAAAGATATTTGGGATCTAAACTGTAACCTGCAATGTCAGGTGAAGCAATTAAAGGTAGTAAAAACGGTCAAATGTCTCAGCACCTGTCATAAAATTTCTTAATTCCTTGGACCGTGAAGGACTTATTCTTCAGATACTGATCTTCTTTGTCAAAAACTTCCAAGTAAATTTTTAGAGAAGTTGTTTAATATACAATAATTACAATTATATGTTTTCCTGAATTACAAGTTTTGTCAATGAGGAAATAATAATCTAAACCCCAGGATGCCTTAATCCATCTGAAAATTATAGAATTTTTCCAAAAGCAGCTCAAGATGATGAGGACAAGTTACAAAAAGCAGTAAGTCACCATAAAGCTTAGATCCAATTGCAGGTGACCAAGGGTGATACAAAGATTTTTCATATTAAACCTGAAAATGGCTGATTTAAACCTTGTGACACCCATGAGAAAACACACAGATTTACAGAAATAAGTCATCTATTGTTAGTCTGTAAAAAAAAAAAAAAGCGGGGGGGGGAATCATTTAGTGTTTCTTTTTTTTTTTTCTGCAGAGAAAAGCCACCTTGATGATGAATCATACAATAGACTACATCTTTTTTGATCAAAAAATCACAGTCTTCTGTCAAACTATTTCTTTCAGGGTTCTGGGACTATGTATTAATCATCTTTCTCTCTACTCTTGTGTCTTTGCATCTAAAAAATACTCATTATTGAACTGGTCCAGTTTTCTGCCAACAGTTTTATTTCTTTTAGATCTGGCCTAATTTCTGTTAAAATCTAACTGAAAGCTTATTTTTTGATTTGGACAGGCATATTTCATTATCAATGTGTTTTTAAAATTCAAAATCCATTCATGCTTTCATTCATTCAATGAATGCTTATCAGGCTATTAATGAATGCCAAGCAGTGACAAGAACACAAAGGTATTGAATAAGGCACAGTCTTGCTTTGATCTTTACTAACAGTCTAAAGGGAGAGACAGGTCAGGCAACATAATCAAACTCAATGTGATGAGAGATATGATAGGGATGAACAGGCTGTTGGAGGAACACAGAGAATGGTCATCTCATGCAGTCTTTAGGGTTTAAGGATATTGAAGCCAAGTCCTGAAGAATGAGTAGATGATAACCTGGAAAAGTGGGCATGGAGATGGCTATGGGAGAAGTTGGTCTAACCAGAGGGTATGAGAAAACATGGAGATGGTGATAAGGGAGGGCAAGTTACCAATGGAGAGAGCAAGAAACACTGTTGGATTAGCCTGCAAAGATACTATAATGGGCTTCTGAAGTCCAGTTAAGAGTACTCTGGACTTTATCCTGAGAGCTATGGGGCTCATTTTCATTGGCAAGATATTGTTCTATAAATTTATAAAGCTGCACCAATTTTATTGTTCTTAGCATCAGACCAGGATTTAATCATTCTTAGTCAACGATGCTTTTGCTATGTTTCCTTCATTTCCAACATTTTTAAATTTATATGTAAGTCAAGAAGACACATTAGTCTTGTTTCATGAGAGTCAGATGAAAAACAACTGTACTCATTGGATTCCTTAAGACACTCCTGTTTCTTATTGTCTCAGAGAAAGAAACAAATAGGCATATTCACCGCTAAATTATTCATTTTACAGTTTCCTGAACATTTCTCTATGGCACTTATTCAATTGACTAAATAGAACCTATGTAACCGCGGGCAATTTGATCACCTCTCCAGGCCCGGGTTTATTCAACTATAAAAGGAAAAAAACTATCACCTACCTTAAAAAATTCTTATGAGGTTAAATAAGATACCATAAGTACAGTGTTTAGCACAATTCATGATTGCAATCATCAAATTATAGCTATTTTATCATTAAGCATTATTGAACAATGTACCTACTACACACATACACACACACACACACTTTTATTAATAAGAGTTATCTCTGAGGCAGAGGCCTAAAGAATCAGTGAGGGAAGAGAATAGATTTTTACATTTCACATTTTATTTCTTTCTGTAATCTTATATTCTTTTTAAACTAACAGTATAGAAAACTTTTATAACAAGAATTGATGAAAAACATAAAAATTTTAAATAAGTTACTCTCAAAGTTTAAGGTAATTATCTATAAATCAATTTATGTAGGAAAAGTAAAGGACCTAGATCTGATTACCCTATAAAGAAGAAAACTGGCTAACAGGAGAAACAGGATCTGTTCTCTAATTTTCAAGGTGGTCCCATGTAGATTATGCACTGGATTTGTTTTGTAGAGACGGCCAAAGGCTGTGAGCACACCGTCACAGGTGTTCACCACAGGCTACCCGGCCATCTTTCAGAGACTTGGTTCAAGTGTTTCCCCTTCTAAGTATGTGAAATGTGGAAGTCTCCAAGCATTTGAAATTTGACCTTCAATGGTTATCCAGAAACATTCCAACTTTAGCCACACATAAATAAGTTAGGTAAACCACTTTACCTTTAACCTACAAAACCCTTCAATGGGCAGGTATTCTTAAGTACAAGATATTAGTACATATATATGCTTATAATATTTCAGCAAAGTATGATGTTGTCCAACTAACATTAATTTAATATCATAATATTAAAGACTGATTCAAAATATGGATGCTGCATTTAAATGCTACCTAGAATATTTGTAAAAGATAATTTTTGTTTTCAGTCAGATTCATACTAAACAGCAAATTATTTTAGCATTCGTTATCCTTATACATTTAAACTCCATTAAAATCTGGAAGCCAATCTTTTTTTTTTTTTCAAGGAAAGATGCAAGTAGGAATGAAAGCAAGCAGAGGCAGGCAGGTAGGAAGAAAGAGGTGGAAGTAGTATTTTATTTATTTTATTTAGTAGTTCATTTTGATTGTTCCTCCAGCCCCAGGAAGTCACCCAGGATCCTTGGGATGTATGTGGACTGCACTGGTTAAAAGCAACTGACCAAACTTTTACTCCACCAGGGACAGGGCCCACCAGATTTTTTTTTTTTTTTTTTTTAAGGAAAGATGAGCAGCCAGGCAGGGAGAGAGAAGAAGAAGAACCATTTATTATTCATTTTACTTAGCTGTTTATCTTAGTTGTTCCCCTGGCCCCAGGTACGGAACTGGGATTCTTAATATGTATGTGGATTACGCCTGGCAGACTTAACCACTAAGCCACCAAGGAGCACCTGCAAGCAGATGTTCGTTACACTACTGTTTTATGACTTGGTTATGAACTTGGTAAATAAAGCCTAATGTTGGAACACTTTAGTGACTCAAGATTAGGAGTGGATTCTACATTCTATGGAAAGTAAAATACCCGCAGGAGAAACAAAGGGTTTCTGAGCTAAGGAATTGGGATAGCTGAAGTGCCATTTGGGTTAGGAGAGGATAATATTTGAATGACGCTTTTTTTTTTTTTTCAGAATAATTTGAATAAAGAGAAAGTGAGACTTCACAGGCCAGCAAGCTCTGCAAGACACACCTAGTTAAGGGGCTGCTCTGAAATCTACCATTTTAGAGTCTGTTGACTTAGGAAGTCATTAGACGTTTTGGGACATCTGTCACTCTTTCATCTAAAAGAAGAAAGGAAAAGCAAAGCAGATAATATTGTTTCTATTTCAACAGTTTGCCTACACAGAAAGGGAATTTAGCTCAATGGAGGAAAATTTAAACTTTAGAGTCAGAAGACCTAAATGTGGCTGGCACTAACTAGGTATAGAACCCTGACCAAGTCTCCTACCAGGGCTAAAGAATGTTTTCTCGTCTGATAAATTGTAAGGGGGAAAAGGGGGACAGCAAAGTGAAGAAAAATTGCAAGTGTAATCTCATGTTGTTTTCAGCCTCAAATGAAAACTCGACTTATTTCTTGAGTCTATTCTCTTTTATAAAAGGAGAATAATAATAGAACTTGAAAATTTTAACAGGCTGAAGAAACTGCTAGGTTTTTCAGCAAGTAACAATGGTGCAGAAGTTTGATCCTAAGTCTCTAGGCACCAACACATGCTGCTTATTCTACAGAGTAGTATTCCGGGGAAATGAAATGAGAAGTGTCCAATTGTTCTATTATAAAAGTGTAAGGTATTGTTAAAACTAAGTTTTACATTCTCTAGAGGAACCAAGACATATTGTTTCCATTCATAAACCATTTTTGTCTGAGTAAAAGCCCCATGAACCACCTAGCCTATCCAGCATGTCACAGTGTAGTCAGTTGAATAAATGGGCAGATTACTGCTGCTTTAGAAATGATCCATGAGTTTAATTAAATATCTTAAACAAATGGATACATTTACACTACACAAGGCCTCTCTTTGAGGATCTCAGAAGCAAGCACTATAATTACGGAAGACAAATATAGTTGCACTAATAAATGAAACTTGCTACCCACTAAAATAAAGCCCATTCTCAGGGCCCAATCCCTCATCTTAACCAAAGAGCTTCCTCCGAAATTGCATCCTCCATTGAAAAGATGCATTAAAATAGTCATAAGATACATTGTACTGCTGAAACAAAGACACAACATTCCCTTAATCAAAAAGGAGTGCGTGTGTACAGGCGGTGGGGAGAGAGGTCATCTCTGCAAGCTCCTAATATAGTATTATAGTGCTTTAGAGATAGCAATATTCTTAGTAAAAACTGTTTTCCCGCTTTAACAGTTTATCAAGGCACATCATTCTTCTTTCTAGACCTATTAAAGAAGTCTGATTTAGTGGGAAAAAAAAAAAAAAAGACAATCTTCAAATATCCAGGACTTAACCACAGGCTCCTCTGTGTTAGAGTTACTGCTCCTATTAAATGATAGTCTCCTATAGGTCAGAGTGTCTCATTTACTACTCCATTCCACACAGTGCTTATCACAGCACCTGACATACACAACCAGGCTCAAGAAATATATGTTAAATGTATTCTAGAATGCAACATAACTTTAAAACAAATTCTAATTCTTAAAATGAAAATACACAAAAGTGATTTTTCATTTCTCTCAAGCAGGGCTCCTCACACTCACTTAGAAACTGTTTCTTTTCCTTTCAGTTATTTGTTTTACATGCCCACTATGACCCAAAAAGGATTACAATGGCATTGTTTAATGTGCATGAATCTTTTTTAATACTTGAAAGAAATCACATCCAGTCAAAAAAGATGGCTTGTACCTGGATATACCATAAATGTGGAAAAACAGAAATGAAATAAACAACCATGTACCAAAGCAATACCAAAACCCTTGAAATCATGAGACCCTAGGGGATACTTTCAGTTTCACTTTAAATGGTCCTGAGAGAACATCCCACCAATATCTTACTTAACTTCAAAATCAGCTGGTACATGTAAAATTCACTTTCAGCCCAGGACACTTGAATATCTGTAGCCAATATTTCATTCCACTTATGGGATAAGGAAAATATAAAATTGTAGCCCAGGGAGAGTCATCACATGATTAAAAGGTGTAAGCAACTGTTTGCAAAGTGCAGGAATTAAATTTAGTTTGGTTTTATTACTACCCAAACAACCCAACGCGAATCTTTCTTCTGGACTCCTCAGTTGTCCAGTATTAAAGCTACCAGTATGGAACAAGCCATTGAGCACTTCAATGATAAATTATCTCTAAGTAAACTGTCCTCTGGTCCTGATTCCTTGAAAGGAAAGAAAACAGTTATAATAATGCTCTTGGTCCAACATAGATATAGTAAATGACTGTTTTGCAATGGAAATTGCTAAAAGAGCATGTTCAAGAGCAAAGTCTAACTTGCCAAAATGCTTTCTAAAAGAGTGTTACAGCTCAGATACAAAGTTTGGAGGCATCTCCATCTTCCTTACACGTAAAGATTTATGAAATATGAACACCCTCAATGCAAAAACGATAAACAAGATCAAAGTAAACAACAGATGAAATAAATGTCATTGTGCATAAAAGCTGTGTAAAAGGACTCTAGATGCCAGGTAAAAAATGCTCAAGAAAGGTAACAATATTAACTATAGCAGACAACGGAGTTGAGAGGAGGTAGAGCTTTACAGAATTGCATATAGCATCAGCATTATGGGAATAATAATTGGAATCACTACCGTCAGCAGCCTGCAAAAACAACGCACTTGCTCCTTCACCTCTCCCCCTCATCCAGCTGGATAGTGAAAGCAGCTGCCTCTCCCCGCCCTCCTTCCCAGTCGATCCTCGCGCCACCCTCTCCCTTCCCCGGTTTACTCCTCCCCTCCCCTTTCCACTCCCCTCCCCGCGCCCCCGCAGCCCTAGAGAGATTAAGAGGCGCTCGCTGCGGTCACAGGGCCTCGGGATTGACCTAACGTTTCCCAGCTCCTAGGACTTGAGAAATTAAAGACGCGACACCCTGGTGGCATTAGATGCCTTTGCCTCCATCCCGGCCTCTCCCAAACCAGGGCTGGATTGGAAGCCTCGGGCTAGTGGACTGGGCCGCATCTGGAGGACCCGGAGGAGTTGGGCCCAGAGCTCCCCGCCAGCAGCGCTACCTGAGCTGTCCATGGTGCTGGCGCGGTCCTGAGGCTGCCGGGCAGGACTGCGCGTCGCCGCCGCCCCGGCATTCACTCTCTGCTTGCCGCCACCCCCGCCGCTCCCCGCACTTAAGTCCCCGTTACTGTCCACCAGCTGCAAGGATTCATAACCATCGCTGCTAGTCTTTTTCCGGTAGCTCCCGAGAAGGCTCATGGGCAAGCCCAGAGAAGAGGAAAAAAAAATCAACCTGGGAAACGAATGGGAAGGTAGAAGGTGGAAAGGGCTCAAGGAGAAATTTTGTTTAAAAAATAAAAATAAATAAAAAAATCAAGTGTCCGACATGACGCAAAGAGGAGGGAAAAGAGGGAGCGGTCACCGGAGAGGAGCTTTGCGGGGCGCGGCGAAGCCACCGCCCTGGGCAGCGCGCGGCTCTGGGCGCCCGGCGCACGGGAGGGAGGGACGCGGGGAGGACGAGGGCGGGCGCGCGCGTCCTCGAAGCCGCCGCCGCCGCGGAGCTGCCCGCCCTGCCGAGCTCCCGGGCCAGCCGCCCTCCGGCTGGGGAGTGCCCGGAAGCAGTCCTAGAGGTGTCGCCGCGTCGCCCCAATGCGCCGCAGGACAGCTCCCAGCGCCGCCGGCCTGCGGGGAGGGAAGAAAAGAGAGGGAGTAAAGGAGAGGCGATTGGCCGGGAGGCGGGGGCCGAAGGCGGAAAATGGGGCGGGGAAGGAGGGGGAGGGGACTACTACGACGTGAGTAGTGAGTGTTTTCGCGCGTGTGAGGTAGAGAAAGGGGCTGGTGCTGGTGTCTTTGCCTGGTAAGCTTTGGGGACACGGGAGGGGGGGCGCTTTGGGTAAGATCTAGACACGCCCAGTTCGTATAACTTAGCCTACATTTGCCAGATTATGCAAGTCCAGACCATCCCGACGGTTACCGTCCTGGACGACTGGCTGGTAACTCAACTGAACAGAGAAAGGACACATGTTCGATGCTAGACTATATATATATACTATATCTCTATCTCTATCTCTAGAGATAGATAGATAGATAGATATTCTGGGACAGGAAGAAACAGTAGTCATTCACCACATTTCCTAGAATGGGGATGATCCCAAGTGAAGTATCAAACTCTTAACTCCAGGAGGCAGGTAGCGTCCACTTCCACTAGGCGAGTAAATGTGACAGTTGAGTCACCACTCGTGGAGCGATAAATTGGGCCGGAGGTGGGCAAGGCTGCCTCGTGCAGTTTCAGCTCTGACATCATTGACCTTAGGTCCTGAAGAAAGAAAGGGCTCTACCACGCAGCTGGTTTGAGAGGATGGTTGGGAAGCATCTTTCTTTCCGCTATCTAGTCCCTGCCCCCACCTTCTTTTACAATTCTGGACAAAGAAAGCAATCACTCATCAGAAAAGTTAAAACAAAATTCATGGAAGTTAAGGGTCAGCTCCCCCTGTCTTGCAGAAGCCCCTTTGAGGATGCGCACCTAATATTATATTCGTTCTTTCGTAGCTTATTCTTCATGATAATCCCAACATTATAAATTTCAAACATTACAGAGAACATGGATTTAATATTAAATCTCAAAATGTCATTACAGGTGCGCCCTGGGGGAATACCAGTTAGATCCCACTGCCCCCAGCAGACAGCACAGTCCACACACATCCCAAGGATCCAGGTCTGAGTCCCAGGCAGGGCAACAACCAAGATGAACAATGAAATAAAAAATAAAGTGCTTCTTCCTCTCTTCCTGCCTGCCTGCCTATTCACCTTCATTCCTGCCTGCACCTTTCCTTTAAAAAAAATAATTCAGTTACCAAATGTTCATTTTAATCTGAAATAATAAAGTTCCAAAACGATCCTCATTCTCATCATTTCAGGTCAAGCAAAAAAATCTTGTTTTAAAAAGTATGGGTTTTTTTCCATAATGGAATTTGGAATAAGTATGGAGCTTTGCAAAAGTCATTGGAGAGAATTTTATCAACAAAACAAGAAAAAAATGTCTATGCGAAACTTGAGCCATCGCTCAACTGTAGGTTTACCTTCTTCTCACCTTTCATGGCTCTCTTTTTTGGTTATTTTGGCCACCTAAGGACACAAAATCAAATTATAGTTTCCTGGAAGCTCTAGCTCTACATAGGTCTACATGAAATAAATTATTTAGATTGAGAGAGATTTTCCTGTTCAGTGAGCACTCAAAAGCAGATTCCTGAAGGAAGAAAATGAACCAGAAGAGAGCAAGAGTGTGGTCCTCTAGATCCCTCCAGTCCCTCTGGGAAGACCTAAATTCCCCCATCAGTTATTTCCCTAACCACATTACCTGATGGAGGCATACTATGACCAGCGCCACAAATCAGCTGATGCTCATTGAAAACAAGATCAAACAACTTTAACAATGGCAGGAAAAATGGTGACAAATTTTTAAACACAAATTTTATACTTTCAAGTATCCAAATCTGTGAAATTGAGCTACTTTAGTTGCTTGATTTAAGTAATACTCTGTAAACAATAAAAATTCTTTTCCAATAAAATTTCAAGTAATCACCTTCTGCAACTTCCCTTTTCTTTTAATTCATTACTGACCCACAGGAAGAGTAAACAGTGTCTGAAAAGTGCCTTGACAAATTTTGAATTTGTAATTCCTGGATTAAGAGATTGAGAGAACACCATTTTTGAAAAGTGAAAATTATTATTTTCAAAAAGAGCACTCTTAGCTATTTTGACACAACTGTTTCCAGGGATAGTTCTGGAAGAAATAGAAATTATAGATGAAACATATGCCTTTGTATTTTTGGCTAGCTCCCTCCCGAGTTTGCAAATTTAAAGCAAAACATGAATGGGCTACAGGAACTAATTTATTTTCTATCTTCATATTTAATTTAATATGAATTAAATAAGTCAGAATAGCTATTAATAACCTTACAAAACTGGATCTATAAAGAACTTCTTAAAGCAGGACAATGTAATAGCTAGGTGAATTTACAACAATCTAAAAGCTAACATAGAGTGTAAATTGGAATATATACCAATTTCAACCTTAAATTTTTCTTACTGAAGTTCAATTCACGAAGAGTTTGCTTATCTATGAAGATCCCACTTTTCTATTCTACAAAATAGAATATGTTAAATGTGTCATCATTATATAGTTGAAGTTAGCATTAAGTTAGTACCTAACAAGTACTTGACAAGTGTTCTCTATTATTGTTATTATTGGTCTGGCGTGGGCACAGTTCTAGTTCCTTCCATGTCAGGAGCTCAATAAAGGCTAAGTGTTAGTTTTCCCCAGACTATACTAATGGAAACTTGTCAGTGTGGTTTTGACTAGAACCTGGACTTCAGGGAAGTGGTTCCCGGAAGATCCAAGGTGAACATTTAAAGTCAAACTCCTATTCTCCCAAGACCAAGATTGTGAATACTGCATCACCTATGAGGCACACCCAAAGGATGAGACACCCTTTGGGAGCTAAGGCATTCTTACTCTTTGCCTGTTTACTCACTTTATTTACTCAGATGGAGGAACGAACTTCCAGGAGCCAGGCTCCCTCCCCATTCCCTCCAAGCTGGAGTGGGTAGAAGAACAGTTTATGCAATGACCTATCCTAGATTATGTCTGTGCTTTTCTATTTCCAGGAATTATAATATGTTGGTTAAGATTTAGGTTCTGTAACCATGTTTCCTAAGAGTGAATCCTAGTTGCACATACTCTTAGCTCTATCATCTTGAGCAAATTACTTAACCTCTCTGCCTCACTTTTCTACTCTGTAAAATAAGCAAAATAATAGTACCATTGTAAAAATGTTGTATTGAAGTGATTGATAGTTTCATGCATTTCTTTTTTATTAGACTTTGGACTCCTTGAAGACACAGACAAACAAAAAAAAAAACGTTTTCCTCGTGTTTTTACCTCTTCACGACACCCAAGAAAACACATCATATCCATTAGCTATGGAGTAAGTATCTATTGAACTAATGAATAAACAAAATGTATGAGTATCACTAGTGTTTGTTTTTTTTAAACAGTGTACTGTCATGTACTAATGGATTGTAAAATTAACAGCCATTTATGGGCATTATTTTCATTAAAATGAAATAGTTAAATAACATCAGCATTTGCCACATAGTAATATTGTTTCTTGAAATATTGTTTGGGTTTGGTGTGGTGAATGTGTGTATGTATGTATGCATGCTTCTTCTCAGTAATTACATAAGAATGTTTTTCTCACTATGGGTTCCAGTTATAAATGTTTTAATGCCTAGGTATGGCAGATCCTCCAGTCATAAGGAGTTCTCATGTTACCAACTGTGAATGTCCTATACAATTGTGACATCTGAATTCACTTGGACAGCTGTACAACCAAAAATTCTGGCTAACCAGATAGTAAATAAGAGCAGAGATTCAGTTCTGTTCTCTCTATTGCAATATGTGTTATGATCCAGTTTATAAAATGAACTTCTTCAATTTTCTGCTCTAACCAATATAAATCAATGAAAAGTATTGAAGCTTTGACAACATGACTTAAGCAGATAACTGAATTAAGGTCTGTGGATACAAACAGTACAAGACACTGAAACTGGGGACCGATAGGTTACATCCAGCCCCCAGACATGTTTGTCCTGTTTTGTTTTATTTTCATTCTTATCTCAGATGCCTTCAGAGAAAGTACAGTTCACCATTTCCCAGTCAATGTCTGAAACGCAGGCTGCCCCCACTCATTCTAACCATCAGTAAACTCTTGCAAGCATTTAAATTTGAGACTGTAGAGTAGTAGCAACAGCAGGAGGATCAACAACCCCAAGATAGATGCCAAAAGTCGTATCTTTAGGCCGCAATCCAGAAGACAGAGCAAGTGAACAGCCTTGGTCATCATTCTCCTTCACTTAGCAGTAAGATTGAATTGCTGAATTACAAGGCTCTCTCTACTTCTCAAACTTTCTTATCCTTCTCACACTTCATCGTTTTCCTCTTTCTCCTCCAAATGAAGCCCAGAGGGAAAATCCATGGGCATTTAAGTATTCCTCTTGCTACATCCCAGTTAATCAAAATTTTACTATAGGAACAAATGCATAAATAGTGGCAGCTGTCAAGAGTTACCCACAGAACAATACACAAGAGAGAAGAGGATGGATGCTAAAAGAAAAAAAAAAACCAAGTGAGCTGATAATGTTTAATAGAAAAAAGTCTCATTTATTTCTATAAAGTTCCTTAAGAGCATGTGTCCTTGGTGCCAGATGAGGTGTGAGTCTCCCAAAAGATAGGACAAAGTCTTCAGACAGTATATATACATATATTTTTTTAAACATAGCTCAATACCCTGAAACCTGTGCCACCTTGAAGTTTTAACAGTTAAAAAAAAATCAGTTTACCCTGGCGGAGTAGCCGTTTGGTAAGCCACCCTTGGCCAGCGTAGTCCACATATATCCCAAGGACCCAGGTTCTTGTCCCCAGGCCGGGATGAACAACCAAGATGCACAACTAAATAAGATTAAGTAAAGTGTTTCTTCCTGCCTGCCTCTGCTAGCCTTTCTTTCCTGCCTGCATTTTTCCTTTAAAAACAAAACAAACAAAATAATCTGCCACTGATTATTTACCATTTGACAGATACTTTAGCTACCTTAACTCTTACCTCCCAACAACCCTACAAAGGTATTATCTTTATCTTGAGGCAAACTTACTTAGGTTCAGTAACCTGCACAACTGCACGCAGCTATAGTTTACCATGCAAAGTTCCATCTTTCTGACCATGCTTTGGCCTCTGTACCAGACTTGAAGGGGCAATTCCAGAGGGCAAAGTGAAAGCTAAAGGGTATCTGGTTCTATGCACCCTAGTGGCTCAAGTGTTAAGTCTGTATCTGTGGCATCCCATGTCACATAAAGCCCAAACAGCAGGGTTCAAGACCTGGGGCCAGGGGACAGGAGAGGACAACCTAAATGAACAACTAAATGATGATTCTTCTTCCTCTCTTTCTGCCTGTCTAGCTACTTACCTTGATTCCTGCTTACTTCTTTCCTCTACAAAAAGTGGAAAAGGAGGACGGGATGGGCAGCAAGGGGATGGCATCTGGTGTATTCCTTAGATCTGACCTTCCTTACTAAAAGTAATCAGTGAGAAGTGATTTGGGCACCTTGTGGGAATTACCGTTGTTTTATTACCCGTTCAGGTTCTGCTTAGGGAAACCTGAAATTTTACAATTAATGTCCCTTCCCAATAGGCAATCTTGTTTTGTAACCATCTGGCTTAGAGAACTTTTAATGCTGTATTCCTGAAAAATGATACCTGACTACTCTTTGGGCTAGTTTTAAATCACTGGAAAGAAAATAATTTATTTTCATTAAAATCATGCTTCTAGCTTTAAAAAGAAGTTTGAGCTCTGTTGTCTTTGCACATGTGTATTTGCATAAATATGCAAACATGCAGATTCAAGAGATTTCAAGGTAGCCTGTGGCTCAGACTGCTATGTTTGCTAAGGTGCAGACCATGTCTAGCCTACAGAGCTAGGTTCAAGACCCAGGGCTAGAGGTTAAAATTTTTTTAAAAAGAGAGGGAAAAAGAGACATTAAGACACATTTGAAAATACCACTATTTTACAAGCAAAAATATAATTATGTTTAAGTCCTGAATGTGCCACATGCAAATTTTCTATAATCTACCTCCACTAATAGCCACTTTCCCCAACTATAAAGTGGAGATTACTTGCCTTCCCTCACAGGAAGACTTAAAATAAGTGACATGAAAATACATAATAAACACTAATTCTCTACTCAAGAACTGCATTTCATCAAATTTAAGAAATCATCCATCGTAAGTCAGAACATTGAAGAAATGAATCCACAAATACTATTAATTTTAAGATACTTAAAAATCTTACAAATATTAATTTAAATAACTGTTTTTGAATTGCTGTAACAAATTTTATTGTTATTGACTACATGTTAGCCTAAGTATTAGTTATCAATTTATAATTCAGGTATTTTGATCAACTCTGAGAGATAAAGACAATACTCATTACATTTTGCCAAACCTAGTATAGTGCCTGCCAAGTAAAAGATGTTAAACGAATATCTACCAATTTAATTAAAATGCAAAAGAAAATTGTTTGGGAGGTCATCTTTAGCTTGCAGAAAAATTCAGCATTTGTTTCTTACATTCAACTAGTGCTCGAATTTTCAAGGACATGCTCATGGTATAATAATGTTATACCTACATTTCCATTTCAAAAACAACTCATGGAAGCACCTGTCCCTTTTGTCATCTTATAAGCAGAGAAACATCAGTTTGCCAAATGGACAGACACAAGAGATTACCATGAGCTGTCCCAGAGCATAATTGCTCTCAGTTTTGAGGAAAACAGAGTGAAAACGTTTGTGTAGTAAATAGCTCCCCTATAGTCAGATGCATATCTATACTGAAGTGAAAGTCTCCGAAAATCCTCTTGCTATGTTTGTCCCTGAGATCATGATGTGTGATTTTATGTCCAACATGTTTAAAGTATGGTTGCTTATTCTCTGTAAATTCTTTGTGCTTAAAGGGAAAAGGGGTGTTATCCCCTTCTTCCATTTCTTTCCCCTTTCTTCTGATTAGAAGAAATATGAACCCTCAGAAGGTATCTTGTATCATGAATTGCCCCTGAGGACGAAAGATTTTTACAATGAAGCACAAGCATAGAAGGACCCTGATCCCCAGAGATCCACGGCAGCCCTGAGCTGCCTTATCACTAGACTTCTTAGAAATAAGAAACTGTTCTAAGTCATTGCTATTGTGTTTTTTCTCTGTGATGTGTATTCAAACCTAATTCAAACTAGGATACAAACTGCAACTAACAACTGGATTTCAGTTATTTATTCACCACATTTACTGAGAATTGCAAAAAGCTTATATGACCCTGGACAAATTATATAATTTCTTGATGTCTAAGTTTCTTTATCTATATGTAAAATAATAGTATTTGACTGACAGGGATCTATTAAAATTACACGATATAAAGTATCTAGAGAGTTGTCTCAGAGTCAGACATATAGTGAGGAGTCAATGAATATTATCTAGTTTGTCATTTCTGATCATTGCCCTTCAACTGATAAGCAGCTGAATCCACAATGCCTGATTCCAAGTCATTATCTCTCCACACTGCACCCTGTTATTCAGAGGCCACCTTTCCAGGCAGACACAACCCAGCCTTGCCTATGTCATCAGTGAACTCTCCAGAAGAGCTACTCTTTCCTTGATCTGTAATTCTCTTTCTTTGACCTATCTCCATCATCTCAATGCAATCAGGAACATTTTAAGTGATCAAAACTGACAAAGAACTTAAAGCAAATTGTCAGTGTTCTGAGTTTATTTCGATATGGAAACATGAAAGACTCTGACTCTCCAAAGGCACTGTAACAGCATATAAGAAACTTGGATAATAAGTCAGGAGGGCATGTTTATTTTTTTATTTTATGTTATGACATTTCCAAACATATACAAAATGAGAAAAAAAATCAGATAATGAACCCCTTATACCTACCATTCAATACCAACAATTTCCAAGTTCCAGTCAATCATGTTTTTATGTATAGACTTCAAACTACTTATAAGCAAATTATAGCAAATTTCAAGAGTAACTAGCTCAACGTGTAGTACTTTATATTTTGTAAAAGAACTTTCATATTTTATTTGTACTAGCAGTGGGACAAAGGTGCCATTTTGTCTGCTGCTAGGAGATTGAAGCTATCCACCAGTCTCCTTCCAGAAATTGTCAGAGGAGCCTACATAATCTTTCTACTTCATTGTTTCCCAGTAGAAATAATATACTATCCATTTAGCTTCCTCTCCCTGCCTCATACTACTTTCTCACCTCTCTCCCCACAAAACTCACCTCTTCAAGCAGCAGTGTTAATCTTAGGCCTTGATAACCAAGAGATCTGGAAATCAGCATGGAATTAAGTTTTCCAGAATAGGAAGTAGGAGCTGAAAGAGACTGTAAAGGGTAGATACTCCTTTTCAATTTAGAGACAAGAAAATTGAGACAGACATGTAAGCAAATTGATTCACATCTGAGCTTTCTAAAATGTAGAGCCAATTATGTGACTCAGTTGTTTGAAACCATAGTTGTCCATCACTCTCAATTTAAAGTACTTAGCAAAACTGACTCTTTATATTCTAAGACCAGCTACTTCTCTCTGGAAACTCAGCACCCCCAATCACTTTCCCTTTCCCCCATACTCTCTCTAGGTCCAGACACAGAATTTCTTTATGATCACCTACCTGGTCAATTCTTTCTGGCCCTTCAAATCTCTGCATATCTATCACTTCTTTCAGGAAACCATCAAAGATCTCAGAATCAAGTTAGGTATAATCCTATGCAGTCCCATAAAACACACTACCTTAGTATTTCCTGTTCTTGTATGATTTCTCCTATCAGACTGTAAGCCCCATGATCTGGTATCCAACTACATGCCTGACAAAATGAAGACACCTGATAAATATTTGTTAAATGAATGAATGACTACTACTGCTACTGAGAAGAGTCCAGGAAAAACATAGGGGGAAGTGCCACAAATATGGTTTAGCACCCAGCAAAGTTAAGTCATTACATTCATTACTCCTTAATACCACAGAGTTACTTATAGAGGACTGGTTTTCTGATCAGTCCAGGTCAGAACTCTCAGCAGTTCATCAGATCAATATGTATTCAGCCAATAGTTGTCACTTACTATAAGTTACATTTATATAAATAAAACCATTTCTATTGCATTAAAGAAAGCACACATAGATGTATGGCCGTTTGAAATAATTTTTATTTGAAATTTTTGAATTTCTAACCTGAGTAGGAGATTCGCACACTCCAGATCATTTTTCTTAAAGACTTACAGATCATAATTTTTAAAGAATGTTTTCTTTAGGTCAGATATTATCTATAAAGAACAGAAAAAGACTCTTTCATCTCTGCCTCTGGAATCACTATGCTGATTTGGTACAGACTATATGGAACCATGTGTTTATGAAAAATCAGATGGGGGAAATTCTCAACAAAATATAAGATCACAAATTACAAAAGCAAAATGCTCAATTGATGATAAATTTTAAACTCGTGAATATAATTATGGTAGAACATTTCTATGACCTTTAAAGATTTGGCTGCAAATAGTAGGCTGATTTTTCATTCAAGAAAGACATCAGGGAATTCCCTGGTGGCCTAATAGATAAAGTCATTGGATGTAGTACACATACATTGAAAGGACCCAGGTTCAAGATGCAGGGCCAAGGGGAACAAGCAAGATGAACAAATAAATAAAATAAAATGCACTTCCTTCTCTCTCTTCCTGCCTGGAAGGAAGGAAGGAAGGAAGGAAGGAAGGGACTTATTGGATAACATCATGGAGCCAATTTCCTTAACCCTCATTCTCACTGTAAGTTTCAATGGGAAGCAATCTGGTAGGGGAAAAATAATAAATTGTTAATTCAGTAAAATTTGAGTCAGTGTAAACTTAATTTATCAGAACTCTCTCTGTATAGTGATTAAGAACATGGGCTTTGAAGACAGATAGACATGGGCTTCCAGCCTGGATGTTTGAACTTGGGCAAAATATACAACTACTAAGAACTTAAGTTTCCTCTTTTCTAAATTGAGGTAATGCCCCCACTGAATGGCTGTACTTACTAAATTAGCTAGGGTAGGTGTCATGTACATTTATTCTTGTATCAGTCAAGAGAAGCACTCCCTTCTGGGAAATCATCCTCCTCTGTGGTTAGAATTAGAGCTGCCAAGTTAGGTCAGTCTGGTTTTCTCACAGGATCTTTCCATGTTAAACCAGAGAGCATAAGTCTGCTTTAGGCAAGGATGACAGGCAGGAATTGTAGGAGACAAGCTTTCTGATTTGTGGAGATAAGTGAGGTAAGAGAACAAATGTTTTTTTTTGGGGGGGGGCGGTGTGCAGGGGGTTACATCCTAAGAATTCAGGAATACTGCCCTATCCCTCCCATGGTTCGAAGATCTCTTTTTTTCAATTCAGTTCATTCAAATTGGGTCTCTTACTTGTAGCCAAGGGAATCCTTTCTAATACAGTACTTAGCACAATGCCTGTACCATCGCAGTTCAATGTGCTGTAGTTATTATTTGCTTACATAACTGGATTATTAATGCCACTTCTACTTCGCTGCTACACAAAAAGAAGAAAAATATACCTAAACCAAAGACTGTATTAGAAATTTAGTAAAAAAATGTTTCCTATCATTTGAATCCCTATCCATTCAACTAAACCTATAATGGTGCGAACTATAATTAATATTGATTCTGCACTCTGTAGTTTGCCGAGAACATCCATGAAGCATAGCATTGTCTAACGGAAAAATAATTCAAGCCTAAAAAAATGTCATAGATAGGTATAATTTTTTAAGTTTATAGTAGCCACATTAAAAACAAGTGAATTAATTTTAAGAATATTTTTCAATGAGTACAAAAAAATCACCATTTCAACATGTTATGAACAAAAAAAAAAAGCAGTAAGATTTTTTTTTGCATACCAAGTCTTCAAAAACAAGTATATATTTTACAATCACAACACATTTCAATTGGACTAACCATATTTCAAGTGATCAGTGGTGACGTATAGCTAGTGACAATCACATTAAACAGTACAGATAGACAACTCTAAGAAAACTGAAGCATTTGCAGTCATAGACAAGAAAATTGAAACAAAGAAATTAAGTAACCTGTTACAAGGCAGTAGCTAGACTGTGCAAAGCCTAGGCTCAAACCTCAATCGATGAGCTACAAATTTATGCTCTTTATCACACTGTGCTATCTGGACACGAAGATTTGATGCTCAATGTAATCTTGAAATAGCCAGAACAATCAAATAAATGCATAATGACACAGATTTACCTACAAAGTGAGAGGACTGGAGAGGTGCTTCTGAAGTACAAGGACTGTTTTCTGAGTGATCACTCAAGCCTGCCAATGGGACAGAGTAGCTCAAATGTGACACTCAAAATCCATCCTTCTCTATATCTATTGATTCATGAATGTAATTAATCTTTTAATGTCACAAATGAATCTGCTCCTTCTACCACACACCTTTTCTAAAAAGCTGTTACTTTATTCACAGAATCAAAATCCAGATCTTTGCAAAAGAAGTAATTCATGGAAACAGTGTGCTATGGCTTTCAAAGTCACTTTAACATACAAAGCTCATCCGGAGCTTTGGTTTCTTTAAGCAACAGGGAGAAATGTAAAGCACAGTCTCATTTATGGCCTCCTATCGTTTAAACAGAGAGACTGCCCTTTTCTAAGCCGTTTACAATTAACAAGGTTAAGCTTTCAAGAGAAAGACAGTCATTGCTAGTAAATCTTAAGCATTATAATTTTCTCTGGATCTTTTCACACAAAATTCATTGTTTTTTTTTTCCCCTTGTAGCAGCAAATGAATTCTTTGGTAGCAAAATGCCAATCCTGCAAACTTGAAACTTGCTTTTTAGCAAAATCTAAATAAGAAATTTGCTTTTTATCAAAGTAACTATGTGAACTGCTTAGCATAGTCCCTGAAACCGAGCAATTTATGTTGGCTTCCTTTGCATCATAAAGTAAAAATCATGCTTTTAAAGAATATCTAATGCCTGGGACAGTACAATGTTAAGAGAAATGAACAGAACACAAATCTGATTCTCAAATATGAATCACTTTCTTTAAAAAGAAGGAAAAGTTTGCCACACTCTGGTGGCTCAGGTGTTAAGCCCATGGCCTGGGCCACAGTTCACATACAATCCAAGGATCCAGGTGTGTGGCCCAGGACAACAAAATTAAAATGAAATACAAAATTAAAAAAAAAAAAGGTGGTGTGCCTTGATGGAGTAGTGGTTGGGTCAATCACCTCCAAGGCAAGCAGGCCACATACCCCTCAATTCGAGTCCCGGATCCAGGGGAAAACAGCCAATGTGAACAACTAAATAAAAATAAAATAAAATGTGTCTTCCTCCTCTCTCAATACATGAATAAGTAAATAAATAAATAAATAAATGCTTCTTCCTCCTCTCTCTTCCTTCCCGCCAGCTGTCTGTATGCCTTCATTTCTGCCTGTCTGCCTTCCTCCTTAAAAAATGGAGGAGAAAGAGAAGAAGGAGAAAGAAGGAAAAAGAAAATTTTACCTCAAGTGGAAGACACAAGAATGGAAGGAAACGTACCAACATATTAACAAAGATTATCCCTAGATAGTGTTCTTAAGAATGATTTAAAGGACATCTATTTTTGTGTGTTCTGGAAGGCTGTTTGCAAAAACAGCTGCAATCATTCACCCTTCCCACCTCCAATCCTGCTCCTTACTAACCATGCCACTCTGCAGTATTATTTCATATTTCCTCTCACCAAGTGAACGGAGTGTACTTCCTCACTTGAATCTTGGCTGGCCTTGTAACTTGCTTTGAACAATGGAGGGTATTATGGACTGAATCTTGTGTCTCCTGCTGCTTCAAAATTCCTGTGGAGTAACCCTAAGCCTCAGTGTGAAGGTATGTGGAGGCAGGGCTTGGGGGGAGTAATTAGGTTTAGATGAGATCATGACGGTGGAGGAAACACGATGGGACAAGAAGAGAAAGACACTAAAGCTCTCTTTCCCCACTATGTGAGCAAGCCTCCAGGAAGAGAGTCCTCACCACAACTGAGCCTGTTGGCACCATGGTCTTGAAGTTCCAGCCTCCAGAACAGTAAGAAACAAACTTACCTGTTGTTTAAATGTCCAATTGATGGCGTGGACTGACAGCAGGTAAGTGACATTGTGCCATTTCTGGGCCTGGGCCCTAGTGGCCTTGTGGACTGCTTCTCTTGGCTTCTCTTCTCCTTCTCCAGAACAACTTCCAGCTACTTTGCTACAGGATGGGAGAGCACATGGAGGAGTTGTCTGTCATCCCAACATGTGCGTGAGCCTGACTGACTACCGTGCATCTGAGCCTAGAACAGAACTGCCCAGCTGAGCCCACCTACTGCCCAGAACTGTGGGCTGAATAAAATGCACATTCCCTTAAGACACTAAGTTTTGGGGTGGTTTTTTATGCAGCAATTGGTACATGGAAATTTCCCAAAGTTTCCATAATGAAAAACATAACATTCACTTAAAAAAAAAAAAAAACATACACCTTCTTGGTAAAGAAAGGGAAGGAGAAAAATTAAAATCAAAGTAGAGATCTGGGTTCAAATCCTAATCCCACCATGAAGTTGTTGTGTTAGTCAAATTATCCAAAATATATCAAACTTTTCTAATATTACGTACATCAAAGGGTTGCTCTTTACATCAAAGGTGGTAACACTTTCAGCATCTAAGCAGAGTAGCTTACTGGGCTTACTTCTTCTTTGTCTTTATATTCTCAGCAATGCCTGTGTTTTATAGGAATAGCTCAGCTTTACCCAAATCAAGCAAGCAACGTAGTTCACACCTTCATTCTTACTTCATTTTCATCTCCCTTCCCAGACAGAAGAAGTCAAGCTACTTAAAATTCATTTAATGATGCCTTTGTGTGGAAAAAAAGTTAAAGGAATTTTGTAACTTCATTAATTGCTAAATTTTCTCTGGACATTTTAGTATAAAAATTTCAAACAAGCCGAAAGTTAAAAAAAAAACAACTTCATAATGAATTCCCACATATGAAATGCAATTCAACAATTCAAAACATTTTATAAGTTTGCTTAATTGATATTTGAGGTTTTTTTCCTTTTTCCCTAAGTGACTGAAAATGAATTAAGACAATAATTACCACTTAATTCTTTATTATACATCTCCTAATAAGGACATCCTCCTACACAACCACAAAATTAGTATTAATTCCTCAATGTTATTTATAATCCAATATAATATAATAATATATTAATATGTTAATATAACCCAATCTATAGTCAAACTACTCAGACATCCCCAGCTGCCCCCAAAATGTCTTTTGGATAGTTTATTTACAATAGTTCATATTTTTATGGACATGATGCTCACAATACTTTTCAGTAGCTATTATAATTCCCACTTATAATTGAGGGGATTAAGTTCAGAATACCACTTTGCCTTGCCAAAGACACACAGAGTCATTATTCAAGTATTTTAGCGTTTAATTATTTTCAATAGACTTATAGGTGAGCACATGCATTTAAAAATTTTAAATCAATACTCTAAAATAATTAAGCTTTTTAGAAGAAAGCATAAAATAATATCTCTATTCCACTGGGGAAAGCAAAGATTTTTTAAAGAGAAGCCCCAATGTGGCAACCATTAAATAAAAATTCATAGTGTACTACGTTAAACCGTTTCTGCTCATCAAAGACATCACTAAGAACTTGAAAAGGCAAGTCACTTGCACAACAATATTTTTGAGATACATATATCTGAAGATTCACAGCTAGACTCTATAAATCAATAAGAAATTTCTGAATCAGTACTTTAAAAGCAGACAACACACTAGAAAATCTGGCAAAAGTCATATCAGACCTTGCACAAACAATTACATATAAATGGCTACTAAAATCCTGAAAGGGTGCTTAGCCTCAGAGTCAGAGTCATCATGGAAATTCAAATGAAAACCACGGCGACATTCCTGGTGGTGATGACCTCTCCCAGGAACACGTCTCTCATAGATCTCCTTCATCCCTCTGCAAAGAACAATAAACATGAAGCAGTGCCTGGTGCAGAGCCCCAGTCCCTACTTCATGGATATGAAATGCCCAGGGCACTTCAGTAGCTTTGTGAGCAGGCTGCTCCACTGTCCTCTGCCCGCCTACCAGAGCAAAGGCAAGGCTAACAGGAGGATAGTCCTTCCGCTAGAAGCACCACTAAAGCATCTGAATCAAGATGAATAGGAGCTACTAGAAGCCTCATATACTGCCGATGGGAGTAAATGTGGTACAATCATGTTGTAAAATTGTTTGGCAGTATCTAAAGCTCAATAAAGAGATACACTCTGATTTAGTAGACAGCCAACAAAAGTGTTCAGACATGCATCAAGTGACACATAAAAGTGTTCATAGCAACATTCTTTGTAAGAAAACATTAAACGGAAAGTGCTCTATCCACTTGATGAAATATTATATGGTAATGTGAATGACTGAAATACAACCGCTACACAACATAGATGGATTTCACCAACACGGCATTGGGCGAAAGAAACTAGAGTGAAAGAGTATATAGATTGAATGGTTCCAATGACATAAAATGCAAAAACAAGCAAAACTAACCTACAGTGTTAGACTTGAGATCAGTAGCTGTGGTGCAGAATGGTTACCAGCAACGTCCTGTTACTTGGTTTCGAAGCTAGTTATACAACTGTATTCACTTGTTAAAAATTCTTCACCCTTATACTTAGAAAGCGTGTGTACTTGCCTGTGTACAAATTTAATATTCTCAGGGCATCCTCATACTCACAAATCAATATGAAGAATTCGGAGACCAAAGTGTACCTGTTCATCTTCTGAAAAAAACGATGCCTGTTTCCATAATGCTCTTACCTGCCAATTTGGCCTTTTCCCAATACTGACATTAGTTAGGCATTTCTCGTGTGTGTTAAGCTTCTTACTTTTTGCTTTTCCTTCCATTTTTAAACTCTTTCTTAGGAATTCAGAGGAAACCAGCAAATATTGGAAGATAAAAAAGAAAATGGAAACTTAAACTGGCAAACTGAATTATAACCTAGAATCCCCTAAGGACTCAGGAGTTGATTGCACACCCAGTGCCAAGCCATGCAGGGAGGGGCGAAGGCATCAGGCTTGCAGATCTGCTCCCTTTGCTCAAGCAGCTTGGTCAGCTGCTATTCGCCCAAGCTGGCCAAAGACTAGACAGAGTAGCAAGTGGCTCGCTGGACAGGAGAACACCAGGCAGAGTTTAAGGTTGAGGGAATAAAATAAATGTTGATATCCCGAATGCTAAAATTGCCCAGTATTCTTCCCAGCACATCACGAGATGTGCTGGCATCCTCTTAAAAGAAATTAAATAGAAGAGCTAAAGGAAGCAGGTAAATGAAGAAGTACTCATTCTTCATTCAATCTACATGACGCTTAATAAAATGAGCCTGTTCCCCAAAGACAAACAAAATAAAATGAATACACGGAAGAACATTACAGTCAAGAATAAATAATCACGGCTTAGCAACTGAACTAACCATTACCGTGCAAGTTATTTCAGCTCTGTGAATGAATTTCTCCATCTGAAAATGGAAGCTTAGTCCCTGCCTCATCAGGTTAATGTAAGGATTAAAATAATGAACACATGTAAACTATCAAGACTCACGTATGATACCTAATAAATATAAGCTATTGTTATTGTTCCTGCAAAAAAAAAAAAAAAAAAAAAAAAAAAAGAATAAATAACCACCCATCAAGTATAACTGAGGAAGGACCTTTTGAAAAGGTCAGGAAGTGAGGCCAAGATGAACTACTGCCACATCTCATTATTTCACAGATTCCTGGACTTATAATATAATGTTTAATTAGTATACATACAATATCATCATCCTCTTCATATTTTTACATTGCACTCCTTCTTTTGCCTGCGATTTATTTCCTTTAAGTTTGTTTCCTGACAAATCTACTATCCTAAGTACCTAATCTTAAGGGTATTAGTATCTCTGGCAAAGTAATATATATATGGTACCTTCAATCTACCCCAACCTTTCATTCATTCTTTCTTTTACTCACTCACGTATTCATTCATTCATTGATTTATACATTTTTGTATGGGCCAGGCATTATTTAAAGATAATAATTTTTAAAACAGAATTTTCAGGTGGGCATTAACCCACAATGTTAGTTTCTGCTTTTATCTAAAAGAGAAAACAGCACAGAGAAGATCAGTTGTGAAGTTAAATAAATCTGTGTTAGAATTCTGGACCTACCACCTACTTACTAGCTGTCTAACTTTGAGATGATTTCCTGAGTCTGATCCCCAATGCTTTCATCAATAAAAATGGCATATTAACACTCCGATTCTTTTTTTTAGGGAAAGATACAGACAGGATGAAGACAAGTAGGCAGGCAGGAAGAGAAAGGAGGAAGAAGCACTTTATTTTATTTATTTTTTCATCTTGGTTACTCCCTCCTGCCATGGGATGCAAATATGGGTCCTTGGGGACTGTGCTAGCCAAATACAGCAGAGCAGACGGCGACTCCACCAGACAGTTCCAAAACTCAATTTCAAATGAGATAATATTTGCTAAACACTTAGCATAATGCTAGCACATAGTAAAAGGTAAGTAAGCAGAAATTTTATCATGTCATAAATGTATTAACATACTTTCTGTCTCTAACATTTTAAATTATATGCATGACCTCACTAGCTACATCAAGACTAATACATTCTTCCCATCATTTCTGTTGTGGTTTTCCATATTTATCAAACAAGATTAGAGAGATGGCTCATGATCTTTTCAGTCCCCAGAAGTGATCTGTAAATGATCAGAAACAAAACAGATGACCACTCTTCTGTGGAATACGGAATGCTATCAAATGGGTAATGCAGGATACTAACAAAACAAAAATTCGGTTTTGATTGTATGAGAAGAGATACCCAGACACACATGTACATCTGCAGACATGTGAATATACACATAAAGTGTGGTTTGGAATTAGTAGCAAGCAATTTTGTCATCCTGGATTCATTTCACTTCCTCAAAGACTAGATTTGGAGTACCCAATACTCTGTTCTTTTTCCCTGAATATATAAAATATCCTCACCAAATCCTCAGCAGGCCAAGTCCCATTGGAATAGGAAGCAGAGGGGAAATAGCGCCGCAATTAAGGCAAGTCCCTTCCTCTGCAGTCACCTCTCTTGAGAGCCCTCTCCTTTTAACACTGGTTCCCAGATTTTCCCATTTACCTCACAGCAGCAGAAGTCACAGCTGGGTTCAATCTCTGTACCACCCCCCACACACCCCCAGTTTGGAAAAGTATTCTAAATTTAAACCACACAGCACCAAACTAAAAATGGTTTAGAAAGAGGAACAAATGTACCTTGTGCTAGGCTCTTGTTAGATTTCACAGGCACAAATTACCTTTTTCTCTAAGTATATGTAGTCACATGACTCTTAAGTGATAAAATAACTATCTCCAAGCTCACATGAGATAAAAGTGTTTGTTTTTAAATGATCAGGAAAGAGGCTGAAGAGGGCAAAAAGAGGGTAGGGAGTTAAGTGCTGACTCATGCAAGATGCATTTAGGATTCTGGGAATGTCATCCAGCTCTAATGTTAGTCCATGCTGGATTTTTCCTCATCCCCTCTCTGGATCAACCAGTTAAAAAAGTAAGAACTACAAGTCAGAGGCCTGAGTAACAGTTCTCATTATATGAGACACTCCCTTAATGCCCAAGTAATTTCCCCTTTCTAAGCTTCAGTTTCCTCATCCCTAATCATTTTAGGGGTTGAAGCTGAATTTGTAGTGGTCCTCAAGGTTTTCTGTCCTTGGAACTTTATTTTTATTTAACATTAGTTCTTTTTTTTTTTTAATGTGCATTGAAGTAAAACAGACAGTGGAAAATGATCAAGTCCTGATCAGCTCAACACAGTTTCACAAACTGAGTGTATCTAAAAAGAGAGCAGCCATGGGTTTACACTGGTGACCTAGAGGTCTAATACACCTTGCCTCGCATACATACCAACGTCCTGGGTTCAAAACCCAGGACTGGAAGAAATGACTAAGGTGAACAACTAAATGAAAATAAAGGCTTCTTCCTCCTCTCTCTTCCTGTCTACTTACATTCATTCCTGCCTGGACTTTTCCTTTAAAGAAAAAAAGAACAGCCAAAGTAACAACATTGCCAGCAGGCCCTTTGCTCACTGCATCTTTGAATATAAGAACTGGAGTAGGGAAACACATCTGAAAAGAATGAAAAATAAGTAACAGTTTGCTTGCCTGATTTTAATACAAAATTAGAGGAAATATGAAAAACATTCCATAATTGGGTAATGCACCAATCAGGTGGTCACCATTAAACTCTGTGTCACCTTTGAACAGAGCTATTTATAGTGTTGAACTAATTCCTAGAACTACCCTGATGTGTCTGTGAGAAAGAAGTGCATAAGGGCTCAAAAAATGAGACAGAAGAGTGAATAAATAGAATTGCATTTGAGAGGTTGGGGACATGGGTAGTGATATGAGGTCCATGAGTTTTACTAGCACTATACATAAGTCTGAATCCTGGGAAGGATGCAAAAGAAAAGAAAAACTTAAAACTCAGTTATGCTAAAAGTTTGTATCAAACTTTGTTTTTGTGCTACTTTTTGTAATGCATTCGAATTATTTTGTAAATTTTAGAATCATTGAAACTTTATAGTTGAAAGCTGATGATTCAAAAATCATAAAATGACAAAAAATATTAAATAGTTGGGTAGAAAATCAGACTTAGGAAAATGAAAAAAAAATCTTTGAGTAAAATATTATCGAGAACAAAGCAAGACAAATTTGTAAGCATTTCAGAGGGAAATGTTTACATGGGAGAAGATATTGACAGGCTTTTAATAAATAAGAAAGAAAAACTAGAAATCAGTTGCTCATAGTCTTTATGTTTAGATGTTGAAAACAGTTATCTCATTTTTGTTCTACTGTTCTTTATTTTTTAATATCATCCACATTAAATCAAACATGATCTCTTTCACCTTGCATGATCTCTTTTCACTTTGTATAGGGTGGCCTGTACAAGACTAACAGTGCATCTGAGGGCAATTACAAAAGCCAGATAAATCCCAAAAACATCTGTTTAAAGTAACAGAAGAGTTACTAATCAATCAGGATTTGAGGAGTCAGATCTTAGATGGGAGTCTCATTGAGGTAAGTCCCACTTTTGAAAGCCTAATCTTCCCTCTGTGGTATTTTCTGGTTCTTGGCTTGGGGTAGGGTGCTGTGTGAATGAAATCTCCCTGGTCCAGGAGAAACTTGCACAGGTTGAAGTTAGAGGAAAGCTGTCCTAGTTCTGTGAAACAACTGTAAATAATGTACTGACTTAAATAAGGAAGCATCTCTCACTCCATCTGTTGGATAGAAACTATAGGAGAGAAGCCTTTCTTAGTGTTCCCTAAGGTTCCCACTACATTTCTCAAGGTTTAGATAAAGTTGTAATCACTCCGTGCTTGCCTCTCTTTGATCTCCAGATAATATCTTGAACCCCCAACAGACATTTTAATATCTTATATGACATAAACAAATCAGACCAGCACGGCTTGGGAGAGTAGAGGTTAGGTCAATTGCCACTGAAGGAGGCCACATACCCCTGGGTTCAAGTCCTGGGTCTTGGGCAAAAACAGTGTGAACAACTTAATAGGAATAAAATAAAGATGTTTTCTCCTCCCTCTTACTTTCTGCCTACCTACGCACCTTCATTCCTGCCTAAACTTTTCCTTTACAAAAAATAAAAAATAGAAACAAACCAGACCACTTACCATTACTTGAGGGACTTTGTTCAGATTGACAGTGATTATCTCTTTCCTTGTACATACCCCAACCCAGATAATATGCATAAAAGCTCCACTCCTGATTATAACCATGGGGAATCCACACAGAGCAATCTGTCACACTGTTCCCAAGTTTGATCTTCAATTTGATTACTAATAAACTCTTTATTAAATTCATAATTTCTGGGATCTTTGTATTCTAGTTAACAGTTAAGAAGTCAGTAAGGGCATCATAGGATTCCCAAAGGAAAAGAGAGAAAAGGAGCAGAAATCATATTTGAAGAAATAATAGATGAGAACTTCCCCAATTTGAAGAATGAAGCAAACTTCCAGATCCAGGAAGTTCAAAGAGTTCCTAATAAAATAAGCCCAAACAGAAATACACCTAGACACATCGTCGTAAAAATGTCAAAAATACAAGATAAAGAAAGACTATTAAAAGCAGCTAGAGAAAAACGTGCCACATACAGAGGAGTTCCCGTAAGATTGTCAGCAGACTTTTCGGGCCAGGAGGGAATGGCACGATAGATTAAAAGGGCTAAAAGAAAAGGATTTTCAACCTAGGATACTATGTCCTGTGAGATTATCATTCAGAACTGAAGGAATGATAAAAAAATTTTTGGCTAAGCAAAAGTTCAAGGGATTCATCAGACAACCAGCTCTACAAAAAAATACTAAAGAAAACTATAAAAGTATAAAGAAATCCACTTAAAAAACACAAAGACAGCAAATTAAAAAAGTGATGAGGAGGAGAGAAAAGTAAAACTGTGCACGATTAGAATGAGTGTAGGATTAATCTGCTTTCAAATAAAAATAGGAAATAAACATAGAATTCTTAATGCTAACCTCTGGGAAACCTCAAAATGTACCACCAGGGGGAAAGTAAAGAGGAAAACAAAAAGGGAAACCAATCAAAACATAATTATACCCAGCCCACCTAAGAAGAGAAAGAAACTAAAAATGGACATCAGAATTCTTGTGAGGTGTGAAATACTCATAGACTGAGAGACAATTTCATTACCCTAAAATGAATACAGCATTGTAAACAAAATAAATCATCAAATTATTATTTTAAAGAAAGAAAGAAAAAAGAGAAAAAGAAGTTTGTGAAATGGCACTAAATACACTGAATAGCTGATTGAAGTGCTTTCTTTTCTGTGGTGAACAAAGAATGGAATAAATACTCTCAGAAGAGAGATGAAATCATCCCCAAAACATCTTCAAATACAATGTCAGATATTCAATAAGAATTTTAAAGCATATAAAGAAAAGATAAGCAAACTGACAAGAGACCCATATATTGAAGTTATTAAACACAGCTTTGAAAGTGGTTCTGAATTAACGCATTTGAGGAAGCATATGACAATCTAAAGAATCTGTTTTAATAATCTGCTATAAATTATAAAACTTCAAGGCAAAATGAAACTAAGACATTAATAGATGATGTAAGAATAAATTAGACATAGCAAAGAGAGCAAGTGAGCCCTCAGATAGTAAAAAAGAAACTGAAAAAGAGAAGAAAGGATTAAGAGTACAGAGAATAAAGTAAGGGATATATAGGGTAGAGTAAAAAATTCTAATATAAAAGCAAATGGGGTGCACCCAGCTGGAGCTCAGGTTGAGTTCACCACCTTGGGCTGAGCATAGTCCACATATATCCCAAGGACCCAGGTTTACATCCCAGGCTCAGGAGGAAGCAACCAAGGGAACAAACAAGTGAAAAATAAATAATAAATAAAAATGCTTCTTCCTCCTCTCCTTGTCTGCCTGTCTACTTGCCTCCATTCCTGCCTGCACTTTTCCTTTAAAAAATAAATAAATAATACTTGATTAACACAAAAGAAAGTACAAGAGGAAAAAAAGTGGTACATAAAACAAATGGGACAAAAATAAGAAACAAGTAGTAACACAGTAGTGTAGATCTAAATATAGCAATAATTTTATTAAATGCTTTAAATATTCAAACTAAAACCAAACTGTCAGATTGAATTTTAATCATTTATATGCTGCTCGTTAAAGATACAGGTTATACATATGGACACAGAAAAATTATAGTATAAAGATGGAAAAATATACATCATGTATACATTAGCCCACAGAAAGTTAGCATGGCTTCATTAACATTGAAAAGATAGATTTGAAGGCAGGACACATTACTAGATATAAGGAGGGATGTTTCCCAGCAAAAAAATAACAATTCTAAATTTATATAGCATGTGCCTAATAAAATAGCCTCAAAGGTAAATAAAGTAAAAGTTGGCAAATATAAAAATTTAAAATCATAATGGGAGAGTTTAACTCTTTTTTAGTCATCTAAAACTATGCTTAGATAAAAATTGATACCCTTAAATAAAAATATTTTTAAAGAAAACCAAAAATCAAAGATATAATGTTCCATCTCAAGAAACTAGAAAAACATTAAGAAAATTAGAACCACTGAGTATAAAAGTAAATAGCAAAAGAACTCATAACCTAGAAAACAACTGGATAATACAAAAAGTCAAAAAGTTAGCTCTCGGCAAAAGTTACTAACATTCCTAAAATCTTAGCAAGATGAATCAAAAATGAGAACTACCTGTATTAAAATAGAGAAATATCAATATTAGGAATAAAAAATAGGAAGAAGACCACAGCATACAGCCATTAAAAAGATAGTAAATTGATATAAAACAAACCTTATGCCAATAAATTTTGAAAATCCAGATGAAATGGATAAATTACTAGAACTTACTAACCAAAAAGTCAGAAAAAATTTATACTTACTAATAAAATAAATTAATTCATATCTTAAAACCTTCCCACAACAAAATTTCCATGCTTGGGCCCTAGGGGAGTAGCAGTTAGGTCAATTGCCTCTGAAGAAGAGCAGACCACATAGTTTGAGTCCCATGTCCCGGGGAAAACAACCAGTGTGAACAAATAAATAAAAATAAAAATGTTCCTTTCTACCTGTCTGCCTAACCACCTTCACTCCTGCCAGGACCTTTCCTCAAAAAAAAAAAAAAAAAAAAAAATTCCATGCCTAAATGGTTTCCTCAGACATTCAAAGAACAATTCCAATCCTACAAAACTTTTCCAGGAAATACCTCCTAACTTGTTTTATAAAGTCAGCAAAACCTTGATGTTCAAACTTGGCAAGGGCACCACAGCTGTAGAAAATTACGGGTTAAGTTCTCTCGAGAACATAGCTATTCCTCAACAAAATATTAAAAGTTAAAATCGGCAACATATACACAAGATAACATTTCACAACTAAGCTGAGTTTATTTAAGAAATATAAAGCTAGTTTAAAACTCGCCAAAATCAGTGTAATTCACCATGCTAACAGAAAAAAACAATGATTATATGATCATCACAATACGGAAAAAAATCCAATAAAATTCAGCACTGCGTCATGCTAGAACTTTAGCACTCTAGGAATTAAAGATAATTTTTTTATTTTGATCAAAAGTGTCATATAAATCCTACATCAAATATTGATCTTAATGGTGAGCAACGATTAGCTTTCCCCCTGAGATGAGGAACAAGATATCAATACTCACCATCATCACTTCACTTAACCTTGTAAAATAGAACTGAGCCTTATTGCAGGGGATAAAAAGTATAAGGATTGTAAAGAAGGAAAAAACCCGACAAGCATGCCCTGGTGAATAAGTGGTTAGGTCACTCGCCTCCAAAGAAGCGCAGGCCACATATCAGGCCTGCATTCAAGTCCTGGGTCCAGGGGAAAACAATCAGTGTGAACAACTAAATTGAAAAAAAAATTTTAATTAAAAATGTGACAGGCCCTGGTGGAGTAGCAGTTAGGTCAGTCACCTCTGAGGGAGCCCTAGCCACATAACCCTGGGTTTGAGTCCTGGATCTGGCGGGGAAACAACCAGTGTAAACAACTAAATAAAATAAGATGCCTCTTCTTCCCCTCCCTTCCTGCCTGCTTGATTATTTGCCTTCATTCCTGCCTGTATCTTCCCTTTCCTTTAAAAAAAAGAAAAAGAAAAAGAAAAAGAAAAAAAACTGACATTATTCACAGAACACCAACTGCCTACATAGTAAACCGCACCCCGCACCCCCGCCCCGCCCCATTTAAAGCTATTAAAACCAATAAGCAAACTTAGCAAGGTCGTATTCGTGCCTAAAATACAAGTAGTATGCTCTGGGTAAGTGTTTTTCTGAATAAAATAAGTATAATCTTTCCTCAGTTTACACACTTGGGATTTGGGGTTTTTTGTTTTTTGTTTTTGTTTTTCTTTTCGTTTTTTGTCACCTTGATCCCAAGTCTCGCACCTGGGTACATAGCTTTCATGGGGTTTGGGGGGAGGTGGGGATGTTGGGGTGGGGGGGACGTTTTTAATCTGAAATTTTCAATGTATATGTAAAAATAATTTATGTTCTAGATTCAGAAAAATATAAAGGTTTTCATTTACCTCTTCAGCAAGAAATCTGAAAGTTGCACAGGACATGGGATAATTCATGAATAGTATAGCTTGGAACATTATAGTAAGTACATCAAGCGTTTGTGGTGTCTGCCCAGTGAATTCTTCTACAGCATATTTTCAATGTGCACCCCAGAAAACAATATCATGACCATTTGAGAACCAATGGCATAGACCAGGCTCTAAACCCAGCTTTAGCAGATGTTAGCTCAGAAACGATGAAAAGTCACTCAGCCATTTACAGATCACAGCAGGCAAAATATCATTTCCCCAAAATACCCTGTCATAAGCAGCAATGACAAAAATCCTTGAATTTGAATTTTCTCTATAAATATCAAAATAGTCATACTAGTTTAGAAAAAAATCAAATTTCTAAAAATTTATTTATACTTACTTTGAAGTACAGATTGGGACTTGGACACCATAGTCGTATTAACATTTAGGGGCCAAAAGTATGGATCTGACCATCTTCAAATTCCCAATTTGATTTTGTGAGAACTCTCAGTGAAAAAGCAAATCCCTCCAGGAACCAATGACATCAACAATGCTCCAGTCCCAGTTTTCCACATAAAATGTTCATGACTTTGTTCACAAAATGTTTGTTATTTGAGATAAACCCAGAAAAAAAATAACTGAAAACTACTTTCCCTGAACTCTTCTAGAAAAATATATATGTACCCAATTTTCAAATTCTCCATGATGTTCTTTTGTATTTCTGCTTCTAAGAATTTACTGCATAAAATACTCAGAGAACTTAGTAAATAAAAGGAAAATTTGAAACTAAATGTAAAAAGTATCTATTTTCCAAATAAACACAATCTAGAAAATGAGTCAAAAGTCATTTTCTAAAATTCATGCTTCCCTTTTCATGATAAGTATATTAAGTATAATAATGAATATGATGAAATGTTATTTAAAACCCTGCAATGTTATAATGCTACTTATTCTTAAGCCCTTGCCTACCATGTGAACAGTTTTGGAGGTAAAAATAACCTGGATTTGAATCCTGGTTCTCCTGGCACTAGCTCTGCATCCCTGTACAAAAGTCTTAATCCATTTCTTTACATGCAAAATACTCCCTACCTTGAATGTTGTGACAATATGTAAACCACCTCACAGAGAGCTTTTCTCATACTAGTTGTTCATTAAATAGGAGTATGGTTGTTATTCTAATTAGCTGTCATGTTTGCCAATACCTACTTATTAACTTATTCAACTATTTTATTCTTAGCTGTCTCACGATGTTTTCTCAGGCATTCAAAATATTTTGAAATATGCTAGCTAAATGCTATACAATGTCTTTCATTATAAAAAGCTTTGCTGGACTGTCTTAGATAAGATGTGCCAAAAGGGGGGAAGTAAAAAAAAGGCATTTAATGAAAATTCAACTTTCATTGAACTAGTTATGTGACAGTAGTTTATAAAAATTCAATTTAAAGTTTACCTAACTCTTGTTTTCAATCTGTAATTTGCAAGGAGTTAATTTCTGAATAATTCACAATATTTTAATAGATTTTCTGCAGTACTTTTCAGTCCAAAGACTAATTTTTAGTATATCTCTGTTTCATATTCAGGTCACCAACTGATACTGTGGAACCTACAAACAGCTCTGAGTGTGGTCGCCATGGTCACACCTTCTCCTCAACACATGCATGAATGCATACACACACATACCCCTCACATCACACACTCAGTTGATCTCTGTCAACACATGCCTATCTTCCAGCCCTGAAAAAAATGATCTGACCTCTAAGAAACTAGCTTGAAAGGGGTAAAGGGTAATATAACAATTCATATCCTATGTAGGATCTTAGACCCCTTGAAATCTGAGAAAAAATATTGACATTCTCCTCATATGAAAATAAAAAATAAACAAACATGTAAAACTGCATTTTGGAGGCTTCTTGAAAATCAAATTAAGAAGTTGTGATTAATTTCAGTGCTTCTCTAACTCTTTTGAGTGGAACTCACAGTAAAAAAAAAGATCTGATGTGTACACAGCACATACCCACATAAGTAAACAAACATCAGCACCTAAAACACAAGTCTCAGGAAACAATATTTACCCTTACTATGCACAATGGTTTCTGACACGTTCTATTCTCTTACATCTTTCCAGAATGTTGCTTGAGATTCACCAAATTGCTTTCTTACCACATGAAAAGCAATGATCTAGCTTAACATTTCTCCATTTTAAAAATTAGGAAACTGAGATCCAAAGAAATAGAGGGTCCCATTCTAGGTTACTTACTAAAAAGTTAGGCAGAACAAACCACAACTACTGTGACTCCTCCAACAGAAAGTAAAACTAAAATTCTAAATACCAACTCTCCTCAAAAAGTGGCTGGGGTTTGAAGTTTCAAAGGCACTGCTACTCTGTGAAACGAGGAGTGCTGCAGTTCCAAACAGTGAATATTAACCTCATCCTGAGCCTCCAGGTTAGGCAGCCTTAACTTTTCTGACGATGTCCATGGCCTAGCATGACATGGCATATAAGCTGTTTTCTTCTTTCCAGAAACCCTTTATTCTGTCACTGAAAACAACATAGGAAAAACCAAAATTCTCCTTGAGTTCATTTTAAACACTTTGAAGACACACACATAGGAATCTATTTGTTCATAAGAAGCTGGCTGAGAAATAGCAGTGGTCAGGTCCTCTCCCCACTTACCAGGCCAGTGCACAGCTCTTTTCTTCCCCGCTAAGGCGGCTTCATTAAAATTTAAACATCAAAACCGCAGAGATCAATACCTAGATGTGAATGATCCAGAGACTATTAGAAGTTAATACTACCGACACCAGCAAACGTGGCCCCTTTTAAAGCCTCAATGTTATAAAGTGGGATTGCTTAGAAGCCTTCATTAGGAAGAGATTACAAAGAGCTTGGTAGGTTAAAATATCAGTCTTCTCACTGGCACCAGGCTGTAGTTGTTTCCTTCTTATTATTTTATGTGTAATAATCATCAGAGCCCATCACAAGGGGGGGACTCTACTAACAAGCAAGAGAGAGTGGCAGCATCCTGGGGACTGGCGTGCAGAAGGCCAAGCTAGGTAGCCCTGTGCTCAGGAAAGGGAGGGCGTGTGGCCTGTGTCATCGCACACAGGACCCAAACTACTAAGTCTGACGCCAGGCAGGGTCGAAGCTGCGAGTAACCTGGCCTGGGCGCGGCGCGCCAGCCTCCCCCAACGCACCCCGACCCAGGAGCCCAAGGGCAAAGTGCCCGGGCCTCCTCGACGCAGAGCACGCAGGGCGGAGAAGGAGGGCTGCAAAGTGCTGCCCAGAGACTCCTCTGAATCAGCTTGAAGCTAGTCAGCGAGGGTAAGAAGGGCCGGAGAATCCTAAAATTAGCCCTGGGAAGCCAGCGAAGGGCATCGCGGCACGGAGATGGCGTCTTCTGGCCCCGCGGCGCCAGGAGCTTCCCCCGAGCTGGCAGCTCTCAGTCTTCCTCCCGCAGAGGGACCCTGGGCAGCACCGACGCCGTAGGGAGGAAGGGCTCCCTCCTGGAAACAAGACCCGGGAGCACGTGCAGGCTCCGGAGACCTGGGGTCTAACGCTCCTCCCCCAACTGCGGCAGAAAATTTAAGGAGCCTCAGAATTTAAAACCCCAGAATCCTCCAGAATCCTTGATGAACTTCAGTTTGGGTTGGCTCATTTTCAGTAAGCCCTTTCCAGAGTTTTCATTTAGATCGTGTCTCTCCTCTCCCAAGCCTCTAACTGAATTAAAAATTATTTGGAGTGGGGGCGTGGGGGGGGGGAAGGAATACCAAAGATCAGGGGGTGGAGGCTGAGGATGGGGCTAGTTTTGCATCCGAATATCTCTGCAAGATAAGCAGTTCTGAAGGTCAGTGACGTCTCCCCTGTGGGTTCCTCTGAAAAGATGAATGTTCATTAAGAGATTCTTGGTGAACGTTTTTTCTTTGAGAACCCAAACCGTATAAAAGCGAAGTCTTTCAGATATTCCAATTCCAGTGAGTTGAAAACCTACATATTTAATTAACTATTGTGAGCAATCCCAAAATAAAATTATCACAATCTTAGGAGCTATTATAGGGAAATCTGTGAAATGTAAATATGTTTCTCCTCCAAGATGCAGGGAAGAATGCAAAAATATTGTTATATTAAGTAGCACAAAAACAGAAAACTGACACAATATTTGGAAACCAGAAGCCAGTCATTTAAAAATAAAGTCATGTTTATTATGTAACTAGAATTTTTAGATAATATATACACAGTAATTTTAAATTAGCCAGTAACACAAGCTAAACATGTCTGGGTGTGACATCTCATCCCTAGGCTCTTTTAGCCTCCCCTCTGCAGTCAGCCCCTTACCTTTATTTTCAGAATCTTTCATTCTTTCCTTCTTCCCTCTGCTGCAAATGAGCAGGAAAGTCCGGCTGATTCTGCAACCCTGACTTTTGATTTGTCATTCACAGTCAGTCAGCAGTCTCAGGGGGGTGAAGTCCCTCAACTGAGGAGCACCCGACTCTGATAATTGCATGCAAGTCAGTCTGTAGGGGTTATAGTTTTGCTTATGCTGGAGCGGAAAGGATGAGGATGAAGGCAGACGTAAACAGAAATTCCAAAACATGGCATGGAACTGGATCTGGAGCCCATGCATGCCTTTCCTTCCCTTAGGTTAGGGAACCAACTTAAGAGCCTCCTTGTCTATGGAGAGATTTAGTTCAAGTTGAAAGGGGAATGCAAGTGTATGTTTAAATGGAGACCTTAATGTTGAAGGAGGATTAAGAACCCCATGCAGTTTCCTCTTAAATGTGAATTCATTCAACAAACATTTATTTTACCTCTCGGTGGACCTGGCTAAATATGGGGGATAGAAAAGTAAAGTGGACCAGCCCCTGCAAATTACTCACAGGCTGTTAGAGTTATACTGTGCAATCCAATGACCTGTATCTGGTTACTGAACTTATTTAACTCAAATATAAGTTGATAATCAATGAGGCTTTAATGATTGGTTTTAAGCCACTGAGTGGCTGAGCCAGAAATGGCTATGAGGAAATCAGACCATGAGACCCCTATGTTAGAGGGCAAGGAATCAATCATTCATTTCAATCTTATTTTCCATAATTATACAGTTCAGATTCATCCATTTATGCATATATGAATCATTGTACTACTACATTCATTCAACAAGTGGTTATGTGTGCCAGGCACTATTCCACTTGTTAGGGATTCAGAAGTGCAAAAACCAGACCAAGTCTCTGCTCTCATGACAATTACATTCTGGTGGGACAGTTTAGACAGGCAATAAACAAATATAAATGGCAACGAATTCTGTTAAAAAAAAAATTGAAGCCTGATAATGAGGTAACAGATGTGTCATTTTAGAGTGATCAAAGGAAGTGACATTTAACCTTTTTTTTTTTTTTTTTAAGGCAGCAATGAAGTCAAGAAGGTAGGCAGACAGGAACAAGAAGCAGCAATTTATTTATTTATTTATTTTTATTGAATTGTTCACACTGCTTATTTTCCCTGGTACTCAGAACTCGAACCCAGGAGTATGTGGCCTGTGCTCCTTCATAGGCAATTAAGCTAACCACTATTTTATCAAGGTGTGCTATTGAACTTATTTATGAGAAATCAGAGGTAGGGTCATCATAGTCTCTTCCAGATATCGTCACTTAGAAATTATTTTAAAGTTCTGAATTCTTAAAACCTCCTATGCTCAAAGTGCATTCTGATGGGAGATGGGGGTTGGGGATTATTCCCAATTATACAGATTGGTAAACCGAGATCCAGAGCGAGTAACTGATCAATCCAGGACTTTGCTAAGTTGGGAGAGGAGCAACAAAAAAACCCTGCCTGCTTTCATCTTCAGGTATGACTGAGTTGAAATCAGGATTGACATAGAAAATTCACTGGAGTAGGAGTTGAGATAAGAGAGTTGATGACCCATCTCTACCACTAAAAACTAAGTCATGTAGGCAGGTGATTTAAATGCAGATATTAGTTTCTCATCTGTAAAGTGGGGTTAATCATGCCTGCCCTGTGTGTGATCAGGCTCATCAGAAGATCAAAAAGGTGAACAGACTTGGTATTTTGTCAACTAAGAGTCATATAATGTAAGGCATAATTATCTACACGCTTGGGCACATTTAAAAGAGCTGGTGTTCACCTGCTCATTAGTGCAGTCTGAGTCAAGTTCAGCTAGAGTAATCAGTCATGGCCGCCAAGGGTCCTTGAAGTGATCTCTAGCTGTCATAATTTTAAAAACTCTGAACGTTTTGGAAAATTTTTAAGTATTTTGTTTTTGTTCCCCTCTTTTCTCAGAGTGGATATTATCTCTTCTTGAAAAATTAAGACCAGTGAGGAAAACTTGCCTTCATTAAACTCCACACTACCCACCAAAGGAGCCTAATTGGCCTATAAACTATGTCACAGAAACAGGCAATTCTACCTCCAAAGATGAGATCCAAGGCAGCAAAAATGTGCCAAAAGAAGCACGTGAAGGAGCTGAGAGGATGTGAGAAGTGGTAGGTAGCCCCCAGTCACACACTCTTTCATTCAATTAACTATTCATTGTGTGGGACACAGCTCTGAACAAGGGAATGACACAGTGCTGAAGGAAGCATTCGGTTTCCAAGGAACTTGTGACCTCAGGGCAAGAGGTTTCCAGAAAGTATGCCAATTTACTGAATTAAGCAGAGGACTACCAAGGCCTGGGTTTGAAGAGTTGGGCAGGGGCTCTAAAGCAGGAGAGACCAGTTCAAAGATGTGCCATTTACCAGCCACTAGAGTAAGTGGGACACGTGTTTGCACTTCCCCAGGTCTCCACATCCTGATCTGTAACATGGAGATAATAATGGGATCCCCTTCCTAGGGAAGAGGGAGGCTCAACGAACTAATGCTTGTCACACAGTCAGGGTTCCATAAATGCTGGAAGACTACTATTATTTCCTTGTGACCTGGGTCATTTACCCTTCTGAGCCACTGATTCCTTGTAAAATGTGGAAAATAATAACTAGTTTGTAGAGCTATTGTGAGAATCATACGTCAGGAAGACATATAATAATATAATATAATATAATAAGGCCCTCGGCATAAAGGAGTAGCTAACCCTTGGCCAGACTTGCTTTTTAATCAAGCAGGTTTACCAGGGAGAAAAAATAGACTAAAGGTGGGAAGTGAGAATATATTAAATTACAAATATACTGAAATTTATTTTCTTAATATATATTTATATAATATATTTATTTTATTTTATATTCATATCTATTTTCTATTTATTTATATTTATATACTTTTATAGTGTGGTCATTTCGAGGAGTACCTGTATCTTACCTAATATTGTATAAAAGTTTCAAGTAGAAAAAAAGTTGGAAAAATGGCAGATGAAGTCCACCTTCAAGTACACTTTGCTATATTTATCACAATCGATTCATATCTCTCTCATCCTTTTTTTAAAAAATTAAGTTGAAAGAGGTTTGAAGACCTCTTCAAACAAAAAGTGCCTTTACTTTCCCTCCTGGCACATATTTACAGAAGCTTTAGAGAAGCCTTAGACTTCCTGATTGTATGGCCAGTCCTGTCTGGGTCAGGTGAATTCTTAGAAGCCTTATGGCCCCATCCAACTGAGGGAAAGGAGGGACTCAGGAAGTTTTCCAGAACAATCCAGTGTGTCTGGTAGACTCCAAGCTTCAAATAAACTGCTGTCACGGCAGGACAGACACCCATGACTAGAAATAACTGGGTTTAGGGAATGCTTCAGGCAGCTCCACTGGCTACCAAGTCATTTCACAGCCTGCATGGTCCTTGTCTTGTTAGATGCCACTTCTGAGTCACTAGGCTGGTGAGTCATGCCTAGCAAGGGAAGCCATCTTGAGAGCAAACCAAAGAGAATTTTCAAGAACAATGAGTGAGACCCTAAAAGAGAATAAGGCTTCTTTGTTGTTTTACCCTTACCTCAGATCATGAGCCCAGGTCCACAGGCCATCTCAGCTACCTGAGTCACCGAGGTGCACTGACAACCAGGTTTGTTGTCCTGGCAAAACCACTGCTGCAATATTGTATGTTAAACTCCCCAGCGATACATTTTACTCTCACGAAAAGCTGAGCCAAGGAAAAAAGCCTTTACAGTCCCTTGGAACTTTTGAGGTGTTAAATTTCTTAATGAGTGGATAGGTAAACAAATAGAGACTTAGAGGATGTGTCCTAAATGAGGCAGACCTAATAATCTTTCTATGACTTGCCTGAAACTTCCACTAACTTAGTCATACATTCCAACACATCCTGAAGTGGAGTGAAGGAAGGCTGCTCCATCTGCCCCGCTTTCTCTGTCCGCTCCAATCCACTCTGGTTGCTCAGGTCCACGTGCCCACAAGCGGGGTGCGCTGGACAGAGGACATGGCTACTCAGGGAGGAGGTGGAGGTCTGTGATTGGGGCTCACCACCAAAGAGAGCAGCACTGCTATGGACGAAGCTGGGTAAACTCACACGAGGCCAGACCCCAAGGCAAAAGAAAGGGAACTGATACATGGAGAACCGATTGTGCCAGGTAGTTCTCTTATTATCAATCACACATTCACTGAGAATTTATTATTTGCCAACCATTGTCTTTAAAGCAAAAACTTTCACAACAGACTGCCTGGCTTTGAATTCTAAGATTTGGAGATGTTACTTAACCTCTCTATGTGTTGGTTTTCTCATCTGTAGAACAGAGATTATAAAACAGGTTTACTCTAAGAATTAGATAAAATAAACCTATGAACAGGTGTAGGACAGTGGCTGGTACAGAGTAAGCAATGGGTTATTTGTTAACCCATTATATCTTACCGTTCCATTTATTTTAGATGAGAAAAATGAGGCAGAAAGAGGGGAAGTGACTGGTCAAAGGACACACAACTAATAGGTAGCAGTCAGAATACTTGCTGTCATATATTTCTCACAACAGCCCTGTGAGGGAAGTGAATGATTTTCTTTTTATTGATGAAAGTTTGGAAGCCCAAGAGGGGTCTAGTGGCTTATTCAAGGCATGAGCTGGCAAATAGGAGAGTTGAGGTTTAAAACCCATATTTGCTGACTTTAAAGCCCTTACTTATTTATCCCACTAAGTGCTTCTCAAATTTTAGCATAGACCAGAATTACTACAGGGCTTGTTAAAACACACAGTGCTGGGCCCCACCTCTATAGTTTTGGGTTTGGTAGCTCTGGGGCATGGGCCTAGAATTTGTATTTCTAACACGTTCAGGATTGTGCTGTTCCTGATGTGACTAATCAGGTCACACTTGGAGCCCTACTGCTCTATAATCATGTACCTGTATGCCGAACAGGTAGTAGGAGAAGCGATAGGAACTAAAGATTGTAGTCAGTGAGGTTTTCCCACTCTGGCAAAGTGCTGATTACTTCACAGAGCCTAGCAAATATGTCTGTGTTTACAAAGTCCTTTCATATTTACGATCTCATTTAATGTGTCCAATAACCCTAGGTAGTCATCATTATCTCCATTTAGTGTAATTTGTTTTTAGGACCATATGGCTCAAAAATGGCAGTGAGGCACGAAACCACAGATCACTTGACACGTGTTCTGTCCTCTTTTCCAAGTAACTTGCCCTGGAAGGCACTATCTGCCAATGAAAACTAACTCTGCCTCTACTCTGCGTCTTTCCAGGGTATTTCACTGCTCAGGAAAGGGCTCTTCACCCCACCAGGGTTTGGGAAAAGTAATTTCTGGTCAGGGAACTCAGAGTCATTTTTATACCATGATTTCAAGGACTAGAGAAGTCTACTACTCACAAAATATTTCCACCATCTGTTTACTCCCTTTTCTGTAACCTGAAAGATTTGATATTTGACAAAAAATCAGATTCTCTAGACAGAATGGAATGCTTCCTATTTCCACTAAACAGTTTGTTCATATTCTCATATAAAACCACTCATGGTTAGGTATATTTCTAAAAGTTATTTGGACACAATAGCCAACAGATACTTAGTACTCCAAATATTTAAATATTTCTGTAAGTAGATTAAAAAAAAAGACAAACCACCAAGGAAAAAAATGGAATAATATATAAATAGGTATTTCACAGAGGATTACACAGGGCCCATATTGATGTAAAAAGATCTTCAGCTTCATTATTCATCAAGAAAATTCAATATAAAACAACTGTGCAGAACCATTTCATACCCAGCAAATTGGCAAGCATTAAAAAAATCTTACAGTACTTAGTAGTGGCAAGGAAGTAAGGAATCAATCTCACATATTGCTAGTGGGAACTAAATTAGCACAAATGTATAGAGGTTAGCTTGGCAATACGTTTTAAATTTAAAACAAGCATATACTCTTTAGCCCAGTAATTGCCCTTCTAGATATTTATCCTCGACTTAGAGTAACAACTGTTCAGACTGTATATTTTAGATTAATTTTTGGGGGAGAATGTCTAGCCCAGATGATTCATTCATTATAAACATAGTAATTGAATGTCTACTATATTCAGGGGACAGTGTTAGGCAGAATAGATAAAAGAAATCCCCGGAAACTACATTACTTTTTACCTGCAGACTCATAGGGGAAAAAGTGATGGGTGGAAGAAGGATGCTAATGTGACAGAATTTCTGGTTGGCCCAGAAGGGATAGTTGTCTCCAACGCAAAGAAGCTTCCATCCATGGTATTTTCCACAGCTGATTAAACCTTCCAGTCCCATGACAAAGCATGTTTGTGGTGTGATCATATGTAGGAGATCTGGATGAATGTTAACTATAATGCCACTCACCACATGTGAGCCACAATGTATCACATACGTTATACACATTTATTCATTTAATCATCATTGTAACATTATGACACAGGACTCATCATTTCCATTTTACATATGACACATAACTGAGTTTTAGAGAGACTCAGCCCTGCCTAAGATCACAGTTTATTAGAGTACTGCTTCTTGGTAGCAGATTCAAATCAGCGTCTGTCTGAGGCCAAATAATAAGATTCTAGATGGCCAAAGTGATGCTGACATCACCATGAAAAAGTGAGGTCATCTTTTTATAAAATGACATAAAATGAGGATCTGGATTTCTTTCATCGCGTATTTATTGACTTTACTTCTCCCTGCTATGACTACAGATATTAGCACATATTTGTTTTGCACAGGAACCTGCCAGAAAGGGTGCTATCTGAGACTTAGGTCCAAGTCTGTCTCTCACCCATCATACCAGGCCTGACTCCTGCCTCTTGCTTCACCTTCCTCATCTATAAAATGGGGTAAATAAATGCTTTCTGTCCTCCTTCCTCCCAGCCTATTGTAAAGATCTAAATAAGCTCTTACAGTTGGCTATCCTGTAAGCTGTAAAGCATCAGATAACATAACACATTATAATGACTATATCCCCAGATTGTATGGAGAAAGGGAAATAGAAAAATGCAGAGAGCAGCCAAGATTCTACCAAAAGAGAGGCAATGGGCTCTGAGAAGCCGTAAGTGAACTCTAGGACAGAAACAGAGAAGAAGAGAGGAGAGGATGACTGTGTATGTAGAACAGACCTGGTTTTCAAAATTATAAAACTAGAAAACTTACTGTAGCCCAATTTACCACAATGGCATTATTCATTTATTCCTCCTTTGTAGACATTCATGCACCACCTAAAAAATACTAGGTATTAATTACCACCCAAGAAATACTTGTTGCGATTACTCACGTATTTAACTACTCAAGCAAGCGAAAGAAAAGGAGGGGGGTCAGCCGACAGCTGACTAAATTTCAGCAACAATTCTTGACACCAGTGGAAAGTGATTTTAATAGGCGTATTGACTAAAAGTAATAAGACATCCACAGGAAGCAAGATGACAATGTCACCTCCCGGAGACTCCCTAACTACCAACAATAGAAAAACTTGTTTCTAACACAATGAATAAATATTCAAAAGATAATTACTGCTACTCTTTGTCAAATTTATTTTTAGGATTCTAACTATGTGCCAGCACTTTACAATTATTTACCCATTTAACTCAGTAATTGATTTATTCTTCAAAACAACCCCGGGGGTAGGAGGGTAATGATTATATTAATAACTGGGCCTGGTGCAATCTTGTTTCTGCCCTAGATCAGGTCGGCCATTTTAGAAATAAAGGCACGTCGGCCTCTCCAAATCCTCAGATGATGGAAACACATGAAAAAGGACAAGATACACACATACAAACACACATACACACGTGTATACACAGGCAAACAGGTATCTACAAAATGCCAAGCCCTGACTTAGCCTGGTGGGATATGCAAAGATGAAGTGGATGAGAACCTACCCACGAGGAATCCGGAATACCAGACGAACAGCGACACATATACTATGGGTGACGAAATACTAAAAAAGTGAGGTTACAGGTGGCAGGTACCCCAGGAAAGGCTTCACAGAGGAGATGGCATCTGTGTGCTATTCTTGATGGATAAGAATTGGCCGGGCTGTGAGATAAAGGCATGGCCATTGCAGATAGGGAGAAAGCAGTCAGCCAGCAGATCATGTCATGCCCCTGCTTAGAGATATTGGTTGCTTCCCAGCTCACTGAGAATAAAATCCTAACTCCTTGTCATGGCCTACCCAGACCTTGATCCATGTCCCGTTTCCCTACTTTTCCCCGTTGCTCAGCTCAGGCACACTGGAAACCTTTGCACTTGTTATTCCTTCTGGCAGGAAGGCTCTCCCTGGCTCCATGCTGGAGTAACTCCTCATCAGTCTTCAGGTCTCAGCTTAAACTGCACTGCCTCCAGAGGACTTCCCTATGCACCAGGCATGCAAGTTAATGTCCCTCTGCCTTCCTCTCCTCTCCCAGCAGAGTATCTGATTCCTTTCAAGCACACATCACAAACTGAAACGGATTTTTACCTATTTTATATGTGTGTTTCCCCGTCTAGAAAGAGTTCCACGAGCTGGGTCTTGCCTATACCGTGTTCACTCAAGATCCTGTCACACAGGGGGTCTTGATAAAAATCGTGGAATGAACGAACAGAATGAATCAGTGATTGAATGTGAATTAAGGCCCTGGTGAGGCAGGGTATTTGGGAAACAATCTATTGTTGCTAGAGCTTACTAGACAACGGGAAGCTGTCATAGACAGGTTGGAAAGGGGATGGGGACCCTGCATGTAGTTGGTCTGGATTAATCCCCCAACCACTACTGCATTGCAGGTAACAGGCCAGGTACTGGAGGTGGGGGGAGGCTGCAAACCTGAGTAAGCCTGCGTCCTCCAGGCACCCTGGAATCCTTCCGTCCAGAGCTAAGTGAACAGACAGTGGCTTTTGCGGGAAATAAAACAAGCTGCAACCACCTGGGCCAACCCGAGATGTAGAAGGAGCCAGAAAGGAGTGGCGGCGGAGAGGGGACTGTGCAGAGAACAGCCTCTGATCTCTGTTGAGAGGAAGGGGGAAGCTCGAGGACTGCTCGGGGACTGCTCGTGTCCGCGGCCCAGGGTCAAGGTGGAAGGTCGCCCAGGCCTGTTGAGCATCAGGCCGCGGCGCCCCGTGAGTCCCGGAGGCGGAGACCACCAGCCGAAGTGCCGCCTATAGAGACCCGGCAGCCGGAGGCCGGCGCCGCCCCCGCCCCGCGCAGTAACAGGTCTCCGGGCCGCGCCCACACTCACCCCGCGCCGCCTTGCGATCCGATCGCGTCCTCCACAGCCTCCGGGTCGCCTTCCACGGCCGCAGCGGAGAAAACAGCCTTCGGCTTTTCTTGCCGCCCTTCTCAGTAGCTCCCATCTGTGCGCCCGCGCCCTCCCCCGCCGCAGCCCGCAGCCGCCCGAGGGTCGCCGCCCGCTTCCCCCGCCGCCGCGCCTCTGCCAGGTGCCCCGCGGATGCCGGGGTAGACGCGGCCGCCGGGGGCGGAGCTTGCGGCTGGGGGCGCCCGCTCTCGCGTGGAGCCCGAGGGGTGCGGCCCGGCCCGGGCGCGGACGACGCTACGGTACGCGAGCCTGGGAAGAGCTTAGAGCGAGGCAGCTTAACAGGTGACTGCTCTTGTCACCCGTCCTTGATTCAGGGGATGCCCGTGGAGTGCTCAGCTAGGACTAGACATCAGTAACTGACACAAAAATCCCCGGGGGTGTGCGCTTATTTGTGTCTACCGATCGCAAATGACAACACTGGACCTCCGAGAGGTTAGGTTTGCCCGGAGATCACACAGCTGTTAAATGGCTCTAACTCTGTTTTTCCATACCTTGTTTGTGCCTCGAAATGATTCCACATTACATTAGTTTTTCAGTCTGACAGATATTCCTGTTTTCCTCATACGACAGATTGTGAATTACTCAATTTAGGGGGACTCGACCTATGTCCAGGCACTTAAGCATGCTTGCATTAAACCTGCCAGCATCTCTGTAGCGAGGGAGGCAGCTTCCAGTGAGGAAACTGAAACAGAATGGGGACTGCCCCCACTCTCACTTTTTTTCTCTGTAGCGATTTTGCTTCTAAATGAGATTCTCGGAAGATGAAAATGAAGATCCATTAACACGTATCTGGCTGTAATAAAAATAGCTAATATTTATCGAGTTGTTTTCATATTCCAGCTATTGCAGCATGGTTACAAATGTACTTATTAACAACAAATTATTGGAGTTGAAGAAAATATTCCTATATTTAGGAAATACATACTAAAGTGTTTAGGAATAACGGACCATGGTGCATTTAAACCTACTTTCAAATGGCTTAGTAAAAAAAAAAAAAGGTGTGTGTGTGTGTAGATGGGGAAGGCAAATGATAAAATACAACAAAATGTAAATAAGTGAGTTTGAATAAAAAGTATATGAATATGTTTTGTACTATTCTTTTTGCAACTTTTCTATATATTTGTACAAAAGTAAAATCGTAAAAGTATTTAAGTTTCATAGACAAAGAAAATAAAGTGGTAAGAATCACTCTGATGTTAAGACCTACAGTAAGCTATAGTTATCAAAACAGTGTGGTTTTGGCAAAGGGCTAGACCCATAGATCGATGAAACAGAATAAAGAACTCAGAAATAGACTCACATAAATATGCCCAAATAATTTTGACAAAGGTGTTTAAGCATTCCAATAAAGGAAAGACAGCTTTTTAAGCAGATGATGCTAGAGCAATTAGAAACCCATTGACAAAAATTAAAAAATAAAAAATAAAAAAACTTGACCTAAATACTTCCTACCTTAGACAAAAATCAAGTTAGAATGGATTGTAGACTTAAACATAAGCATATAAAACTTTCAGGAAAAAATCTTCTAGGATCTATAACTATACAAAGAGTTCATAAACTTCTCACCAAAAGCATGATCCATACGAGGCAAACTTAATGAACTGAATCTTATCAAAAGTAAATGCCTTCACTCTATGAAAGATCCTAAGAATATGAAAAAAAAAAAAAAAAAAGGCAAGCTATAGACTGGGCAAAACACCTACAAACCACAAACCGAACAAAGAATTTGTATATATATAAACTCAACGTTAAAAGAAAATCCAGTTAAAAAATGTTCATAAGACATCTATTCATAAAAACATCTATATCTCTAATTCTCCAAAGAGGATATACCGATGGCAAATAAGCACACAAAAAGATATTCAACATCATTATGCATTAAGGAAATAAAAATTAAAGCACAATGAGATATTACTACATACCTGTCAGAATGACTAAATGAAAAATAGTGAAAAGATCAAATGCTGGGGAGGATGTGGAAGGAGAAGTTAGATCCCTCATACATTGTTGATAGGGATGCAAAATGGGACAGTCACTCTGGAAAAGAATTTAGTGGTTTCTTATAGAACTAAGCATACAACTATCATAAGGCCCAGTAATTTCACTTTTGGTTATTTAGCCCCAAAAAAATGAAGACTTAGTTTCACTCATAACCTATATACCAATGTTCATAGCGGCTTTTATCATACCAAAACACTGGAATCAACCCAAATGTTCTTCAATGGGTTAGTGTCCAGCAAGCTGTGGTATGTCCATACCATGGATTAATAAATACTGAGCAAAACAAAGGAGCAAGCCATTGATAAAGGCAACAACCTAGAGAAATCTCCAGAGAATTATGTTGAATGTAAAAAGTTAATCCCAAAGGTTTACGTACTATGTGATTCCATTTATAAGGTGAAATGGCAAAATTAAAGAAATAAAGGTCCCATAGTGACTGCCAGGGAGGAATAAAAAGAGTGTGGCTATAAAATGACAAGAGGAGGGATCCTGTGGCGATGGAACTGTTCTGTGTATTAATTGTATATTAAAATGCTGGTTTCAATATTAGACTATTGTTTTATACATTATTTCTACTGAGGGAAACTTGTAGAGTGTATATGGGATCTCTGTGTTATTTCTCATAATTGCAAGGGAATCGACAATTATTTTTAAATAAAAAGTCTTAATTTTTAAGAAAAGTCATACATCTGCAGTTTCAAACAATTCTCTACAGTGTACAAAATGCGGTTGATCCTAGATTCAACCTAAGCCCATGACTATACTCAACTTCTTGGGACCCCTGGCCCACTGTGGGAGGATACGATCATCTGCTGGTCTCAGGAAGGAAGCATCAGGGACTGGAGAGATTCTAGACTCATAGAGACGCCATCAGGGAGGGCTAAATCTCTCCTGTTTAGAATGCGGTCCTTCATGGTCTGGGCATGTGACACTCTAAAAGTAATTTGAGATAATCCCATTTTATTCTTCCTCTAATCTGGAAGAATGGAATGATATAAATATAAAACAAAGAAGGGAAGTTGGAAAGACAGGAGAGTGGATTCTGAGAAGTATCCTCTCTGTCAATAAGCAGAGATTTCTTCCTTATCCATCCTCATTTTCCACAGCATCCAGATTAAAGTCTGAAAAACAGGGACCCTTAGAAGAAATGACCTAATTAACAAAGTTATTCAGGAATACTGGCCACTTGCCACCAACTGATACACTATATAACATTCCCCTCTGCTCCTGGGACTTCATACTTGACCTTGGGGTTAGGAGACTAAATCAACTCTGCTTACCCAAACCATCTGAGGAATACTATGTCACTCCTCTCCTGGCTAACTCTTGGAATCACCACTCCCCCCCTACTCCCATTAATGAATAAGATTTAAGCTGATGATGTAGAAGAGTTCTTCTGGGGTCTCCCACCATCCTTCTGGGTATGTCATGACACTAACCCATTTTAGATTATTGCTAAGTGCGCAATAGTCCCCATGGGTCTGGCTTAAGACTCAGCTTTTCTTCCAAAAGCCTGGCACATTCAGTGGAGTGAAATAGCTTCTTGGAAGGGCCCACTTGCTGGGTGGGGCAGGATGAGAGACACATTCCTTGGCTTACCCTTTTAGTCCAAACATCATGTGATTTCATGGCCTTCCTCCAGTTTGGAGCTGGAACAAAGCCAGAAGCTTCTGGCTCCCACAGCCACAGCATGCTTCAGGCAGATTCAGCAGGGCTCCTACTCGGCAGTCCCCGGAGCCCACAGGAAAAGAATGCCACCTGAGAGAAGACCTTCCACCAAGTAGAAACACCCTAGTGCCCAAAGGGACATCCATGGGCATTAGCAACTTGGAATTTCTTTTCAAATGCCAAAAATGCAAAACAAATAAGCCCGCTTATTTGTGCTTCTGACTTACTGGATACAGGAGTAAAAAAAAAAAGAGAGAGAAAGAGAAAAAATTCCATGATGTCATTGTGTTTACCAAGATAGTTCTAGAACTGTGAAAATGACTGTTCTCAAAGTCCATGGATTACAATATCCTCTTGTATATGTGATATATGCATGCATGTGAGTGGGAGGGAGTTGAAGGGAGAACAGACTGAGAAAAACCTGGCTTTTTCCAGCTAGGCATTGCTGTGTAAATCCTGGTTCTGCCACTTACTGTGTGATCTCATCTAGTTTACCTAATTTTTCAGTCTCAGTTTCCCCATCTGTAAAGTGGACATAATAAATGGAACCTGCTTCACAGAGTTGTGATACTTTTTACTATTATATGTGAAGGATCATGTAGGCTCAATAAATTATGATGTTAAGTGCTTATTGTAAGACAGTGTTCATTTAGGGAGATAATTGCAGATTTTAAAAAAGGAATGACATTCTTTCACAGTAAATGTCTGTGTGTGCGTGTGTGTGTGTGTGTGTGTGTGTGTGTGTGTGTGTGTGTAAAAAGAACAATGCTTGATTCTTGATGATGGTCACAAGACTCAAACTTCATGATCTAATTCTGTGTCTGTCTACTATTATGCCGGAGTTGTGTTGCCCACTCTCCCTTAAAGAAAGTCTCAGAATATATACTAAATTGCATGACCTAAAGTCATTGTGAATGCCTTTGAAATGGTGGTGTTTTACCTTACTTCAGTAACAATGCCAATAGAACTGTCATTAATGCAGGAAGCAAGGACAATCTCCACTTTAAATTTCGTTTTCAGTCTGAAGTTCTTCGAGGTTACAAGAATATAAGATGATCGAGATTTAAAGAGCAACACCTACAGAAAGCTTCCCAACCATGACATTTTCAGCAAAGGGACACAGTGTAAGAGGAGAGGAAACTGCTCATGTAAGATGTTTTTAAGCCTTCTATGAGCTGTGTATCAATTATCTATTGCTGCATAGTAAATCACCTCAAATCTTAATGACTTAAAACAACCAACAATCATTTATTGGCTAATGACTTTGCTGTTTAGCAGGGCTCGGAGGGGACTACTCATATCTGCTCCACATGATGTCAGCTGGGGCTGCTCAGGGTTTACAGAGCCCTCTCTGAGCTGCTTCACTCACTTCACGCTGACAAGACGGCACTGACAGTCTGCAGGGAGCTCAGCCAAGGGCCTGGGTTCTTCTCCGAATGGTGGCTTGGCCTTCCTTACAGCTTGGTGGCTGGGTTCCAAGAAAGAGAAAGCTAGACTTCGTGAAACTTTAACTCGAAAGCCCCCAAAGTACTTCCTGCACAATCTAGCGGTCAATTCTTTCACTGTTTAAGAAGGGTTCAGCTGTTTAAGAGGGGTTACATAAACCCCACCTCTTAACAGGAGGAGTGGCTGGCAAGTACAAAGAGGACAGAATGTTTGAGGCCATCTTCAAGGACTAACCCGCTAAACAAGAACCCTAATGATCAGACAAATGTTCAGTCTCAGAATTAGAAACCAAACGCTGCGTGGTTAGATCAATTACCTCCAGAGGAGCAAGTCATATACCCCTGGGTTCAAGTGCCAGGTGTTGAGGGGAAGCAACCAGTGTGAGCAACTAAATAAAATAAAGATGCTTCTTCCTCCCTGACTGCCTACTCACCTTCATTCCTGCCTGCACATTTCAGAAAGGAAGCAAGGAAGGAAAGAAGGATGGGAGGGAGGGAGGGAGGAAGGAAGGGAAGAAAGAAAGAAAGAGAAAGAAAGAAAGAAAGAGAAAAAAAGAAAGAAGGAAAGAAAGAAAAATCAAAAACATGGTGCTGCATGAATACTCCTCATCCTAGGAAAGTGGGGCTTTGCAAAAAAATCCCCTGAAAGTGGAAACAGACACAGAAAGAGGGCAATGATTCAAAGGTACAATCACAACATGATGTTAAACCCCTCAGAAACATTTTTTGAGCAGCTACCAGGCTCACACTAAAGCTTGTGCCTCTCTCTCCCACTGAGTGATGTGGAAAGAACGCCAGGTTTAGCATCAAAGACCCAGATTGAGTCTAGTTTTCTTTTCATTTTAATGTCCCTTAAATCCCTTAAATCCTCAAACCTCTTGTTTCTCTTCCATAAATTGTGGATAATATTTGCCGTACTCTGTTCATAACAATTATCCTGGAATGCAGGGAGAGTCCAGTGAAAGCACATTGTTGACAATAATCCAATGTATTACTTAGCAAATATTTCGTTGTTTTTTTTTTTCCTCTCCATGCCCCCACCCCCAGGCCCTGGGTTCCCATCTCAAACCAGGGACCACAGCTTTCATAGCCTGTGCCTTAGCTGCCTGAGTTACAAGGTGAGGGTTAAATATTTGATTGATAAATGATGCATTGATTTTTCAGACCTCAAAACTTTAAAGGAAATAAACCTCTGGACCTCACTTTTTGCCAAATCTGCGCCTGAAGCTAGCTGGAGTTCCATCAGCTCAATAGCCTGTAATGTACTCTTGTCATGAAAGAAGGCAGGAGCAAAGATGGAGTAAGGTGGGAAGATAAAAAGATGTCAAAAGTCCAATATGGAGTTTGTGTACCTATGTCATGCAATATAATGTTATTATAATGCAACTTGTTATAGTACTGATTCAGGTCTTCACAAATATCAATTAATATCTTCATTGATCTAAAAATATAGCTGATGTTTATTGAGAAAGGCATATGGGATAGCTATTAAGAGCACAGACTCTGGTGCCACACTTTACACTTTACTGACAGTGATGTTGCAAAGTTGCATTAACATCTCTGCGCTTAGTTTCTTATCAGTAAATGGGGACAACAGTGTCTATTTGCTAGGTCTATTCTGAAGAATGAATGAGTTATTCTGTATTCACACGCAGGAGAGCACCGGGCAATAAATGAGTGTGAGCTTTTGTTTGATACAACTCCATGCTGGGCACTGTGCTAAAAGCTTTACAAAATTGAGTTATTTATTAGCAGCAATCTATACACATCAACTTAAACATTTAAAATGTGTCAGATACTGTGGTAGCTTCTTGGAACTCATGAAGAATGAATTCAATAAGGATTCCTGTTGTCCTGAAGTTCACGATCTGTTGAAGGGTGGAGGAGAGAGATAATAAACAATAGGTAAGATAGGTTTTGAAGCTTTACGGAAAATCTAAATGTATGGATAAGAGAAAAAGTAAGGCAGGGTCACGGGACTGGGCTGGAGATGTAGCAGAGAGTTTGCAGTTTTAAACAGAATGGTCATGGTAGAATTTTATCAACATAAAATTTGAGCAAAGATTTGCAGAGAAATAAGCCAAGGAAGCGGTTCCTAGGGAAGAGCATTTCAGAAAGAAGGAAGAGCAGAGTGAAGGCCCTCGGTGGGGAGGGAGCCTGGTGGGCATGAAGAACACCAGGAGACCAGAGCGGATGTGGTAGAGTAAGCAAGGAGTGCTGCGGGGAGCAAAGTTGGTGTAGGGAGAGGATAGAGCCTGCCAGGCTACCCGCTGACTGACTCTCCTCTGAGTAAAACAACTGATGACCAGTGACAAGAATGTGACTGTTCCACTCACTGAAACAGGACATGGGGTAGAGAAAGTTCCATGACCACACAAACTTTAAAGCTCGTCACTCAAGAGTGGATTCATGTCTTACAGAGTCTTGACTTTTTCATGGGGCATAGAAGAATCATGCAAATGGGGAGGGGGATGGGACACAGACATTGAGGAAAACACGGCCTACATAACCTTCTCTGAAAAATGAAGGGACCGAATTAAAGACCTCAAAGGTCTAGACACAAAGGCCTATCATTCAATAACCCGCAGAACACAAAGGGACTGATAGTCATGGAAGAGATGGATGAGAAGGCCGCCATTTTTGTTGGCCAGTTAACCCTGATTTTGTGTTTCCATAAGACCGTAACATAGTCAGCCATTACTCTTTCCACATTGTATTAAAAGTATGTGCTTAAAAATCTGACTTTCTTCCACAGACTAACTTCCCCATATTTGCATCTGACATGTGACTTAATCATAGAATCCCCTGCACTTGGTACCAGTGTTGACAAAGAGGACTTTCTAAATAAGCGTGTATTTATTCTGGTTTCATTTTACATCAGAACAAAGGGACCTATTGCAAGGGTGGTGATCACGAGGTCATACAGAGAATAACAGCAGTGGAAAGCAACTACCACTCTAGGATGGAAGGGCAGAGGCTGAAAAGGCAGAAGCTGGAAGGTGTTATTTAGTCTGGCAGTTGAGTCACCAGGCAGAAGCTGAAACAAAATGATGCTATGGAAAAGAAATCATTACCATCGCCAGAGATGTTCAAGAAATGTTTTCTGACAAAGTCTAGACATTCCCCTCTTCCAGGGAACATTTCCAGAACTCCTCCTCTCCTATCTTCCTTGTAATATCTGGAATTTGGGGTAGTGGAGAAGAATGACTAAAAACACAGAATTGATCACTTCTAGGCAACACCTGGTTGAGTTACAAACCTCTCTGTGCTTTAGTTTTCTCCTCTGTAAAATGGGGTTATTTTAAAGATGAAATGTGAGATTACATGGATGAAGCATCCAGCATTGTCTGGCAAAAGGTAATGCTCATATTGTGTTAGCCCTCACCTCCCCTTTGAAGTGACACAGAGCATGCTGTGACAAAAGGGTTTTGTATTCATTGCTTTTCTGTTAGAGAAGAACTTGTGTGTGCACACCAGAGGACAAGGGACCTTTTTGGAAAATTCAACCACGTCTCAGAGTTTAACTGTATGCCTCGATGACGGGAAATGACAGAATGTTGATCTATAGACATTTAGTTAAGAAACCTTTGAGGTGGAGTTGGACAGAGCCATGAGCATGGTTGACAGGGGCTGAGGGAGGGTGACATCAGGGTCTTGCCCCTTCTTTCTTCATTCTCCTTGTCAAAGACCTTTTTTAAAAATGGCAACCCACATGTGTGGTTATTGATGACTGTTCCCTGCTTTGTTCTTTCTATTTCTTTTCTCTTTTAAAACTTTCTATAAGTGAATATTATTTGCAAAAATATTAAGTTTTAGGAAGACTGCAAAAATGACTGTTGGAGTAGCTTAAAACTGGCAATGTGCCACTGGACAGTGGGGAAGAACACTTGGTTTGATGCAAGACATGACATGTTGACATATATCTAAGGGAACCTATACATAGGAAGTTACTTTAATGTATAGAATAATTACTACAATAAAAAATTATTTGAAAAAGGGAGTGCAGTCAGAAATGAAGGCCAGTGGGCGGCTGGCCAGGAAGAAAGAACAGGAAGAAACATTTATTTACTTTATTTAGTTGTTCACCTGGGTTGTTCCCTTCAGCTCCAGGTCTTAAACTTGCGTCCTTTGGGATGCATGTGGACTATACTATGCCCAGTGGCCTTATCCAGTAGAACACCAGGACAAGCCAGAAAATTTTTTTTGAATGTTAGACATTGTGTAAAAATTTCAGAGACAGACATACCTTAGAAGAGCAGTGATTGTGTCAATCACCTACAAAAGAATGCAGGCCACACATCCCTGGGTCTGGGGATGGGGTGGGGTGGGGTGGGGGGGTAGGACACAGCTAATGTGATCAACTAAATAAAAGCAATATAGAGATGCTTCTTCCTCTTCTCTCTTCTTCCCTATCTACTTGCCTTCATTCCTGCCTGAATCTTTCCTTAAAAAAAGAAAAAAACACAAAAACTGAGCAGCATGATAGGTAACTGGAAATAAAGTGTGCTCTGCTTGGGAGATACGATGCTGCAAGAGATCACAGTAGCCATTTCAAACTAGCCTCACCTGTTGGGCCTATAATCCTTATCTATTTTGTTCCACTGACAAGTATCTTAGCAACAGTTTGCATTGTGATGTGATTTCTTTAAGGTAAGTTTGCATGCTTTTAAAGCTCAAAACATGTAACACTTCCCTTTAGCAGGGGGTCTAATTACAGTTAAAGTTGGAGTTCCTTCCTCCCCTCTATTTGCAATGTGTTATTGTTATCCCAGGATTATTTGCTCTTGTGACAGAGATGATTGATACTGACCAGTATTGACATTTCTCACACTCCTGGGTGTGCAGCTGGACACTTGGCCAGTCTAACTTGCAGTTGGTCATAGCCAGGTGACTGAACCTGACAAAGGGAATGGGGAATGTACACCGCTTAGAAGCCTGGACCCTGAAACCTCTCATATAACCTCCAGGCTGTCTTTCTCCACACATCAGCTGATTGGAGGCAAAAGATCCAGGAGCCAACTTTGAAGTCCTAAAGGATGACGGCACCATCAGATGGAGGAGCCTGAGTCCCTGAAAGACTGTGTCTAACAAATCCGTCCTCCTACTCCATCAATCACATTGGATTGCAGTGTGAGCTAGGAACCTCTTTGCCGCAGTCAGCCATTGAGATTCTGAGACTGTTGTAGAAGTTAGTTATTCATACTAATCTACCAGAGAGACTGCTTAATGGAGAAAAATTTCACTCTGTGTGGTATCCTGGCAGCATGGTACCAGATGGATATTTCCATCTGATTAACCAAGCTGCATATCAATCTCCCAAGGGGCCACAAAAAGCAAACAAGACCCTTTGATGTAGCCTTCAGAAGATAAGTTTTTCTAAATTATACTTGCTGATTTATGCTTCCTTCTTCTACAAATGAAAACTTCCACTTATTATTGACTGTGGATTGTTCATGAGGGAGGGAACTGAGCAGAGGAGATAGAAAAGTTTTGCAAAGTGGGGAGGAGTTTTGGCAATATGAATATTTGACAACCCTGAGTCTATGAGCTCGGCTGGGAATACTGGGTTCATGAAGTCTTTATTTCATTAAGCAAATACTTTAGACAGACACTGCACTCATCCCTTAGGATACAACGCTAAACAACTCCAAACAATTTTGCTTCTTTTGCTCAAGGATCTTTTGGTTTAATAGGAAAGAAGACACTAGACAACCATTAACCCACTCAGTTGTCATTGAAATAGGTGTTATGAAGTAAACATCCAGAGCACTAGCACTTTATAGATGATAATGGTGGGGTTGTGGGTGGCAAATGACTAAACTAAAAGGGGAAGTCTTCCTGAGGAAGTGACATTGACTTTGAAAACTACAGGATGACCAGTAGTTTTCCAGGAAAAACAGGCAAAGTATATGAATCAAACACTAATTTCTGAAACCCTTGAAATAAAAGATGAATCTTGGTATATTATAAAGTCTGTGGAGAAACATAGTAAATAAAAAAAGTAGAGGATTTGAGGATTAGGGGGATTGCCCACTTATCATTTCCCTATCCTTGGATAGTCAGTCACCTAAGAGATGGGGAGCAGGGAGACTAAGAGAAAGTGGTATGAATATAAATGTCAGAGGATCTTGAAGGGAAGAACTCAGCCATCAGAGGCAGCGCCTGGGAAGTTTCCCTCTGACAATCGTGTACATTCCAGTGTCCCAGCTGAAAGCAGAAGCAGTCAAGTGACTCCTGCACCTGAAGAATGATTTCTGTCCCCATGGGCAGGGCAGAGAAGCAGCAGGGAGAACTCTGGGCCTGCTAGAACAGGAATACTTGTGAGACCGAAAACCAAGCATCAGACAGGAAAATGGTTCTCTTGGCAGATGACTGTGCTGACAGATGCCCTCAGGTTTCACGGGGACTGGTTGCTGTCCTCTGCTTCCAGTTCCCTGGAACAAGAAGTAGCCCTGGAGAAAAGGAATGAGACGCTTTAAATTCATTGAGATTGTGGCAGGCCCTGGTGGAGCAGCGATTGGGTCAGCTGCCTATGAAGGAGTGCAGTCCACAAACATCCCAAGGACCCTGATTCACATCCTGGGTCCAGTGGGAACAGCCACGTGAATCAAAGTCAAAATAAAATGAAACGTTTCTTTCTCTTCTCTCTTTGTGCCTACCTAACTACTTGCCTTCATTCCTGCCTGCACCTTTCCTTTAAGATAAAAGATGTTTTCATGGAGATTATATCCACAATGTTGATGGGTGTGTATGGGGGGAGTGTTTCAAAACAAAAAAATAAGTTCAATTTCTTGTACATCTGAGTTATGGGCTTACTATGCATCGCACACAAACATACACACAGGATATTCTTTACATAAATGCTATCATAATTTATATGTTACTTATATTTTTACTAACAATATTTCTGGAACTATTTCCAAAGATTGGCATTCATATCTGGAGAAACTATGATTTGTTGTTCATTACTCAGCCATATCCTTACTGTCAGATAGTTAGGTTCTTTCCAATTTCTGCTGTTTCAACCAAGACTTCAGTGGATATACTTGTGTCTATGACTTTGTGTACATGTGTTTCTCTGTAGGACAGATTCTGCAAAATGAAATTATAGGAGCAAAGAACATGTGAATTTTATTTTCTTTTAATTTTATTTGAAGGAACATTGCATCATGCCATTTTACTTTATTAACACATAAAAAATAATGCCCTTTATGAACTCTGTCTTTATTGACTACGAAAAAAGGAAAAAAAAAGAATCAAGGAATAAGTGATAAAATACAGTAAAGGAAAACATTGCAGGGTAGTTCGAAACATGAAATTTTCTACCCTTTCCAGTTTGGGCCAATCTGTACATCACATTTTAGGAGTTTGAGAAGCCCAGACTTCCAAAAGACAAAAGAAATAAGCAAAATCAGATTTCTAGTAGACATAAAAATTTACTAAAAAATTTTATATTAATATATTGCAACATATCCTGATTAATGTCTCATTTTTCTCACGTACATCATTTCATGAATCTAACCAATGAACTATTTAATAGCTGTCTGTAACTTCAATGCAGATGTGCAATAATAGATAATACTTTATTTACAAGCATTCATGGAGAGCCACAAATCCTGGTGAAGACATCTTCAGAAATTTCATAAAGCAGAAATTATACAAAAAACTATTAGACCATAATGTAGTAATACCAGAGATTTATGTCAAAATCAAAAAACACTTCTAATTCAAAGTTAAACATTGTAGCATTTTTCATACTCTCTTTTTAGAAAAAGGGAGGGAAGGAAGGAAGGCAGGGATAAATATTTGCCCCCTGGCCCCTCCCTGGCCTTGTGTCTCAAACCCCAAGTTCTTGAGGTTCAGGTCAGCCCACACCCAGGTCAGCCGTCTGAGCCACAGGGCCTTCCCAAAAAGTCCTTTCTTTCTCATCCCTGGTCCCAGGTCTAAACCTGAGTCCACCACCTTAGCTGCCTGACTCACAAAAGAGGGTTTGTACCCTCTTCTGTATCTTTCTTCTCACGTTAAAAATTTTGATTACTATTAACATTTATGTGTTTCCTTACTTGCTTTATTTGCTTCTCCTAGTGTCATGTAAATTAACTCATTGCGTTTTTCAGAAACTGAAGTTTTTCTTTTTAAAGCAAATTGCCAGTTCAGTAGCATCGTTGGTGGCCTAGTACATCCACGTTCTTGTGCTAACTCAATCTGGGCATTAATTTTCCTATGTGTTTTATATTTTTCTACTTTAAGGAATCCTTTTATTATTTGTTATAACATGGATTCTCTAGGGTCTTCCATGTAGGACATTTCAGCAAAGAAGTAGTTTTACTTATTTTCCAGAAGGGTCGCTCACAGTGTCTCTGGAACCCATCGCAATCTCATTCTTCTAAACACTTCATGCTTAAGTCTGCATCTGCATGGGTCCCATAGCAGTTATTATTTCAGGTATTTATTTCCCCACTCAAAGGAAATGGGAGTTTATAGTATAATATTCCCTGATTGTGTGGTAGATTTAACTGCATTATGGGCTGTCCTTGATCTGTATGCTTTTCCAGAGGATGTGTTGATTCAGATTTAGACATTTGTCATTATCTTCAAAAAATCCTCGCTATGTAGTTTCAGCTAACTGGCAACATTTAAGCTTTTAGATAGACTTTTATATAAGCTCTAGATAACTGGACTGTTAACAACTTCATAAAGGGAAAACATAGCAAAGGATTTAATGCAGATAAAATATGGAAGGTGGCTCACCTAGGTCTCCAAGCAATTTTAGCCTGCGGTCTCTTCTCCCTGACTCTCCAACTGATAGGCTTCCACATTTTGGTGGGATATGATGAATGTGTCCAGTGTAGCTGACATATCCTGGTGGTCAATGCTGAAAAACCTGCGATGGCCAGCACACCCATGATGGTTGATGAATAGAACAGAGATCTAGAGAAGTCAGTGAATGCTAGGCTGTTACTGTGAAGACAGTGGCTGGTCTGTACTGATTCATGTGGATATGGACAATTCAGTTTTGTATCCCTATTTCTTCCTTGTCACATAATCTTATTTTCAGCATTCATGGCCCTAGATAGAATGGGGGAGCGCAAAGTATCAACTCCTAATGGGATATAGATAGGAAGCCTTTTATGTTAAAGGGACTAGTCCTAGGATTTTGCCTAGGGAAAAAAAAGACTCAGTACAGGATCTCAGTCATTTCTAGGAGTCAGGGCTCTCCACCCTGACATCTGGAAGTCTTGCCCAAGGTCATAAGTGACTTTAATTGCAGGGCTCTAAATTGTAGTCCTTCTGGGCCTTTGGATAGAAAGAATCTAAGTAAGAATAGTTATCTAACCAAAAGTGACCCAAAAAAGTAACCAAAGTGAGCTCTTGAAAACTTCATGTTTTCACTTGCAGGGTGGGTGGTCATGAGCAAATAACCATTTCTCTGAAGCTGAAGTTCATTACCCGTAACTGGAGTACAATGCTTCACCTACTGTCTAGCACCTTCGTAAACCTTCCATACACACTGGCTGTTGTCTTCTATTATACATGCATATATGCAAACACATATAATTCTATTTGCATATCATTATCTCTCAGATATATAGTTTAGATAGGTTTCAAGTATGGGTACGGTTTCTATTGAAATTATTGGATGATTACCTATTCACTGACTGGACTGAATATGGGAAAATTCTCACATTGAACTCTGGCATAAAAAAGACACCAATATATTGAAGAGATTTTATGCTTTTATAAAGGGTTTTTTTGTGGTTGTTGTTGTTTTTTTAAGGAAAAATGCAGGCAGGAATGAAGACAGGAATAGAGGAAGTACTCCGTTTTTCTTTTTTATTTAAAAAAAGGTGCAGGCAGGAGTGAAGACAAGCAGGCAGGAAGTCAGGAAGAGAAGGAAGAAGCATTTTTATTTTATTTCCATTTAGTTGTTCACACTGATTGTTTCCCCCTGGGCCCAGGACTTGAACCCAAGGGTCACCTGTGTCCTTCAGATGCAATTGATGTAACCCTTACTCCACCAGGGTGTGCCCATAAAGATTTCTATGTAACTTTCAGTTTTTTGGTGCCAAAGCTAGAAAATCCTCCTTCACACTTTTTTGCCCTTACCTGTTCTATACTCTCACTTCCTAGATAGCCACTTCTGTCTACCCACTAGGACCCTCGTTCCAACTGCCTATGTGTGCTGCCTTAAAAGGATATGCTGCCTAAGTGAAACAAGTCAAAAGAAGAGCGATACTAGATGACCTCACTCACAGGTGGAATGTGAATAGACAAAACAAACGAACAGATGAAACATAACCAACCCTGAAACATTTGCAACAGAACTGAGTTACCAAAAGGGAATGGGGCGGGCGGGGGGCAAATGGCGGTGAAGCTCACTGAGCAATGGGGAAGAACACTTGGCGATTTGGTGGAGGGCATGGTGTGTTGAAATATATCTAAGAAATGGGGAACCTATATATAGGAAATTATTTTAACGTGTAGATTACAATAAAAATTTTTAAAGGATCTGTTGATGTAGAAAAACTAGTGTATTTCTATCCCTCACAGCCCCTGCCACTCACTGATGCCTCACATCCACCTCCTTTTCATTCATTTGTTCCTGACTTCTCCCTGGAGATAGCAACTTCTGGTCTGTTACATTCCCACCATCCCTTTTTGTTGAATTCTATCACACCTCAGTTTAGATTTTTAATCTTGATTTGTTTCATCATGCAAATCTTACATCAATTACTAGGATAAAACCTGTACTATCAGTCATGAACAACGACCAGGTGAATAGAACTTGCCAGGAAAACTCAGCTAAGTCAATCCTGCCACACACTACTCTGGCCTCTGCTGGCATACATCCTCACACTTCTACCACATACCATTCTCTCTCCTTGGGCTCCCTCTTTCCTGCATCACTCAGCTAGAAGTATTAGTTCTCCCTTGGTCTCTACTTGCCCTCTATGTTCTCTCAAGTATAATCCAATGATTAATTTCAATGTTATGCATAGCTATCCAAGCATTTGTCCATCCTTTCCAGGAATCTGTGAGGAATACAAAAACAAAAAGTGGGTATTACTTATTTTTGCATCCCCAGAGCTTAATAGTGTTTTTGTAAGAGAATCAATGTTATAACTGGACCCAGTAGCCAGCTTGGGCTAAATTATGCTGCAGAGCCAGATTCCTCTTAAATTTCAGTGGCTTATAAAAAGCCAAGATCTATGCTCCACATTTTCACTCCAGGATCTCGGCTGAAAAACAAGCCCACAAGTCTGTTAGTCTCATAGCACAGGGAGCAACTGACGAGCATGCTCTGCTCCTAAGACTCCTGCATGGAAACCAGCACTGTTTTCTGCTCAGATTTAGTTGTAGAAAGTAAGTCATACCCCCAAGCATGAAGCCAATGGTGCAGAGATGCCAAATCTTCCTAGAAGCTGAATATTGCAGGTGGTGCAGAATGCTTGGCCCAATGTCTTACACTAGAGTAAACCTTACATGAATTTTGACTATCTTCTATTAGAAGATAACAATATACCACATTGCCATTAAATCCAGTTCACCATTCAGGGGCATGGAGCTTTCAGAACATGTTTCTCGGGTTCCTATGTCACATAGTTTCTGACTGGGTTCAGCTAATGGGAAGTCCCATAGAAGAGGAGTGTGAGGTTAAAGTAGCCTGGGCATTTCCCCCTGTGTACTGCAGGGGGCTTATCCTGCAGAAACTGTCCTTCTGTGACCTCTGCCAAAGAGACTTGCTAGGGTTTTTGCTTCTGCTGAGAAACCCCCAACGATGATATAGTCAACTACTTGGATCCAGTCTCTTGGTCTATAAAATAGGGAGAGAATCTGCTCATACAATCTAGTTGTAAAGAATATCCAAAAAACCTTATGAATCATGTGCTAGACAAATAAGGAGCTTGAGAACATAAAACATGAGGCAACATGGTGCCGCAGAGAAAATGAGTCTAGGGTCATAAATCTTGGGTTCGGAATCTTGCTCTGCCACCAACTGTCCACCAACTGTCATCGAGGTAACACTGTGTTGTTTTTTCCTGGGTCTCTACTTGCCCGGGCCCAACAGAGTGGCACAATGAGAATCTCTGTAAAGATGCATATTGTCAAAGGTAAAAAGAAATACACAAATGTTAATGAATTCACCAGTTATAAGCAGAAAAAAAACCTTTATTTCTATCAAATTAAAAAGTATGAATCAATCTTCAAGCAAGATAATAACACAAGAGTTAGGAAAGCATAGATATCAGACTATAGGTTTAGATTATGTGGATGAAGCACTACACCAAAATCAAGAGGCCCAAGAACCTTCACACCAGGAAAAGCATTGACTCATCGTAAACACATGATTCTGGGAAACTGGGGCTGACATTTCACAGGACAGTAAACCGAAGAGACAAGTATCATTAGGTTAAAGAACTGGCTTGAGCTTGAGATGGATCACAGTGAAAAGCCATTGTAACTCAACAATTTCCCCAGAGATCTGCTCATCTCAAAAATGAGCATATATAAAAATCAGTAGTACAAATTCTCATAAAACTAGAAAAGTCCTCTAAGCCCTGACACCATGGAGCTTACACAGACTGTTTTTCCCCTTTACTCTTCTCTGAATTAAATACAAAAGTTTATTTTTATTTAGTATATTTCTTACTTTATAGGCAAAACTGAAAACTGAAGAAAAGAAAGGTTTTTATAAAATAGAATTAGATCCACAACAAAACCCCGGGATACTCTTTAAGATGCACTGCTTTTTTGAAAAATTTTAAATAGGAAACCTTTTGTTTCAAGAATAACACTGTGCTTCCTAGAATAGCCTTATTATTACTAAGGAAGGAATGCATATTTATGCCATATAAGAACTTTCATTCTTTTGGAAATCTATCAATGATCTCTCTCTCTCTCTCTCTCTCTCTCTCTCTCTCTCTCTCTCTCTCTCTCTCTCACACACACACACACACACACACACACACACAATCAAAATGGGAAGGGAATTCCCTGAAGTATACGAATGGCATTTATTCTGGCAAGAATTGTGCAATTTGTGAAAAGATAAGGTATGGCATTGATGAATAATTAACTATAATACATCCCAATAGATGCAGAAAGCAGATTTTTTTTTTCAGAGTTAAAATACAGCTTCATAGTTTCCCGATATCTGGGTCTTACACACTTCTCCTCTGGAAACCAAATGGGGTCAGTTATATATACAGAAAACATGATAACTTATGACCAGACTGCATTTCCATGTTAAAACAAGTTTCTGTCATTGGATTCTTCTTTGGAGACAACAAATAGATGAGTTACAAAAAAATGGGGAGAAATAGAATGCACTTCATACTATGAATACAACTCTGCCTAATGAATGATATCTCTGGCAAAATTAACTGCAGCAACAAAAGATACTGTTAAGTGAAAGGGAATAAATGAAATTCATCAGGTAGATACGAATGGCCCCCGATATCCTATAACCTAGAGGACAGAAGAGACACAGGCCTTCTGTATGTTCAGTGTGCAGCTACCTCCGGCACTCGAGTGCCCATTTCCTGTCTCAGTACCAGCGCATCAAAAGCAGATTCCAGGCAAGAGCACATACATTACTTTACCTATGAGTGAACAGGGGGCTCAGACTAGGGAAAGGTATAACAAAGGTCCTGACTAACCCCTGTAAGGTACATGAAAACACAAGTTTAAGTAAACAAGTTTATTTCATTCTCAAATACAAGGACAGAAGATATTTGAGACAGAATCTATTATATAGGGCTATTGCTGAGGATAGAATTAGACAATGCCTATAATGTGCTAAGCAGGAAGTACCAAGAAATAAGAATTAAGATCACCTGTATTTTAAAACACATTTGTAAATCTGTGGTCTTTATGACAATTAAAGACCCCAATCTCCCAAGGAGGTTAGTAAACTCATTAAACAAATAGCCAAATATTCAACTCTACCTTTGATAAAAGCCCTACCTATGGGTTTGTTGAAGGCGTCTTTCTATCTAAAATTATCCTGTCTCAACATTTTATCTGGCAAGAAAAACCACAGCAGCATCTCTCTAAACTCCTCCTCATTCAAGACTAGTCTTACCTTCTTCCTTCCTTACCAAAGAGGACACACACCATGGATGGGCTGGAGCTCATTTCACCTTGGTTGCTGGAGGATCAGAGAGAAGACAGTCTCTCCAGTTACTACCAGACTTGATGTGTGACAAGCAATGCTACTATAGCAGAGGTGGGCAAAGGTGTGAGTTTGGCATTCAGAATCCTACGATTTAGGGAGAAGGTACAAGAGTTGAGGGCTAACCATACTGGCGTTTGATCACCGTGTCCACCTGTTGGCACTTGAGGAAGGATCGCTTCACCATCAGTCTTTATTTGGGAGTGGGAGCAAGGAATGACTTGTTCTTGTCTCAGGGAAGAAAAGTGAATCGTAGCTTCCAGGAGCCCAGGCCTATGCGTGAGCACCATGGCCAGGGATGGCTTCAGTAGAGGCCCCTTCAGGGCACACCAGGGCAACCAAAGGCAGGTGAAGACCAGGAGCTAGCCTTTTCCACAGATGAGCTTGACCCCAAGCCCAGCTCCCTTTGACAGCCTTTCATTTAACTTACAAATGATCCTAAAGGAGGAGGAGCAAGGGCTCAGGCTCCCTCTAGCAGCTTCCTTTGCTCTAAGCAAAGGGGATGGAGGGGGAGTGGAAACCTCGTGCAATGTTGAATGCTACCATAGTGAACCCTGCCATTCTGATATGAGGCCACTCACATACAAGCAAAACCGAGCAGACCTGAACCCTCAGTTGCTTGGGACAGGACACAGGCAGCTCCCCTCCAGCAAACAGGTTGCCGTCAGAACCTGGGTAAGAGTCCTGGCTACAAAGTTTATTGGCAGCAGGAGCCTGGGCAAGATGCTCCATTTCTCAGACATCTGCTATCAGGCCCATCTCAAAGAATTCTTTAAAGCCTAAATGAGAGGTTTGTAAAAGTCCCAGCACGGAACACAGCACTCAGAAGGCCTTCAATAAATGGTACCAGTTTTATGCCTGCCTAGATATTAGCGTGTATTCAACCCAGCAGTGTTTTCAAGTTCTGAGTAAATGGAAAGCCTGTTGGGATAATGAAAAGCAAAATGAATTCTGAGATGGCAAGAATGAGAAATGGGAGGACAGATAAGCATCCAAACCCCTCTTGTTGCATAAGTGTAACATGCAGGGCACAAGAAAGAAAACTCAGGAAAAGATGTCACTTTCATTTTACTTTTGTCAAAAATGCCTGTTTAAAGCTTTAGTTTTTTTTTTTTGTTTTGTTTTTTTTTTTCAATAGAAGTCATTGGAGGAAACACTAGAGTTTTTTGGAAGAAAACCAGAAACAGATACTTTAAGCCATTAAACATGAAACAAGCATCATCATTCAAAGACCACAGGAATGATGTTTGTCTTTAGGTGTCACCTAACAAAGAACCCTCAACTGCTGGGAAACAGAAAAGGGCAACCCCACTGAGAGTGACTGACATTGATTGTATTTGTCTATTTTGCTAAAAGGGAAAAGGAAGGGAAGGACAGAAGAGTAGAGCAAAGGACTCGGGGATGAGGCTGTTCCCCTCATCTCTCCCCAAGACACTATAGGCCATGATTACACTGGACCATGGACTAAATACAAAAGAAGTGAACAGACGTTTGCTTTTCACTTTCAAAAAAGCACTCTCCTTTTCTGAATGATGCATATAATAACATTTAACTCATGACGTCTCCAAGTTTGTGAAAATGGTCTCCATGACATTACTACTCTAAACTGTGTGATTTTCTTTCCTCATGTCAGGTGTGTTACACCTGGTTGCCCAGGAAACCTGATTTGTGTCCACATGGCTGACATCCACTCAGTCCCCATCAACTGGTGTGCCAACACGACTCTCTGGCAATGAGAAGTAAATATTATGCACACATGTCATAGACCAGAACTGAGCATGTCAAATGCATAAACCTAAAAAGTAAACAATATCATTTCACTGTGATTCAGAGGAGGAGGAGATTGATTTATGTTTCTACTAAGGTAACCAAAGCACATTCACACGAATAGACAAAGGGAGAAGAACTGGCAAGATTTGGAGCAGTGCCGGTAAGAAAGATGCACATGTCACCACACATGCAGGTGGGTTGACCAGGGATTCGCTGGGTCATCTTCAGAAAGAAAACAATGTGTTTCAACACCACTGAAGTGCCGAGATTGGCTCCTTTTTCTCACCAGTATGAAGAGTTCAGCAAAAGTCACTCCCCGAAACAGTAAGGGATCCTCCCTGGGGAGGACCATGATGCATGAAGAGGAATATTTATTTTTAAGGCAACAGGAATAAATTTCATTGTCCTTCCCAAAGGAGAGCAAGAATTATACAAGGTGGCCACCGAGTATGGAACCCCAGGCAAATGCTTAATAAATGACTTATTGATATTACAATGAATGACAAGAGTATGATTTCCAGACTTGATGGCCATCCTAGAGAAAGGATCTTTGGAATAGAAAAAAAACAATTAAGATTTTATTTCCCCACAATTATAAAGCACATATGCAGACTAGGTACAACTAGTGCAACATTTTGCTCAATCCCCAGGCTCCATTCCCTTGAACAACTATTTATAATATGCTTGGGTCTCTCAAACGAGAAAAACACTGTCAGCATCAATAATTAGCAGCATCTTCAAAATATTTTTTTTTACTTGAATAAAAAGCTAAACTATTTAGTCTAGTAATTCCATATGGTATTATTTCTATGCACAAGATATTTTAACATTATATAGGTATGTCCCATATTTTTGGAGGATTACCAGAACTTTGAGGATTTGCAATTTCCACAAGAAAAAGAGTATTGTCAATGCATGAGAGTCAGACCAGTAGTTTGCATGAGACCCTCTGTATACCTCAGTTCCTGGTACATGAAGATTTGATGTCAACTCTGAGCTCTCAGTTCTTAAAAAAGGAATTTGAGAGGGATAAAAGCAGTAACTGTCTGCATCGCTTAATAGCCTACAAAGGGAGGGAAAAAAATGTCTTAAAAAAAAAAAAAAAGTCTTAATAAAAACAGAAGCCAAATATTTTCATCCCAGATGTTTAAAAAGGAAAAGATTCTATCTATGGAGCATGGATACATTTAAAAAGTGTCATCTAACAGAAAATGACTTGCAGACACAGCCACTCATGGCCAGAGAAGTGATCACTGAGAGCAATTGGCTTCAATCCCATTGTCACCAAGAGCACCTGGGACAAAGCCTAGGCTACAGCCCTTGGCGTTCTCAGGTCAGCTTCTGGGCGATGGGAGACCCAGAGTTCACCACCATCCAGGAAGAAAAGGTTACCATGGCAACAGCATGGCTGTCAAAATCAGCTGGAGCTTAGGGTACACCGTTTGAAATCCAGCCAGTATTAGCTTTCTTGTGAAGGACTTGAGACGCATGCAGAGACATCTTAAAACTGTGCACACAATCCTTCTTTTGATAGGCAGAGAATAGCCTCTTCATTAACTCTTTCTACTCATTAGTTTTCATCAGTTCACCATTTAAACTAGAAAAGATGCTGCAAGCTATCTTAGCTAGCTTCTAATTGGGACACGGCACCAATACTACACAAACAAATGAATGACATCTTCCTGATTCTTCCACTGCGCAGGCTCAGTATGCTTCTTTGGACTGAATTGGTGTGATCTTGTTAGAGAAAAGCGTGTAAACATAGGGCCAGATTTTGTTGGTCTCCGTCCCAGAAAATTGGTGGAGTACTCCTCGGCTCCTGAAAAACAAAGTCCAACAAAGGCGTTTTAGGTTTTCTTTGAACATACTGCAGTAGATGATGATCCTGGATGTAAGGTAAGCATAATAGTGGTTAATAGCCCACACTGCTAAATGCCAGAATAGCCCCTTCGAATGTACCAGCACTGGTACACCTAAATAGGGCCGTGGCTTTCACAATTCTGGCATATTTGCCACAATGCTACCTTTTCTTCTCCCATTTAAAACATACCTGGGTGCCCTAGTGGCCTAGAAGATAAGGACATGAAAGCAGTTCATGTTTCTTCCCCGGACTTATGTTAGTGACTAGGTAGGGTAGAACCAATGAACAACTAAATAAAATACATGGGTATTTCTTCCTCCTCTCCCAGTCTGCCTGCCTACTTGTCTTCGTTCCTTCCTGTACCTTTCCTTTAAAAAAAAAAATTTTATTAGAGGAAGAAAAATGAGACTAAATCTAGATGTAATTTTACTACCAGAGATGATCAGGTTTCAATCCTTATAAGAGTTTCAGCATTAAAATACTGAACTTTGTCTCCCATGCACAATCCAGTATTTCATTTGTCTTCTGGAGAGGTCCTGGTTTTTAGGATTTAAAATACCAGTAGCCCACCTCAGATCAATAATCCTTTTCATACCTTTCTAGTTGCCCGTCTGCCATGAAAATGTTGACATGCACTCACTTGTATAATTCAATGACTGGTTTCGCCACATCCTTGTACTGTCGGAGTCTGGCAGCAACAGCTTCAGGCTTATCATCCTCCTGTTGTACTAATGGTTCACCAGTGATGTCATCAATGCCCTAACAAATGCCAAAGAAATCCATTAATGTGGATTTTTGAGACTTTCCATGGGTTAAAACTCCCCTGTGCAAAAGCACACATCCACCTTTGAGCCCCACCACATGATGAGTTAGGTCCGAGTGACAATGGTAATGGTGATGCTAGTTAAAAATGAAATAGTGCTCTTAACAGTAGGTTAACCCTATTTCATGAAAGTGAACATTAGATCTTTATTAACTTTTCAGATCTTTCCAAGCATGCTATAGCGCTGTTGATAAATGATTTTCTATACACAATTTTAAATTCCATGTAGCCCAGCCCGCAACAAAACAACCTAAATTTAGACAATATCACTCTGGTCCTCATTACTAAACTGTCTTACTTTCCAAAGCCTGCATTCTTAATATGGAAAATAATAAAGTATATCAGAGAAACAACTGATTTAACACTCGGCTAAAAGAATTTCAGTCTCTGCTATATTTCAAATTCTGTCATACACCTTTCTTGAAATTTATCTTATTCAGGTTATATTTTCCTATATTAAATAATGACTTATCTAAAAGTAGATTAAAAGAGGCATGACTCATATACTCATGATAATTAGGAACATTCTGAAAAATTACGATTTAAAATCCTAATTTTTCTTAATGCATTTTAACCTCTTTGGGAAACTTACATACTTACAAATAGCAAATGGACACATGAGAATTTTGCCTCCCATGTCCATGCCTATTAGCCACCAGGGGCGATAGTCTTAACAAATAAATCTGCCAAATGGCAAGCTAAGAGAAAAACCAAAAAGTTCAAGCAATTGGATAATCAGAAACTTACTGTAAACTTGAAATACACTACAGTTCAAGGCCTTGGGTAATAATTTACTCTTAATGCTTTGTTGGTGATCTCCCACCTACATTTTTCAAAACCTCTATTCCTTACCACTCATTTCTTTTTTCCCGTTCTAGCTTCTTGGGATGGAAATAAAGAGATCTAATTAATGAAGGGATTCCAGAATTATTTACATTTTAGAAAGAAGATTAGTATTTAGAGCAAATGAACACATCTTTCTGAATCTATGGCAACAAGGAACTGGGAAGGCATCCTGATTCCTTTGAAGTAATCTGTTGTAAGCAGTTACTCACAATTATATTCTTAATTCCATAAGCATTAATCTAGAAAGACATAGTTTCTATGCCTCCCTGTTCACATAACAAATATACTATCTAGGAACGACCAAATTAAATGAATTCATGTCTTTATCATAAAGAATAATAACTCTTATCATGCATGTTAATTTAAAGCTTTCTTTAAACATATAACTTAACATGTATTTAACTTTATGTAAATGTACAGATGTCATATTTTGAACTTCTCTTTAAAAGCAACCCTTTTATTCTTTTCACTGTAGTCCCTATACTTCCTCCAGTTCCTTATTCAGTCCCAGTCCAAACATTTTGCCAGTTAGGATATCTTTACTATCTTAATCCCCATTCTACATGCTAGAAAATACATATAAACACACAGAGATACATGTAAAGACAGTTCCTGTTTTACAAAAAAAATGGAATCATTCTTCTATTTGATTTTCTCATTTAGTAATACCTATAGAAAATATTTCTCCAGGTCAAAAAAGTGTGACATTAAGTAATCTTTTTATTGATGATATAATATTTCACAATGTGACTATTCTCTAATTTCTTTAACCATCCCCTATTAAAGAACATTCATTTTATTTTTAAGATTGGCCTTCTTTTTCCTGCTACAAGTAACAATGAAATTAAGTATCACTGCATACATAATCCCACCTTCTAGTGACTTCATGTACATAAACTAAATCATGGGTCACTTAACGATGGGGATTATTCTGAGAAATTCAGTGTTAAGTAATTTCATTGTTGTGTATCATAGTGTAACTGCACAAACCTAGCTGATATAGACTATTATACACCCTAAACTATGCAGTATAATCTACTAGGATGACTATAATGTAGCCCATTGTTAGGAATACATGACTATATTCTCAGGGGTGGATTAAATAAAATACATATTTAAAATTTTTAATGTAATTTGCCAGGTGGCTTTTTTCGAAGACTATTAATACTTTATATATAGCTAATAAAGATAAAAGAACCATTTTCCCCAGATGTTATAAATTTTAATTTGCACTCCTTGCCAAAGAGTGAGTGAACATTTTAAAATATTTACTGGCCATGTAGATTTACATTTTTTGGAAAGTCTAGGAATATCCTCCCCCCACTTTGGATATGTCTTGCCTTTTTCATAACAATTTGTGAAAGTACTTGGTATATTCTTACATGTACGTGAGGTGGGTTGAAGTCCAGATTATATACCCTTCCACTAGGAGGGTGAATCCAACGCCGGCTGAGACGATCTTTGAGCGTTTCAAATGGAATGTTCAGAGTGATCACTAGGTCCAAGTCACAGATTTTGTCCAGAGTTTCAGCCTGAACTAATGTCCTAGGAAAACCTAAATGCCAAAAAACAAAACATATCAATGTGAGACATTCCCTACCCAGAAAGCTTTAATTAGAAATTCATATCCACCTCCATAATTTTAATACCAGAAGAGAATATGCTATGTTAATAACCTAGCTTCAGTCTTTGGAACAGTCAAGGATGAAGGGGTCACATATAAAAGAGGAAAATAGACTAAACTAGTCCCAGTCTTTACTTCTACTCCTACCTGTGTGACTTTGGACAAATTACATCGCTTACATTTTCTCCTCTGTTAAAGAAGCAAAGGGACAAAATGATTTATGCTTTTAGCTCTCGCAGCGTATGAGTATATTATTCTTAGGGTACCAGAAGACATGCACATAGACTGTAAAGCAATTAAAGTAGGATTGTTCACTCAGGCCTTCATTAGAGCTGACACCAATGTCCAAACTCAAAATAATTTGGGCTTTCAAAAACTATTTGGGCATGCCCTGGTCGTCTCAAAGTTTAGACCACATACATTCCAAGGTCTCTGGCTCAAGACCCGGGATCTAGGGAAACGACCAAGACGAACAACTAAATAAAACACACAAACTATTTGGATACTGCAAAACTAGTCAATTCACCTTCATTTTCTAACTTAGGGGAAAATAAACAGCAAAACTGAAATTTGGGCTCAGGAACATTACCCCTTCTTTTCTGTGACCACAAGCTCTAGGTGATTTTAGGAGCTGGATGACCCCAAATTATATAGTCCCGCCCCAGGTATTAACCTGCTTTAAATTTAGCTCCATGTTTGACTAGGGTGGGACTATAAATAGCAACGTTTTTACTGAATAAATCATTCTAGCTTGCTGTTGAAGGCCTTATTGTATCTCGTGTGACTTTTTTAATGTCCTTTAAATTCTAGTTTGCAGAAAGAGTCAAGTGGATGGAGAAATGGAAGGAAAGTGTAATAGGTGGTGTAACATTCAAAAGGGAAACTTGCAAATCACTGTAGGTAAGGATAACCCCTTTCATCACTGGAAGCATCAACGTGACAACATAAAGAGGGGTCTTCGTGGCCCTAAAGCACTTAAACATGCCACAAAACTCCTTTATGCACTGCAGGAAGTCAGTTATTCAAACATGGATGCATTGCACTCACTCTTTGTTGTAGCCCAAGGTCAGATGAGTGCCAAGTTGATTTCAGAATGGTTGTGGAGATGAATGTGACAAAACTACCCGAGGCTGTTTCCATGGCCCTGCTTTAGGTACCTAATGCTGCCAACTATGGCTGAACATGCTCCCTTAAAGGCCTGACATGGATCCGGACCCTTTCTCCAAAACCCATGCCACACAGTCTTTATCCCCTGATAAAATAAAACACAGGCATCACTTCTTCCATAAAGAAACAATCTCCCCTTCTCCTCGCGTCCATACAGCAGGTCTCTGGGCTAAGTCAGGGATGAGAGTCCTGATTTTCATGGGTCCTACGGGTATTTCCCAGTTGGAATTCAGTTCATTTTTTCCCATGACTTTTACCTTTGAGTTGTACATGTAGATATTTTTTGGTTTTGTTTTATCTATATGTTCTTCTTTTGTCCAGTGTCAAATAAATAGATGCAGAGAAACTACTTTCAGTTCTGCTCTCTGCAGGTCTCAATAGTTGCTTTGCATCTTTGTGCCAAGGATAACTGTGCCACGGGGCCTTTGCACTTGCTGTCCTCTGTTCTTCCTGCAGATCTCTGATGATTTGACTGCTTGTCATTTCCTCAAGAGGCTTCCTGAACTAGCATGTTTAAAGTAAACCCATTCCCCTGCCATTGCTATTTTTTTTTCCACTTTTCTACTCTTATTACTTTTATCACTTTTATTACTATGAATAATTTCTTAGTATTTATATTTCTTTCTATCTCTATTTCACTCCCCACATAATCAAGACTTTGCTATACACTGTGGCTCCTAAAAATGGACAGATGACCAATTCAGTATATGACCTTTTGGCTATTTTCAAAATCTATGCCTTGATGAACTTGCTTATATTATACATCTAAGGTTGCAAGTTCCATCAGAAATGCTCCATTTCCTAAAGTTTATAAAAACTCAACATGTGGTCAGTGCAAGTCTGGGTCACATCAAGTACAGAAATGGGGAAAACCATTTAAGAATGTTACAGCAAATCCACAGAGAATTTTAAATGCTCCACCTAAAATTTAGACTTGGCTCTGTTCTTTTTTCTTTAATTTTTTGAGTAAATAGTTTTTACGCATTTGACCAAAAGATTGCTCTACAATGAAGAGGGAAAAAAATACAACTGGATGTTCACACTGTAGCAGATAGTTTGAGAAGCACGGTTTTAGCCTTCTCTTAGAGATTATTTTCTCCTTTCTGCAGTAAGGGAAATTAATGGTCCTAATGTCTAACTTTGATGTTGTTTATTGTGGAAGAGATATAGATGAAGTCTCTTCTCCCACCCAAAGAACCTAAGAACAAAGAGAAGCAGCCCTGGGACATTCTCAGCTCTATTCTTACCATGGGAAGGATAAAGCAAGTTCCAGCATAAGTGTGATAAGACTTGTCTCCCAGGACACATCTCAATTCATGGATTCATGTGCCTAACCAGAGTATGTACCTGTTCCCACTAGGCAAAAGGGTTATTCCAACAGTACAGAGAGCATCAGAAGAAACCCCTTTCACATACTCCCATGCTGGCTTTGTGTGATCCCTTCTGCATGCAGGCTGGTTGCAACATACGAATCGTTTTTCCACACATGCAGTGCAGGTATGCCTTTGTGCCAACAGCCACCCAGGTGTATGCACTCCTTTCTCCCACATTTGACTCTCTAAGTGTCCCCTTTATGGAAAGGCATGTACAGGCTGGGAAATTATGCTGCAAGGATGTTGATGTTTTTGTTTGTAGGGGGAAGAAGGGTTTTTCCTTTCCACTCTTCAAAAAGGAATATGTATTTTCAAAATAAAGAATTTCCTTCAGGCAAAGAATTGCTAACTAAATTTTTTTCAAATCTCAACATAATTTCTTTTAGGACAGGTAGTGTGACCACTTGACATTAGGCAAAGTAAAAGGTCAAACTGTATCTGCCTGACACAACCCGGAGTAGAAGATAATCAATCGCCTCCAAAAGAGCCAGGCTGCATATTCCTGGATTCAAATCCTAGGCTCTGAGGAAACAGCCAGTGTAAACAACTAAATGAAAATAAAGTGCTTCTTCCTGCCTGCCCCCTCACCCCCCAAATGTATTTGCATAAAATCAAGGACACACTGATGCCTTGACCTTAGCCTTGGAAGGTAGCAGTGCCTGGCACATAACAGGTAAACTTTTAAGTGTAACAGAAGAGTAATTGTCTTCTAGTTTTCTACTCCTTGACCTTAATTAACCAGTTTGCCTCATTTATAAATTTAATTCTGTGAAATTAGGTAGCTCTTGAGCTCCGTATACTCCATAGGGCATGACAGGATTGCTTTCATACGGGTTTATTAAGTAACTTCTCTTTTGATTATTAAGTTCAGAAACAATTTTAAAATGGGGGCTTCCTAGTACCTGGAGCCCCAAATTATGTGATAGTTACCCAATTGTTAACTATGTGATGTTATCTTAGTCATCACTGAGCAAGATTTGGAACCATGTGGGCTCTCAGGGCTCAATTCAGTCTAGGGCCACATGAATTAGGGCTGCAGAAGGGATCTCAGGGGAGTCCAGATATCTTTCCCACAAACTTCCCTTTTGAATACTACACACAACCTCAATCAGGTCCTTTCTGCCCTCTCCCTCCTCACCACAGCTCTCTGTAGAGAAGACTGGATTTGTTATTGGAAAAACATTTGAGGGCACAATCTAAATCTATTGGTCAACTTTAGACTAACTTTCCCTACACTGTTCACCAGAATTTGAATCAGAAGATGAGCTTCCTAAGATAAGGGCTTAAAATGTGTTCTACTCTCCTTACTATCCTCTGCCACGATGGCTGGCATATCTACACGACATCCTGTAAAGCGAGGGAGCCTCCACGCAAGGGCACCGTCTTCTCTCACTGACTGCCAGTTCCGGCCTTTCCCTAGAGAATCTGTCTTCCTTAAAGCTCCAAGTGGACAAGTGGAATTACAAAGACACCTACAGCCAAGACAGCCCCAAGATCAGACGCTGGTCTTAGGTTCTAGCACTACCTTGACAAGCAAATACTCTTCTTTATCCTTTGGATAGAGGCTGAAAGCTTTGGGGGCAAAGCACTAGGGAAGAATAACAGGCTCTAAACGAGAAAATAACAATTCCTCCAACAAATAAAACTCAAATCTTATGGGCTAAATTTCCTTCTCCTAGAGTAGAAGCCAGTCTGCTCAACTCTTGTGAACTTTGGGGCCATCTAGAGGAATGGTTAAGCTGTAGACAAAAGCTAAAGTCTAAATAGATTTAAAAAAATTACTGGGTAGCTCCTACCAACTAGAATCTCAGACCCAGACGGCTAACAGCCAGAGAAGCATTCATTCTGGTCTCTTAGAGGCCTTTTGATGGCACAAGGGCTCTAATCACACCCACTCTCAAAATTAATTAAAGTGGAAAGAACCACAGAAAATACAGAAGTCTGGGAGTAGGCAATGAAATCTAAAATGAGTTATGCTTTTAGATGTCACTATTGTTGGGATACGATCATTTCAATGATTTAGAAGTAACAACAGAAATAAATTAGCACACTCTGCTGTCTCAGGCACTAAACTGTGTGCAGCTGGGACGCAGACCATATAAAAGCTCAAAGCGGGGGTGGGGTGTCCATGAATGAATGGATGATAAAAAGTGCTTCCGCTCCCTTTCTTCCTTAAAAGTATGCCACTGCCTCCTCCTCTCCCTTCTCTTAAAAAAGTCATCGCGCAACATCCAGAGACTCCACTTGATGGTGCATAACAAAATGCACACACGGAGGTGCGATGTCAATGTCCTAGATTACATATAGCAATGTAAACAAAAAAAAAAAAAAGAAAAGAAAGGAAGAAAATTATTTTTTTAAATCACCAGAGAAAAAGTTAAAAGGAAAATTAAGGTTATGGGTGTCCAGATTCTATCCTGGGCTCACTGAAAATGAAACATCCAGCAGCAGAACAGGACCATTTTGGAACACATAACTAAGGGGGGAAACGACCTAGCAGAAACAGGCTCTGGAGGCAGCATGCCTGGGTTTGGGGACCAGCCACCATGCACTGACTTTGCAGCCTTAGCTACCTAACCTCTTTGAACCTCTAAAATGAGGATGATAATACGTAACTAAAAAGGTGTGGTGAGGAATAAGCAACTAACTCATGTAAATTCTAGAATAGCTGGCATGGAGTAAATTACTAGAGGAGGAAATGGCAAATGGGGCAAAAAGCCAACACTAGGGGACAGGGGCGTGTGGAGGGTGGAGACACTGAAGGCATTGAGAGAGTGTAGACCATAAGACAAATAGTAAGTGTGATAAGACAGACATGAAGTACAAAGATAAATCTGAGTATAAAAAGATGAAAGATGCAGTGGTGAGACCAATAATGCCATCACCACCACCATCACCCAATGTATTTTTACATGGAAGGCGTCTCCTTGGTCACAGATGACCAGGGCCAGGTTTTCTTTAAGGCAGAAGGAAGACAGTGTATTCTGCAAAGGGAGAGCATGTGGAGAGGTGAAGAAAGTCATGAGGGAAGAGGAGTACACAGGGTAAAGAATTGGGGAGAAGTGAAATAGAGAAAGAAAAGGAAAAAGAAAATTACACTGCGCTGAGTACTGACTTACCTTTCCATGAACAGCCAAGCATCACAGAGGCAAAAGGCACAGCTAGAAAGGATAGCCTCCAATCATACAATTTTCAGGGCAGGTATGGTGTCCTAGCCAGTGTGGTCACAAATTCCCTGGGATGTCATGGGGTTCCCAATGAAGTCTGAGGTGCAGTCCTAGAGTCACAGGTCCTAGTGAGGAGCCGTGTCATCTTAGTTAAGCTTGGCACACCCTGGTAGGTAGGAGTTGGGCGCAGCCCACATACATGCCAAGGTCCCAGGTTCACATCCTGAGACCAGCAGGAACAACCAAGATGCATAACTAAATAAAATAAAGTGCTTCTTCCTCTTCTCTCTCCCCGCCTGCCTTTGCTCACCTTAATTCCTGCCTGCGTCTTTTCTTTAAGAAATAAAAATAAAATATGGGATGTTCTTCAGCTTACCACACCTAACTTTTGGGCTCCAGGGTATACAATATGAAGTGGGGCCCTAGAAGGCAGAATGGTGGCTTCGACATTCCTTAAATTCATTTACATCAGTGTCTCAAGTTCGGCTGAGCAAATCAAAGCAATGGAGATATAAGTCTAACATAAATCAGTGGTCAAGAACACAATACCAGATAAGGTGTTATCTGACCAGCATAGCTTAAGTCATTTTTAGCAGAGTGTCATTATAGACCAATGCATATTTTTAAAAATTAACATATTGTCAGAGGAATACAGCATGAAGACCAGTGGAAATCAATTATCAAGCAAGAATGTCCCTGCAGATGTTCTCATTGACGATGGGGGGAGGGAGGGGGAGGGAGAGAGAGAGAGAGAGAGAGAGAGAGAGAGTGTGTGTGTGTGTGTGTGTGTGTGTGTGTGTGTGTGTGTGTGTGTGTGTGTTGGGGGGGTATACATTTTGCTCTCAAATATATTTAGTAATATCTGTTATCTACTGATCCTAAAGATTCATTCTTGGTATGAAATTCAGTTCCTTGGTACTTTGAAAGCTAGGATATTGCCATTTGAAAGGAAATAAGCGATATAGCACTCATATGTGGAATACAGAGAAACCAAACGAATGAAACAAATAGAACAAAAAAATTAGCTTTAAAAAGAGGGAAAAGGGCATACTCCAGTGGAGTAATGGTTAGGTCAGTTGCCTCTAGTTGAAGCACAATCCACATACATCCTAAAGACCTAGGTTCATGTCCCAGGCTGGAAAGAATAGTCAGGAGGTACAACGAAATGAAAACAAATAACATACTTCTTCCTCTTCTCTCCTCCTGCTACCTGTATATTTGCCTACATTCCTACCTGTACCTTTCCTTTAAAAGCAAAACAAAAACAACAACAAAAGCAAATAAATAGCAGATTTATGTCAAGTTAAAGCATGATCTGTGGAAATCCTGTAACAAAAAATCTGTATCTAAATAAGAAGACATTCTGGACATGAAAATCTGCCAAGTACGAAATGTATTCTAAGAGATTGCTGCTTCTTAATTTAGATGAGGCTTGTTACTGTGATTACATTGGTGGACCAGAGATTCTACCACATGCTGTGGATATGTAGTTGGCTTTAAATACCCTTGCTCATTACAGCCCCCAGCAAACTTATGAGCTCAGAGCGCTGAGACTGTGTTTATTCTTGAAGTGTCCAAGATACTGTCAAATTCCATATGGATGTGACATTCCTAGTGGGCAGGGATTAAGTGACCAAGTGAACTAGATGCACACTCAAATGTTGTCAACAGGTGGCAGTATTAATAATTTTTCCATTTAAAAGTGCAACAAAGTTGTGGCATGCTTTTATTTTTACTAAACGTAATCCTCAAAGACATACTTGCTAAGTGACTCATCAGCAGTTTTCCAGCTTCCTTAGACAGCCTATTCCACGTAAATATATTCCATTAATTGTTGAGGAAACCAGAAAACCCAACAAAAGCAAAGTAACAGAACAGTTTGCGTTCCTACTCCCTCCTTTTGATATCTTTATTTTATTTTGCTTTCCTCCTTTTTGAACTACCCATATAGGACTGTTCCACTGCCTGATTTCTCATCAGGAGTATGGAAAACTTGCCTCATACTTCCACACCCAGGTTATCCACAGCCCTCATGTCCTAACCTGGCTAAAAAGGCTGCTCTCTTCCATCAAACAGACAATCCATGGTCAAAGTAGTTAACTTTCTCTCAGAAGCTGTCAGGCCAAATCACTAATTATATCGTACCTGGGGTTGTTTTTTAGACCCCTGTGCCATCAAAAACAAACAAACAAAAAAACCAAAAGACTCACTAGGTGCTGGGAGATGTCGCTAAATTCCTCACTGGTGTTCTAGGCCCACTTGGGCCTTGGCACCTGCCCCGCTCAGCCATGCCAAGTGGTGGGTGCAGCTGAAGCAGGAGCGGCAACAAGCTGAGGCAGTGGAGGGAAAGGAACTAGGACATTTCTGTTTTTCTAATTTGGAGAGCATTCACTCCAGAGAAAGGGCACAGCGCCAGAGTCCACTACCACATTCCCAGGCAGAAAAGCTAGCCCTCTGCTTGTTGGAAATAAATGAGCAGCTCTGAAGGGCAACCGCCAACATCCGCCTGGGACTGGCAGCTTGTGAAAAGGCCAGGCAACATCAGGCCACCTTCCTGTCTCCATTAAGATCTGGGGCCAACATGTTTGCTTCTGACCGCCCATCTTTTCCCACTTGTTGGGAAAGCAAGAACCAAGTTACAAGTGCAATCCATTGTCTATCACAAATAATCAGTGAATGATTAAACTCAAGCTCCAAGTAGGCAGTAAGTTCTTCCCTCGCCCAGGTGTTCAAACCTCACCAAGCAGAAGTCTTGGTGGGTTAGGATTAAACAGGAAAATGTGCTTTATGAAAACCATTTCACTTATCTGTTAGGATAGTTATTTGTATTCATATTCCATCTTCTCCAGTTTTTATTAAGAGATGGCGACAAAAATAAGAAGCAGCTGCACTCCAGATGCTGGCAAACATCGCATCGCTTTGAGTTCCACGCTTCTCCTGCACTGGGACCCGCTTCCTACTCATCGAACTTTTCCTGGGACCTTTGGAACTACTATACCCTAGAGTCTGAGACATGAGTAGTAAGCGAGCTTCGCTCTCAAGGATGTTTGCGGTGACTAGTAAATTACTTAAAAACCTAGATGTGCTATAATCACTACTTACTGATCCACTGATAAATAGAAGATACTCTAGAAGATTTGGTTTTCAGTCACAGATTTCGTTTTCCAAACAATTCATTTAAATTTTCTTCATGGAAGACAAAGTAACTGGCAAATTTAAATTAAAGAAGAAAATGTGTAACATATATAATGACATTGTTATAACATAATAACACAAGTTTTAACAATAAAAGCAAACAAAAATGGGGCAGGTAGGGAGGGAAGAGGGGTAAAAGGAAGTATATTAAGCCTCTTACTGGTCACTGTAAATAAACAGTATCTCCTGTCAGAATATGAAATGTGAATTTTTTTAAAAAAGAAAAAAAAAAAACCCAACAAATGTCAAATCGCCAACTGGCTTTCATCAGTTTAAAGAACTCCTACAGGAATTCGTGTCCTTGGTGGGGAAGAATATTTATCTGAAATTCAGTCAGTAATTCCTTCAGGTTCACTTTAGCTTATGTGATTATTAAATTTGAGTCACAAAGTATTTTTGGAAATATGAAAATATACCTTTCTTACATATTTCTAGCTGCATAAATGCATGGAGAGCTATCTAGAATGATGGGGTTCAGTTGTTAACCATGACTTTCTGGCTAAGAAGATTTTAGGGGATCTGCTGCTTTTCCTCACTTCTATACAACTTGAATATTTTATGGCAATCATGTAACTTTTTAAAAGCATAAAAATATAAAATTAGATTATCTGCGATTTTTCCACATCTTATTCTCCTTTTGACCCTGATCAACTTGCTCATCTTCCCAAAATTTGGGTTTTCTTATTCATGATAGGACAAGCAGCAGTTTTCTATTTTAGTCTCTTTTATATTACTAGATAAAGTCTCATGGGAAATGAGTGTCTTTATTAGTCATGTTTTGCCCAATTGTACTTATTTATTAAAATGGCAACATTTTTGTTAAGTTTTTCAGAAGCTTATTAAAATTAAAATTTTATCTATTGGCTTAACATTGCAAATAACAGAGTATTACGCATTCAACTACCTACTATATTCTACTGTTTCAAAACTCCGTTTAGCGTGTTAATTTCTTAGCTAATCTCTGTAAACTTATGTCATACATTCTGTTTTATGGAAGAGGAGGAGGAATCCAAGAACTATAACTGTGTTTGCTTGACACGACACAATTATTAAATTATCCAGTCTGACTCCTAAGTCCAAGCTCTTCCCATCACATTACTATCTTGTTATATAGCATGATGCTTTTTCTGCATAGTTAAGTGAATAGTTAGTTTGTTATTAAACCAGAAAAGTGTGCCTCATACTGTGGATGAAGCTTTGCAATGAATTTTATTTTTGTTCAATTCCCAGTATACTTGCCTCAGAAATTAGGGAAGCATGTTCCTAATATTTGAAATTAGTATTTAAAGACAGGTTGGTTCATCCTTGCCTTACTTTATAGACCTGTAATTAAGTCGCAATAGTAAGTGAGCTAAGTGTAACAGTCTATGACAAGACAATCCCAAATATAGAGAAAACATAGCTGAATGTCTCAAATACATCTAAATTAAATTTTTTAATCTAGTTGCTTTTTAAAAGTTACTTGGAAAGAAAGCTAAAAAAATAAGCTATTCATACTTTCAAAGTTTAAAAATTTTAACTTGTTTTTAATTAACTTTTAACATTAACTCTGACACTCAACTCCTTGTTTGTGGATTTCATGAAGTGTCCAATGTTGGCCCCCACCCACTTTTTCAGGCTCATCTGCTCATATTTTTGGCTCTAGAATTATCCAACTACTTATTGTTTTCAGAAAAATCCATGTTGTTTAATGCCTGTACATCTTTTGCACATGATATCTAGAATGTGCTTTATTCTCAGTTTCAAAATTTAGCTCTTGGTGTGCCAATCTTTTCCAGGAAGACTTCCTAGCAGCTGCCTCTCTCACATCTAAAACAGGGTCACTTTCTCCTCTGGGCTCACCCTTCACCTCCTCCACTGTGGTCTCCTAGATCCTAGCCTACAATTATTTACAGGGCCAAACTCATAGCGATAGGCAAACAAAACAAAACAAAACAAAAGCATATCCAATTTGTTTTTTAATCTGTGAACCAAGTTTTTCTAGGGTGTGTTCAAATATCTGTATACATATGCCTTCCATATGGCCCCTAGTGCTTACATGTTAAAATCTGGTCACTCTGGAAATACAAACTGAATACAAAGTCAGAATTTTCTACTATAATAACATTACTCCTCACCCTGAGGCAGCAGTGAGAAACTTATCAGAAAAAGACATGGAGGACAGAGTCTCAGGAAAGAATCCAACCAAATGGACAAGAGAGGTAAAGCTTTTCGTATTTTTTGTACTTTTAGTATTTTATATATTTTTAGTCAGATACTGGAGCTCAGACTAACACCAAGAGCACCAAATAAAGGAAAAGTCACAGTATAAAAACGAAGTTCTCAAGTTTGGATTTAATAATAGAAATCAAAGGTCAAACTCAATATCTTCAGTAACATGAAGGCTGAATTACCACTAGATTCTAAATGCCAAGAGATGGGTCCTGCCCACTCCGTTGATGCTTTACTGTGGAATCTGGCAGTGCTCAATAAATATGTAGTTTTAGGAAAAATTGTAAATACTTAGAACCAAAAGAAATTTACCCAATCACCTGGGACCATTAGCAAAGGGCTGAGATTGCTAATGGGATCAAGAGCCAAACATAAAAGCCTGAACAGGCTATGTATTTGTATAGAGTAATGGAATGAGCTAAATTTTAAGTCAGATGCTATCAGTTGACTCTTCATAACCTAACCCCTCCGGGCAATAGTCTTTCCTCATAACTCAACTAATATCACTGTTTAAAGGAATATTACCTAGCCTTTAAAAAAAAAAAAAAAAAAAAAAAAAGAATAAAGGGGAAGACGAAGATGCAATTTAATGAAGGAAAGAAGGAAGAGGAAGTGCTTTAATTAATTTATCTATTTTGCTTGTTCCCCCTATCCTGGGTCTCTACCTGTTTCATACCCCAGTTGATGGCTTAGCACCTGACCAACCAGGGCAGATGACTTCATCTTATTTAAAGTAGATATGGACCAGATTTCTTTTTAATTTACTCTCCTTCTCCTAGTGTAGTGATGTGTTCTCCCTGAGTACACTATTCAGCCCCAAATTAATGATGTCTACAAGTCATTAAAGAATAGCCAGGCATGCCCTGGTGTTCTAGTGGATAAGTCTACCACCTCCAGTCGGCACAAGGCCTATACATTCCAAGAACCCAGGTTTGTGTCCCAGGTCTGGGAAAACAAACAAGATGAATAACTAAATAAAATAATAAAGTATTTCTTCCTCCTCCCTCTGCCTGCTTGTTTGCTATCATTCCTGCCTGCACATTTCCTTAAAAAAAAAAAAAGAAAAGAAAAGAAAAAAGAAAAAAAAACCCTTAAATATATCCAAATACACAAACTTAAAGATGAAATTTGAAGAAAACTATTACAACTATCTAACAATTTGTGAATCAATAAAACCAAATAAATAGTTGCTGACCCTTTATGAAAGCCAAACATACAATAAACAGATAATGTGATCAAACTCTGTTTTAAAGAAAGGAGGGGGAGCAAAAGGAGGAGGAAGAAGAGGTTAAGGAGATGGCAGATGTCCAAAATAAAAATGAGCAAAACATTTGTTTGAGAACTGCTCCCTGAATAGTCTCCTTAAATGAGTATTTTAGACGCAGAAAAAGAAGAAAAAAAACACTTGTCAGATAAACTTATACTATCTTGCAGCACAAAAGGGGTCTATAGGGATATAGTCTATGCCTAATCTCTGTTCATGCTGTCTTTTCACCCCAAATATTCCTTACTTCCTTAAAATCTTTCCACGTACCTCCTAGACAGAGTCATCTCATGCATCTTGTTGGCTGAATACACATCTTCTACTTCATCAGGAGTTATTTGACAAGTTTGCCTCGCCTCTCTCCAACACATTTTTCTCTTATTTTTTTCACTGCCACTATCCTAGAACACAGTCAGTCATAGCTATCCTTTCTTTACTTTAGAAATACTTTGGACTCAATGGGTATTTTTCCCATTATGTATGTATAATCAATACTGAGTGAACAGAGCTCAGTGAGGAACAAGTCCTGAGTGTGTCATGAAGGATGAGCCTGGGAGAGCAGCAAAGATTTCTGATTCTCCAATCCATGTTTAGCTTAGTGCCAACTATTATAAATACCCTTATAGAGTTCTTTGGAGTCTATAAGCTTTTTTTATTCTGTAGGAATCATTCCAATTGCTCCAAACCTTCCATTCAAGGTACCACAAATACACACCACTGCTTTAGCAATGACCTAAGATACAAAGGTTATCTGACAATATTTTTTCAGGACTAGACAGCTAAAGATAAACTAATTATTCTCTTACATGCAAACACCCAGAGCAAAGCCTGGCTCTATTTTTATCTCCACAGGGAATGTCTTCGAGAACCTTCTAAATAAATCTAGTATACATTTTTTTCTCAAAACGTACTCTATATTCACAAGGGCAACGGGAAAAAATGCCCTTGGCATTTCTTAAAAGATGGGAATCAGAACATATGTGATTGCTGGCTTTTTATAGTAGGCATATGATGCCCAGTGGGATGTAACATTCTTCAGAAGTCTGATTCAGAAAGAAAAACATGGAGGGGATAAGGTCAGAGCAGCTATGTACCAGTCCCATATGGCAATACACACTTGTAAAATCAGAACAAAATACTCCAGCTCCAGCATCTGTAATTTGTTTTTTTTCCTTACATCCTACCCTTTATTTTGATTACCCAAGTTTCTCAGTGAACATGCACCCTCTCAGGAGTGAGATCATTTTAACTCTCAGGGAAAACAAACACACAAAAACACTACACACGTGCAAGCAGCTTGGAATTCTGCTTTAAAAGGGAAAAAAAATCCCAGAATTACCTACAGAAAGCTCCATTTAGTATTCAGTTCAACACTTCTCAGAACAAAGTAAGTGGAACATAAAACCAGGGACTAAATAACTCCTGACACTTGTTCTAAAGGTATACTTTTATATAATAAAAAGCTTAAATTGCATGTTAAAATTTAAGGCTGCTTTCTATGAAACAAAACTTTGACAGCAACTTTAAAATATTTTGATACCCACATTCAAATTCATGTATCCAACAAGTCTGTTGTTCGGGTCAGGAACAAACAGTCTCAAATTTTTAAATTGCTGCCTTTGTCAACGTCCTCAGTCAGCTTACCTAGGCATCAACTAAGAAGACTGACATCACCAAATGAGCCTGAAAGAAAAGCCCCCGGCTACCACTGTGGCAAAGCCAGCCACTTGAGCAAACTGTGCTCTTAAACCTGGAAACCACGTGGGCCATCCCATAGCGCAAAAGGGAGACATAAGAAACGAGTGTTCTCGTCTCCAGAGTGAGAAGGGACCACCTTTTCATAGTCCAGTCCATGCATCGAGGGATGATCTAGCAGTGGGGCCAAAGGAGCAATCTGACTCCACAATGGTTGAGTCTCAGGTAACTGAATGGTGGAGGTAAAAACTTTAACTTATTTATGAAGGACCCATTTCTCCTCACCCAGCACTCTAAATCCCAACTTATTCTTCACATCAGGTTATGAGCATAAATGAAAGGTATTCTACCTAGTTTGTTCTGGTAATTTCTTCTATTCTCTGTAATTTTCTTAACATCAGTAATGCAAAGAGAACTTACTCAGAAAGTAGTGCCTTGCTTTGTGAATTGCCTGAAGTGTAACAGTAATCTTTAAGTGTCTCTAGTTCATCATTTAAACTGTCCATTATTCCACAGAAAAACAATTAAATTGGTTTCTTCCAAGAGCCCTCTTTCACCCTAAAAATTTTTCAGCCCATTGTTGGGCCTTGTCTGAAAAGAATTTAACCGTGGTCATTTAAAAGTTTTTGCCTACTGCAGCAAAATGAGGACATTGTAAACTGTGTCCATGTATCTAAAAGGAAGTCTTGTGTTGCAGGTGAAGAACCAGATACCTGGGCAATTAAATTACAGCTGTTTCCACAAGCCTATGATCTTTCGGAACCAAGGACACAACTACTGGACCCTGCATGCACTGCATTCCATCATCCTGTCTGCTGGTCCCCCCAAACCCTTCCCCCCAGTTACCTTAAAAATAAAACAGTTTGGGCCCTAGGTAAGAAAAATACTACGCCCCCATGTCTGGCTGGAAGCAATTACAGAAAAAATGATCTTCGTTCTTTTATCACCAAAAAGATTTTTGGCCCTATTTGGACAGAGAGGAAATGATGAGGGACAGGAGCAAAGGGACAGGCTGGAAAACCTGTAATCCTTCCCCAGCAACCTGAACTAGAAACACACCCTCTCTTACACCCTACCCTTGACTCTGACTCTCACCAGAGCTGTGACCCCTGCGTGTTCCCAAAGGGAGGTCCCTTCCTCCCATATAAGACTCCATTTTAACAACTCCCTCACTTGCTCCTGTCACCCCAAGCTGCGTATGTCACTTGTTTAGTTGTTTAGTAAACTTGTCATGTGGTGGGGGGAGGGGGGGGGGTGAGGAGAGTGTTACATCTTGTTCCTGGAAATAAATGAGGGTTGATTTTAAGAACTTGAAAATTACTGTTTAAAATCATAGGCTGGCAGTCCAGTTTAGAAATGGGAAATTCTATTATTAACACACTTCCTAACTAGTTCTACTGCACTGTCAGGATTTTTTTTTTTTTTTAAATTAAGAGAATTTTATTTGCTTTAAAAGAGCTGGTTTATTGTTTCTTAGTTATTTTTTACCTGACTCTCACCCGTTAAGCAGTAAATTTCTCTGTAAAACTTTAAAAATTAAACATGACTTTATAACAAAATTAAAAGGTTTGTGTATTACATTCCTCTGGTAGATTGTTGATTAAAAAAATTGAAACTATTTTTAAAAACTGTTCTCACACATTAAACTTCCCAAAGACATTACAAAGAAAAGCAATGGGGAAAAAGGAGGACGAAAAAGCCACACATGATACACATATGAATACATAGGAATTTTTTTTAATGAAAATTGCAAGTGGAAATTAAGGCACATGGGCAAGCAGGTAGCAAGAGAAAGGAAGGAGCATTTTTTATTTATTTTTATTTTAGTTGTGCATCTTGGTTGTTTCCCCTGGCCCTGGAACATTAATCCAGGTCCTTGGGGTGAATGTGGATGGAGGCGGCAGACCTAACCCTAAGACTACTCCACCAGGGCATGCCAACACATAAGGATATCTTCTTTAAAGGGAAGGTTTAGACAGGAATGAAAGTGAGTTGGCAGGAAGAGAAAGGAGGAAGAAGTACCCTTTTATTTTATTTAGTTGATCTTCTTTGTTGTTCCCCCAGTCCCATCAGGGTCTTGAACCAGGGACCTTAGGATGTAAGTGGACTACGTCCAATGCACTAAACCACTAGGCGACCAAGGCACACCTTATTCATCTGGCAAGTACATTGTGAAGGTGAGACAGTGCTGAACTTTTTTTTTTCAGCAAGAACATAACTGACCAAACTTTGGAGTGCTCACCACCCCCACCTTGGCTTCCCCTTGGCTTGCATCCATTCTTCTGGTGTCCACCCACCATTTGCAGGATGCCTCTCTATAGCCATATGGACCAAGATGATGAGTCATCTGTTATCAGAATTCTTTTCTTGACCTTGACTCATTCAGTGACCTTTAGCGCACTCAACAGGCACATCCTCCATGAGCATGTGTCCTGTAACATAAGGAGTTTGCAGCTGAGCACAGAACTAGGCTTTCCTGACACCTCTCACTTTGCCAAATGGATTTATTCTAGAGCTTTAAAGAACAATCACAACTGGAAAAGTGACCAGATGGGTTTATAAGGAGAAAGACACCAAACTAAATCAGTTCAAAGACTGGTTTGTTCTTTACTAAAAACAGGCCTGATGATGTAAAAGAATCTGAGTTTTTTACTTTGAGAGGAAAAGTTATGGCAAAAGCAAAGCTTGAGATACATAAAACATTTCATAACTAAAGGTGACTGTTCAATCTTACATGGCTAAATGCCTGGAAAATTATTTTTGACCATAACACTTCATGTAGTCGCCAAATAGATTCATGACTGCATATCACAAACGGCGAGTAACAAGATCTCAAGGTCCCAGGCAACACCAGAGACAGGACTGGGGTTTAAAGAAGCATTCAAATAAATGGGGTTAATGGATACTGTACTAGCCTTTTCAAAGGAATTTAACCAAGATTATCCTTTGTAAAAACTGTTTATTTTATAAAGGCGAGACTCCTTCCAATTAAATAACTCAAACTAGAGAAATTATTGTTAAGTGGAGGCAAAGCCAAGATTTATCAGTCATGGCAAAGATCCACACAAGAAGTCTGTGGGGTGAGCGGAGGCAGGGTTCTTTTTGTGACTTAAATATGCAGTTTGGACTATAGAACTGGGGTTACTAGAAGGGAAGAGGGTAGGAATATAGCAAAGGGTAGTGGGCATCTAACAGTGGTGGAGAACTATTAGAAATTTGATGCTGGATGTAGCATAGTAGATAAATCAGATAAAGACTGAACATGCACACCTAAAATTTATAGACAGTATTCTATGGTGTGCATGTCTGTGTGAATTTTGAGGAACTAAAATGCCTAGGGAGGCATGCCCTGGTGTCATTAGGTCAGTCAGCATTGATGGCACACAGGTTATAGACCCTGGGTTCCAATCCCAGGTCTGGCGGGGAAGCAATCAGTGTGAACTAAACAAAATAAATATTTTCAAAAAAGATGCTTCTTCCTCTCCCTGCCTACCTGCCTGCCTATGTGCCTTCATTCCTGCCTGTGCCTTTCCTTTAAAAAAAATATAAATATAAAATAAAATTGCCTGGGGAAGTGTAGGGAAGGTGATGACAGTCAAGGAACTCAAAAGCTAGAAAGATAATACAAGGATATCCCAGGGAGTGCACTCTCCTCTGGCTCAGGCAGCTGAAGCAAATCTATAAAGCCCAAGGATCCCCAAGGTTCACAACCTGGGATCAGAGTTTATAAAAAATAAAACCAAAACCAAAAGAAAATCCTAGGTTGTAGTACTTATTTATAATTTCTGTCCATTCTTCCTCCTTGATCCATTCCCTCACTAATGGTTTCTCCTTTCTATCCCACTGCTGTTGCTTAAATTCAGGCCTTCAGCATTACCTGGAACAATTATTCTAACAATCTTTTTTTTTATTTTTAGTCATCACATGGTCCCTGCCCCAACAGTTAATCTCTTCTCTGCTATTAACAGTATAGTAAGACACAAATCTGAGCATGTTGCATCTCTGCTTAACTGTGGTTCCTAAAGCCAAAGATTTCCAGTTCAGCCATCTTTATATAGAACCAAAAGTCAACACCCCAAGACCTTCCTTACCTCCCTCTAGTGTCTTGCTTGCTTTTTTTTTTTTTTTTTTAACAGATAATGCTGAAATAAACATCCTTGAAAATAAATTTTAGGCAAGAAATCCAACATGAAATTGCTGAATCAAGAGCACAAAGATAAAGGAAAATAATAGGCCATCATCTTTTTTCACCTAGTTGATGTTGACCCCTAATGAAAAAAAAAAGTCTACTTTCTCAGGCTCCATTTTATCAACCAGCAGAACATCTCTACTTATCACTTTTTCCGTAAAGTTGTTCCAATTCCATCTCCTACCAACACAACAGATCATTTTCTCCTTTGTGTCCCCAGGGTACCACGATTCTATTACAATGTTGTAACTAATTTTACCTGCCTAACTCTCTGACTCTCATTAAAGCGTAGGGTCAGTGTCTTAACCATATATCAACATTATCCAATAGTTTCTGGCACATAGTAGAAGCTTTATTATTACCTAATGAATAAACACATGCCTTCCACAGACCATTACAGACCCCTTCTTTTAAGGAAAAGTACAGGGAGGAAACAAGAGGAAGAAACATTAACTTATTCACTTGTTCATCTTGCTGCTTCCCACGGCCCCAGGACACAAATCTGGGGCTCTGGGGTGTATGTGGACTATACCAGCCAGAGGCCACAGACTTAAACACTAAGCCAGCAGGCCACACCTACAGCCCTTCTCATACAAAAGCTTCAATTCAATCTGCTGGTGGTCTTTGCCTCCATAAGGACATAATTCCAAAATTTTAAAATAGAAGACATTCTAGAAACATGATGTTACAGTTAACTATTCAGAACACCTATAAAGTGAGGAATACATACATACCCATCATGGATGTTCTCCACGGGTTTTGAGAATGGAGTGGGATATTCTATGCTTAAATAAATCAGAAAAGGGCTTATGGTTTCTCCCACTGTGAACAGCTACGTCACATTATCATGTTAAAGGGTTGGTAGAATTCTAAAGTGAATAAAATTGGTTAACATTGCGAATTAATAACTTTGGGCAGGCAACTGTATCCACTTTGCCTCAGTTTTCTCATCTATTAATGGGAATAACAATTATCTCCTTCATATAGCCATTGTAGCAGCTATATGAGAAAATAATAAGTGTTCAAGCAATGCTTGGCACACAGTAGGTGATTAATAAATGCTAACAAGTTTAATATTCAAACTATGTTTCTAAACTTATTTAGTCACAAAATCTGTTTTCTTATCCAGCAATGACTAGCACTTCACTACACAGTTTGAGAACACTGATTTAGACTTACATTACTCCACCATGTTAGTCATTTTGGAGATTCAGGGGTCCAGATGTCAGCAGAAGCACAGGCAACCTGGTAGTTTAAATGTAGGACAATTCCTCTGGCTTCTCTGTGGCTGGCAACCCTCAAAGTGTCAACTGTAACAACCACCTGGGGCTTCCATTTCAACAAACTGAGATGAGAATGAGCACACTGTGTGAACTAAAGAAAAACTGCTCTGCAATGGGAAAAGTTTGTTATAGATAATTCTATCTGAATTTTATGTTTCTAGAAAGCAATGTATTCATCAGTTTTTGTTTTCATTACACCAAGGAATCTTACTATTTCAGATAATCTACTAGTTCAATTTTTTTCTTTTAATAAATCAAAAATTGTTTACTATTTTTACTTAAAATAGAAGATGCTTCATTCTAGCTCCTTGGAGGACAAAATCGTGAAATAGTTTATGTATAAGCAATTGCATGAATTTTTTTTTAAAGGTAAGGTGCAGGCACAAATGAAGGCGAGCAGAGCCAGGCAGGCAGGAGGAAGAAGCATTTTATTTTACTTCATTGTTCATCTTGGTTGTTCCCCAAGACCTTGGGATGTACGTGGACTCTGCCCAACCAGTATTCCACCAGTGCATTTTTTTCTGGGTGAAATATCAGTTATAAAGAGGTCCATAATTCCTAAAAAGCTAAGAACTACTGAGCTCTGAAATCAGGTTCCTATATTGTTTAAATACGTACCAAAAAAAATCTAACCATATTTAAGTGTATATGCTGTGGTAAGTCTCTCTGCCACCCTTAACTTTTACTTAGAGTTAACCACCGTTCTCATTTTTTATATCATTCCAAAGACAGCTTATATGTGTTTGTATATATAATATGTATATGTATGTGTGTGAATATACAGTGTATATTTTTACATAATAGTATATGGTCCACACAATACTACAACTTGCCTTTTTTACTTGGTAGCTTTTGCTTCGTAGAGCACTATTTATATCAACACATAAGAACAGACTATTTGGTTAATGAAAATACCAAAATTTAAGGGATCCTATGATAGATAAGAATGATGTTAAACTTCCTAAAAGATATATCTTTAGGCAGGAAATCTAGCATGAAGTTGCTTACTCAAAAAGCATTAAGATTGCTAAACTATTCTCTAAAGGTTTCACATTTTATTCTAGACAGTACTTATTTCCTACACTCTGAATAAAGAATCTGTAGATTTTTCTCTCTTTGTTAATCTAACAGGTGATAATAACTCAGGGTCGCAATAAGTGTGGCCTAGCATAAACGAAAGAACCTCTGATTTAAGATGAATGCTGCTTACCATGACTTAGGCACAGAAACAAAAGGCACCACAGAAACTGGGACAGTAATGGATTTTCAGTAAAGGTTTGCTTAAGTCATTGGCTCTAGGGACAGCAGTCGAGACAGAGGAATTAAAAGGCTTCACCACAATGGGTTTCTGTCATGTTGCCAAGCTGGAATATGCCTAAATAAATAATTCAAAGTTTGGGGGGGAGGTATTTTGCAATCTTGCAAGCAATTAAGGGAGAGTACAAGGAGGCTATAACCCACCAGTCCCAGAAATCCATTTTGCCCATAGGTTCAACTCACCATCTAATAGCCAGTGCTGACCACGTCTGTTCTCCAGCTCTGACATCATTAGGCGTGTGATCACATGATCTGGAACCAAAAGACCTTTCTCTATGTACTGCTTTGCCATATCACCAACTTCTATGAAAAAAGACAGGAAAAGAGACACTCAAAAAATTGTGGGGAAAAAAATGCTTACAAAAAACTTTTCTGAAAGTTTTGCCATCTCTCCCATTCCTCTGTTGGTATGGTATGGGAGGGGTGGTTCTATGTTGATGTTTTTAGTTTTCTAAATATTGACTTCGATAATGATGGTGCTGGTTCCCATGTGTCTCCCACAGAGTTATAAAAACAGCCCTCGAAGATATCTACGGAAATAAAAAGAAAGTGTGAATGAGGCAAAGGCAGAGAGCGGAAAACAAAGCTGGAATCCAGAGGAGGGTGGTGCAAAAAGACTGAGAAAGAAGTTGTGGCCACCTCCAGAGGTGAGTCACAAACTGTGCACTGAGGCTCCTAACTGTCTGTGATAACAAGGAAGCATGATTAGCTCCATGGTTCATGGTATACAGAAGACTCAGGTAAGCTGAGAAGCACAATCATTTCCCAGAGACCAAAGGAAAGCAATTCTACTAGTCTTCTAGAAAGAATGCTATATAATGCAAACAACAGGTTGATGTCTTTTCAGGAGCCTCAATAAAAACAGATGGCACAATATAAACAGATGTAAAGCAACTCAGTGTTATTCATGGAAGGGCAAGTTTATAAAAGGAGGTGAATTTTCAAAAGAAAAACCTTTTTTAAAGAAGAAATTGCTTCTAATCCTAATTTAAAATAAAAATGTCTTATATGTAGAAATTTTGAGTTGGTTGAGAGAATAAATTACCAATTTAAAATCTTTTAAATCTTTAGGAAATTTTTTATAAGGAAAGGTACAGACAGGCAGGAAGACAGAGGAGGAAAAAGCATCTTTATTTTATTTAGTTGTTCACGTTGGTAGTTATCCCCAGCCCTGGGGCTGGAACCAGGGACCTTGGAATGTATGTGGGACTGCTCCCAGGTGTGCTAGACCGCAAGGCCCCAGGGCACACTCCAGGAAATTTTTTTAAAACAAAGATGAAATTCTCTGCTATCCAGGTAACAGAGAGTAAGCCATAAAGAACAACATTCAACAGGCTTGCTAATTCACAAAATTAGGCCCAATGATCAATAACATGCTTCAAGAAGCAGAACACAAAAGACAGTTACATTGGTCAAGGTGGCTGGTCAGGAATGTGAACAAACTTCATTCACTCTATCAGATTCTATTTATTGCAAACAATGCAACAGATAAGATGCTACAGATATAACAGCAAATATAAGTCTCTGCTTACAGTTCAGGAAGAGTAAAATAACATTATCCAAAATAATGTGGAGTAGGAATTGGGTGCAGTCCACACACATCCCAAGGTCCTGGAGCTGGGGGAACCACCAAGATGAACAACTAAATAAAAATAAAATCTTCTTCCTTCTCTCTCTCCCTTCCTGCCTGCCTCTGCTCACCTTCATTCCTGCCTGTAGCTTTCTTTTAAAAATTGGGAAAAAAATTATCCAAAATGATGCCCCTAAGACTTCTGAGCATCTCTGTGATGTGTATATTAATACACACACCCCACGGATACCTCACACTTACGTGGAAAATCATGCTTTCCCCTCACCCACAGTTGCCCCAGCGTTTCTTGCCTTTGTAATAACATCACTCGCCTCAGATGTCACCTGAGATTAAATACAGATTATCTTGGATTTCTTAATTCTCCCATTCTATCTAATTGAACATGACATTCTTAAAATTTGACTTGCACAATGTCCAAGAATGCAACAGTAACTGTTGTGAGAGAAAACAAGACAGTGTAGAACAGATTCCTTCATTGTGAGAAGAGAAAAGCACAGTGATGGCCCGAGACCGCCATGGTAAGATGAGTGGACGGCTCACCAGAAAGCAGAGTAAAAGGAAGAAAGCGGTGAGTTTCACTCCAAAACCTGATATACAAATGTTTCTATAGTGAAAAGGGGGCAATTAGCCAAAGACGGAGAACAGGTCTCCCAGCCAAGATCGAGGTGGCCCTTTACCTGTGCCAGTCATTGGCCTGTGACAAAAACTGAAAGATTGCTCTGGGATCGTACGCATATCATTCAACTAAAAGAATGATTAAATTACCTACACAGTTCTGAGTTCTTGGCTTCCCTTCTCAGTAGCCTTTGGGAGGGTGCCTTTGCCTGCAACAGTCAATCATAGTCCTCCAATGGCTTCCTATTTCATTCAGAGTACAAGCCAAGTCCTCACCTTGGTCTGCAAGGCCTGTGTGATCAGGCCTGAATTCTCCAGCACCACCTCTTACTTCTCTCTTAATTGCTCACTCTGGTCCATCCCCACTAGTCTCTCCTTATAGTTTCCTGAAGATCACAAGCATGTGCCAACTTCCAGACCTTTGCAATGTGTTCCCTCTGCCTGAACACTATCTGCCCCAGGATCTCCCATGGGTCAGGATTCACCTCATCTAGGTCTCCCACTCTCCTGAAAACAGCACAAGGCCAAATACACAGATTCAACACTCATTGGTCTCTTATTTTGGCATTGTTTTCTAGAAGGCGAGCCCTGACTTATTAAACTGTAATGTACTTTCTCGTTCACTTTCTGCCTCCCACCACTAGAATACTATTATTTTGTTCGATGCCATGTCAATACTGTCTGGCTCTGCCAGTGGAGCAGACCATAGCCCAGGCTTGTCCAGCCCTGACCATCTTCCTGTGCTCATGGCAGAGACCAGGAGTGCCTACTGGTCTCTCCGGGGACCTCTATTTCAACAGCACCAAGACAGCAAACCCATTTCTCCTGGGACAGCTGCCCTAAACAAGTTGCTCACAGGAATCGCTTCAGCAGCCAACAATGCCTCTGCTGTCTACATCTGCCCCAGAACTGACAGAAGATCTCCAATCTACCGGAGCCTTCATGTTGGACTTCCAGCCTCCAATACTGTGAAACATGAATTTCTGACTTTACTGACTCTACGGTATTCTGTTCTAGCCACCTAAATGGGCTAAAACTGTGTGTGCATGTGTCTCAATATATGTATGTGTGTGTATCTATTTGTAGTTATTTTCAATTTTTATTTACCTTTATAAACAAATATTTACCTTTTATTAAAAAGAGAGACTTGTGTCCTTGGTGACACTTACTGAGGCCGAGAACCAGTGCCATAACTGCTGTCATCCAGATTTGTTATTGCAGATGGTTAAATAAATGTCAACAAAGTTTAAAAAAAAAAAAAAAAGGATGTCTTTCATATGTCAGATGTTCACCCCAATTTTTTTTAACATGCGTGAACACCCTGAAGACAGGGAATTTTTTCCCCACTGGCAAAAATCAATCTGATCTTCCTACACACTTATATAACAACCATGATCCCATGATCAAATATGACCTGATGTTATCAGATACCAACTTGTTCAAGGCGGATATGAGACAAGGTGTGATCAGTGCTATAGCTTAGGTGGTCGTGTTAGGTTCACAACTCAGTCTTATTTCCTCAGCATTTCAAACCATGGATAGAGATGAACCAGGTTGGAAAGGGAAAATGAGAAAACACAATGATCCAAGGCTGCAGAAGCATGAGGCTGCTGCCACACCTGGAGGAACTTCAGGGTGTGACATCTGAACGAAAGAAAGCACACCATGAGAAATAGGGAGAGACAGGTAGACTAAGGAATGCAGCTTTTTTAATAAGTGGCTTTAGAAATGCTACTTCCACAGGCAGGACCAGCTACTTAATTTGTAGGGCCCAGATCAAAAGGAAAATAGGATTTATACTCTCAAGATGGCAACATCAGAACATTAAGTTATTCTTGTGTGAATGCACAGGTCACACTGCCCACACTAATGTGAACTACTTTGGATAGTGAAGGCATGGTGGAAGAAAAGGCGGCTGTGAAGAAATCCAGCACAAGAGAAAGGGCTGCTCTAAAGCAGAACATGAGAAGACTTCTAACCTTGAAAGAGTACCTTGAGCTAACCCAGTGTAGATGGTGTAACCCCAAGTTAAAAATAACTGTGGAAGACTTCCAGAGTCATCTTAATCTACAGGACTAATGAAAAGAAAGATCTAAGCACTGCACACTTTTCCTACCATTTTTGACAAATTTGGCTCTTCTGTGGAGCAGGACAGACAAATGTCTTCTAATCACACTTAAACCGCATCTCTTAATCCCAAGCAGGAAAACGCGTAAAAGTCGACAGCAGCCTGAGCAAACAGACTTAACATATATGTGTATCTGAATGAAGACCTCCTGCACAGCAAACTGAAATAAAGCATTTGTCAGAAGACAGAGAGGCTCACTCTGGAAAAGTGAGCCTTCACTTTCCCTTGACAGCTTGCTTGGAACAGACATCAGTGTCATTAAATGCTAACGCTAGCATGTTTGAATAAAACGCAGACCTGCTCCAATTTCTCAAGTAGCATTCCAAAGGAAGGCTGTGTACACACACTGTCTTACATGATAGCTTCTGCATATTTTTTCTATTATTATTTTGAAAGATGAAGGCAGGAATGAAGGTGAGCAGAAGCAGGCAGGCAGGAAGAGAGAGGAGGAGGAAGCACTTTGTTTTATTTAGTTGGTCATCTTGATTGTTCCCCAGGCCCCAGGATGTGAGCCCGGGTCCTTGGGATGTATGTGGACTGCATCGGATAATGGCAGTTGACCAAACTGCCACCAGAGCATGCCAGCTTTTGCATTTCTAACGTACACACATTCTCTCTCTCTTAGACTCTCCCTCTCCCTCTCATAATTTATAAAGGACAAGGAGAGTTACAAAAACAAGCAGTACATCTGGAGTGCCAAGAATGGGCATACAGTTTTGCAAGCTTCACAACAAAAGGAAAATCTACCATGTGTTTATGAATTAACCAAAATGCCAATTAAAAAAACTTTAAAGGAAAGATTAAGTGTCAGATTACAAAATGATACTATAAAATTATGTGTGCATGTACTGACATACATTATTCTCTTCAATGCTAAATTTTAAGAATAAAATCAATGTTCCACCTATTTTACAATATAAATTTGGTAATGCATTTTAATAACCTATTGTATTCAATTCCTACTCAATATGAATTAAAATAGATACAAACATGGCAACCCTAAGAATGAAACATTTTCAATATCTAACCAGATCAGACAATACACATTTTTTTCAGAATTTAGGAGTATCTATTAGGCACAACCTGGTGGAACAGCAGCTATGGTCACTGCTCTAGACCAAGAGTGCAGTCCACATACAAGGACCCAGGGAACAACTAAATAAATAAATAAAAGCGGCTTCCTCCTCCCCCTTCCTGCCTGACTATTCACCTTCATTCCTCCTGTACACTTATTTAAGAGTATTAAGTTGCATGTTTAAAAATTTTAAGGTACTACAAGACATCTATTAAGTCAGTCAGCTCTCCAAAACTCATGCTTTCAGGACATGAAAAAGACCTTTTTAATGGCCTCAACTGTTTTCTATTTAAGTCGCCCATATTCACATTAACAGACTGATACAGAGCATGCATCCAGGGCAGCAACTATGACAAAACTCTGTCAACTGCTCAAGGGAAAGGACATTTAATCCACATAGAAGATGATCTTAAAGACTGATTAAAAAGAAAATATCTTTCTAAGTAACTAGAAGAGGCAACAGCAACTAAGCAAATGATGTATCTTTAGAAAAAGCAGAGAATCAACACGCACACATGCAGAGACAGATATTTCGGTCACACAAAATCCACTCTACAGTCATCCTAAAAACTCAGGACAGTCAGTTTAAATATTCCAAAGTCTGAATAACTTTCAAACAGAAATATATCCACAAAGATTCAAAATGTGAAAGACAGAATACTGTCAGGAAATGCAGGAGGAAGGAAGAATGGTGCACTGCTCACTAAAGAGGAACTGGAGAACGTGTAGTTTGTTTGGTTTTGTGTTTTAAATACTTTCAGAATGCACTACATTTTCTTTGAGCTGATATTTGAGTATCTGCTATGTGCCCAGGCCTGGACAAACCTGGCCTTGTCCTGTCCCAGAGCTCAGAGCTTAAACATTGAGATTGGGAATACATCCACCAAAAGCTTTTAAAAGAAAAAACAATTTTGGAATTTTGCAGTCAGGCAGAAAGATTAAAAGTGGTTATCACAATTAAGTTAAACAGACATTTCACACTGCCAATAAAGTTCCATATATGTCATAAAACTGAAGAAGGTTATTGGTCACTAACTAAATAAGAGCATCCAGTCAAACGCTGGCCTGCCAACTAATCCACCTTTGACCACTGAAGAGTTATCCCTAAAGAAATAACCCAGAGCTGCAGAAAACCAACCAGCCTCTCTTCGTCTCTTGACACTGGATAGAAAGCATTTGTTCCGGCACACCCTTGTGGCTCAGGTGGCTGAGGCAGCCAAAGTGCGCACCGACCATCTAAAGCCCAAGGACTGGGGTTCAAGACCCAAGGTCAGAGGTGTAGAAAAAACAGATTTAAGAACAAGGTTGGAATTGCCATGCCCTAGGGGAGCAGTCGGAACAAGCAACATAACTGCTCGCCTCCCATCTTGAGTGGGGCAGGGAGGGAGGGACAAGCGGTGTGCCAGTGTGAACAACTCAATGAAAAAGAAAATAGGGTGTACCCTGGTGGCTAAGAGGTTAGCACACCCTGCGAGGAGTCCCACATACATCGCACGGTCCCAGTTTAATACCCTGGGCCAGGGAACAACTAGATAAAAAATAAAGTGCTTCATCCGCCTCTCTCTTCCTGCCTGCCTGCCACCTCCTGCCTTCATTCCTGCCTGCACCTTTCCTTAAGAGAAAAAAAAAAAGGTTTGGATTAAGACCTCAAGACAATCAACTTTAGTCAGATAAAGTCTATCACTAGAAGAGGGAGTGTCTCAGGATCAAACCTCTCCTACTACGAATGCTTTAAGCAAAGGCAAGTGAGATATTTAATTTTATGTATATATTTCTTATCTCTTCCATTTGTCATATAATTTGTTCAAAAAGTAACTCAGAAAGGGCCAGCCTAAGGACAACAATGACAAGCATGCTGTGTAGCACAGGCCTCCAATCAGCTAGGCACGACCCTACCAGTACCCTCCCATTTGACCCCTGCACCACCTCCAGGTCACTCCAACCACTCAGACACAGGTTGAAAAGTCTCCTCTCAGGAGCTTAACACTTAGCCAATATGCTCTGTGCATCTAAGCCACTATGCAGGCACCACAGAAACAAATAACACCCTTGGAAGCTCAGTAAAGAGAGAAGAGTAGACCAGTGTGAAGACCAAAAATGATCCTGAAAATGGACACCTTCCACATGTCTTTAAGAAGTTTGGAAGTCACCTTTCTGTCTTAACATGTAAAAAGCTTAACAACTGAAAAATAAACAACTCTTCTGAGATGAGAGCAGAGGACACCGGGCAAATGTCTGCCCCCAAGTCAACAGACAGGCAAATCCAGGTGGCCTCAGTGTGCTAGAGCAGCCTCAAACAGAAACAGTTCCAAAAAGCAGTTTCCTCTAGGAATGTGAGATTTACCTCCAGGTGTTCAGGCATATTCTCATAGTAAATATGGGAGAAAAATCACTTCAGACTTGCAGTAAAGGGAGAAAAGGAGACATTTTCAAACGTACCAGATGACACACCCCGGTGGTACCATAGTGGTTATGCCCACTGCCTCCCAAAGAGTGTAGTCCACATACATCCCAGGGACCACGGTTCACGTGGGGGCAGAGGTGGGGGGAGCAACCAGGATAAACCACTAAGTAAAATAAATAAAAATCGTTCTTCCTGCCTTCTTCATTCCTTTCTGCACCTTTACTTTAAATAATAGTAATAACAGAGTACTCTATTCTAAGCAATCCACAATACATGTGGAAATGGAAGGGGATAGTTTCACCAAAGGAGGACTCTACATTTCAATAAACAGCTTCAGAGAGAGGTCTCATGATCAGGTTACTGAAATCCAAATGTCATTTGATCTCTAGTATAAATCTCAGACTGATTTTAATGCCCCTTTAAGGTGAGGCTTCAAAACCAGGGATTTGATACTCAGTAGCTTCCTCCTAACACTACTCACCCTCACACCCTACAACCTCATGGCAGTTTTCCACCCTGTGGCCAGGGTGATCTAAATGGGACATGTAAATGGTATCCCACCTCTTTAAAATAGTTTAGGCACCCTTGTGGTTCAGGCAGCTGGGGCACAGACCACATAAGGGCCCAGATTCAAGACCTGGAGCTGGGAAGGGGTGAGGGACAAAAAAATAAATGCTTTATTGAGCTTCTGCTTCCCATTCAGTGGCATCCAACTCCCTCCATGATGTGGCCTCTGCTTACCTCAGTCGGAAGCCTTGTCATTTTCTCTTCATCCCCAGGCTCTCAGCCCCCCTCATCCTACTCTCCAGCCTCAGGTCTTCCTTCCCTCCTCAACTTTCCCAGATGAGGTTAGATCCCCTCATATGCTCCCAGAGTATCATGGCCTCCACCATGCAGCTCTTACCACACTTGTATTTCTCATGCCATCTTCCCCACCACATCACTGTCTTTGATGCACCATGGGCAGTATCCGGTAGAGATATTCAACATGAACTTGAAAACTGACTGTCCCTTCCAACTTCACTCATTTCACTAGAAGACCAGGGCTAACTAAATATTCTGTAACAGAGGTAAACACTCATGACAGAATCCAGATCTATATGTAAATTAGTAGAAATTAAGCATTTACATTGGGAGACTTCTTTCACAGTTAGGACTTCTACAGTGAGTTCAATGGCAAAAGGACACTAAAAATAACTCTGTGGAAGTTGTCCTAAGTTCACTGACCTGGCTCTTACAATTCAGCCATTCACTCAAAAATATTTGCTGAGCAAGTATGTGTGCCAGGCTATGACACATTTCCTATGTGTTAGGGAAACAATAAAGGGAACATCAGAAGTTATTTGTTAAATGCTTCTGCTGGCTTGGCTAGGCATCAATCAATTGACAACTTGGCCTATTTTAAAACAAAGTCCAAGTTCTAAGAGTGGTCTTCTATCTGTTTACCAGTACAACCCTGAAATAAAAATAACAAAGTTCTAATTTTATGGGGGGTTTTTGCCTAAAGAATCTTCCCATTTATACAAAAGCCTAAAACAGACAAAATTGAAGACTATACTGTTGAGAAATACACATAAGTATGGTTGAGAGAAAAATGACCACTCGATGCAGGATAGAGGTTGGTGAGAGGCGTAATGGAGATGAACACATGCAGGCTTCAGGGTGCTATCTGTGGGGCTGAGTGGTGGCTATACAAATGTTGTCCTTTAACTAACACATACACACACACCCCCTACAAGGCAGGACAAAAATAAACTGTAAGGGGTCAATTAAATGAAGCACGAATTAGATTATTGGTAGTGAATTTCACGTAGTATTATGTAGCTGTTGGTGTATAACGATGCATACCGTAAGCCCATATCACGTTATAATGCAATGGGACTTTATAAATTTCTAAAAATATTAATTAAATGTAGCTGTGATTCTGTAAACTCCAACTTCTTTATCCCTCACATTATTTTAGCGTTAAAGCAGCTGCTTGAAAAACAAATAGTGAGGAAAAGCTTGATTCTATCAACTATTTATCCTTGAAATCAATTTGATGGATCATTTCCAGTAGGAAAATAAGTTTTAAAAAGTTGCGATTAAGAAATAGATAAGGTGCTAGAGAAGTGAAAATTATGGAAGAAACTTCTAAATTAAAGTATTTTGGTATTTAACTAAAATGACTCATCAGATGTCCAGTATCCACCCTGCAAATGGCTTTACTCAAAGCCAGGCATTCTTTTCCTTCACAGAAAAAGACATTGCTTTAAATCACCCCTGACACTTGCTAAAGAGAGCCATGAAGAAAATTCTGGTCCTTGTATAATGGTCAAGTGCATATACGTTAAGATTCAGACTGCCTGGGTTCAAACCCTGACATTAACACTTAAAGGCTGTAAGACTGGTCACATTATGTACTTGTGCCTCAGTTTCTTCATCTATAAAATGGGAATACCACCACCTTAGGAGTGTTTTGAAAGTTGCATGTGATTAATATACATCAGGACTTAGAATGATTCCTTTCTGCAAATTTCATTCAAGGATGAGCCTATATACCAGTGTTTGTTCTTTTCCTAAGCAGTTTCTACATGTGAATCATTTAATCTTCGTAAGTATCTGAGTCCAACTATATTTTCCCTATTTCATGAAAGAGTAAACTGAAACAGAGAGGTTAAAATAACTTGCCCAAAGTAGCTCAGCTAGTAAGTGGCAGAGCTCAAGTGGTTTAGCGCCAGAGCACATTTTCTTAACCTCTATACCATTTGCCTCACAGTGTTGTGAGCATTTCCTTGAACAGAAGGACTCTGAGGTGTACCGTGGTGGAGCAGCAGTTAGGTTCGCAGTCTTCGGCCAAGACCATAGTCCACACACATCCCAAGGATCTGGGTTCACATCTAGGGTCCAGGGAGAACCACCGAGATGAACTACTAAATAAAAATAATTAACAATGTTTCTTCCAGCATGCCCTAGCAGTTTAGTAGACCAGGTGCAATCCACATACATTCCAAGGTTTCTGGTTCAAGACCCCAGGCCTAGGGGGACCCACCAAAATGAATAACTAAATAAAGAGCTTCTTCCTCCTCTCCATTCCTGCCTGCCTGTCTATTCACCTTCATTCCTTCCTGCAGAAGGAGAAGATGAAGAAGAAGGAGGAGGAAGAAGAGGAGAAGGAGGAGATGAAGGAGAAGATGAAGAAAAGGAGAAAAAGGAGGAGGAGAAGGAGGAGGAGGAGCAGCAGCACAGGAGCCCTTGTACGAAAGTGACAAAAGCATAATAGGAATTGAGCTTCTCTGTGGACTCTGGCCAGACCAGCTTACTGGGTGCTCATGGTGACAATACATCCAGTGGGGAAATATCTGGTCCTGTTCTGTGTAACTACCTCAATTCCATTAGGTGCTGTATCCTCAACTGAATAAATAAAAAATGCATATACCAATCTCTGTGCAGCTGTTTCCTTAACCAACTCTAAACACCCTGTAATCCTATACCTACTAACTAGTCTCCTCCTCCCCCAAGGTGCACCCCCTCTTTCGGATCCACCCTCCACACAACTCCCAGAGAGACCTATCAGAAACACACAGAAACACAGGAGCTATATACAAACACATGGCACAAGCTGCTTCCCTCTTCCAAGCCCAACAATGCCTTCGCCGGCCTTCGCGATGGCACAGAGACGCCTCTGAATGGCACCAGACTCTCAAACCTCCAGTCCCACCCTTGACCCCTTTGCTGTGCTGGCACAAGCCAAGTGGGAAGTTTCAGTCCTCCGGCCCCAGCAGTCTACAGACTCCTGGAGGAGAGGCAAGGCAAGAGAGAGACAGTGTTATGAACGACACACACCAAGGCAAAAGACCCTTCCGTCTGATCTCAGGTCTGAAGAAAGCTTCCCACCCTGGAGTTTGTCTTTGACTAGACTGATCACATGTCCTGCTTAAAATGGGATAGTGACATTTGTTTGCACATTTCCCAACTGCCAATTTTGTCCTGCTTTTAACAAACCAAGCCATATGTCACACAGGGCAGTGGGTGGTTGAGTTGCCCTGGGGCTGGTCAATGACGGAGCCAAAAAGCCTTGCCCCGTTTTGTCTTGTTTGAAGAGCTTGGTCAGCCTCGCTTTGAAGAGCTAACAAAATTGGCTGTAAGAATCACCCTTCAAGAGCCACGTGTAGCAGCCACTTCACAGCCACGTATTTTCTAGGACCTCCAGGAGTGACTGACTCCCTCTTACATATTCTATCAGCACCTGGACAGACGTTCCTTCATATGGTACCTTTATACAGATTAGAAAAAAGATATCCTCTTTGGGAAGACACAGCCCTGTGGCCACGCAGTTGAACCAACATGCCATCCCCTGTTCCTCTGAGGGATTTAGCTGTGTGCCAGGAACAGTGTGATGGACAGAGCCAAGGTGGAGCTGCAGATCCCACACAGATCCCTCAGCCAGATGCCTCCTGTGCGTGTCGGGATCTGTACAACTGCAGCAGTGACCCTGAACTTCTACCGTCAGTTCTTCTGTTGAACAGGAGCTATATACAAATCCTTCATGTGGATTATAATCCCCTTGACACCAGAGATGATCTTATTTTAACAATCAGTAAGAGGCACTCTAGGCGCACCCTGGTGGAGCAGTGGTTAGATCAGCCACCTCCAAAGAAGAGCAGGTCACAAACCCAGGAGTTCAAGTCCTGCTTCCAGGGGGAAACTAGTGTGAACAGCTAAATAAAAATAAAATTCTTTTCTCCTCTTCTGTCTTCCTGCCTCCCTGTCTACTCACCTTTATTCCTGCCTCCCTGTCTACTCACCTTTATTCCTGCCTGCACCTTTCCTTAAAAAAAAAAAAAAAGGAACTATACTCTATTTGAAAGAAAGAACTATCATGTCTCCAAACTCTCCATGTCTCCATTGCTTGGTCCTGGAGGTGCTACAAATTATTAGACAAACCTTCTCACTGCAATCCCTAGCTTATCTTCTATCTATTGCATTTTTCAACAGTCTTGATAGATACAGTTATGAGTTTAAGGTAATTAAGACTGAGAAAAAACAGTCTCACCACACAGTGAAAGAACTATGTGCCATCATGCTTTCTTCCATGCTCTCTTGCAGTCTTCCATGCTCTTCTTTGGCAAGTCTTGAATAACTAATAAATGAACTGAATTAGGCACAACATCTATATCTGATGTCTATATAAATAGATACTTCATACATGTCATCCATGGTTCTCACAACTATTGCTTCAGTCTATTCAAGCTGGTGCAGAAAGAACATGATCACAGGTTGCATTTGGCTCCCAAGTTTGACCACTTAACAAGAAAGGATCTGTTACCACAGGTGCATGCTTGTTCCTTCCGAAGCTGCCTGACATTCTTAAACACCCACAAGATGTGTATGAGTCAATTCAAACATTGAGATTAAGACTCCAAAATATTCTGTAACAGAAGAAACAGAAAGTTTGGCATGAAGGAAACAACGCATTAGTTTTCAAACTAACATGTAGATACTTGGAAATTAGCTCAAGTGAGAGGCTAGACCACCAGAAAACACCTGCTTCCCTGGGAGCTGTATCTTCCGCTGGATGTCTGTGTAACCAATAAGCTTTATCCTGAAGATTTTCTCGTGAATCATATGACATTAGGGATTAGTAAACCTAAAGATGGTAACAAAGTTAGCTTTGTAATATAAAATACAAAACTTTGAAACTACAGAAACTTTAATCCTGTTCATTCTTTGTTCCTTTGGACACAATGAGATTAAGATCCCCATGGGTTCAAGTCACTCACTGGCCACTGGTCTTACCTGAAGAGTGACTGCACACAACATGCTTGTCTTTAAAATCTTTCCTTCGCCATCCTGTCTTAGGCTGAATGTTTAGCACATAATGGGGACAATTACTAGTGTTTAACCAAAAGAGACTGTAGCTAAAATTATTTCAACCTGTGATCTTATATAATTGATGATCCCTAGGTCAAAAGAAGGTTAACAGTAAAAACATTTTTTTCTTCCTAGGGAAGGAAAATTTTTTTTTCTTTTAACCTAGATTTGAACCCAAATTTATGTCAACTACAAATGGGTCTCTCTTTGTCACTGATTGTGAAAATGAACAAAAAAGAATTCATATGGTGATTTCTTTTCTGCTATCTGCATTTTCATCAAAGGACAATACTCTTTTAAAAACATTGTCAGGGCCACACAGCCTGGTGGAGGAGAGATTAGATCCACCACCTCCAGCTGAGCACAGGTCACTTAAATCCCAAGGACCTGGGTTTGCTTCCTGAGGCCCGGAGGAAAAAATGAAGATGGCCTACTAAATAAAATAAATAAAAATGCTTCCTCCTCCTCTCTTCCTGCCTGTCTTTTTCCTTTAAAGAAAAAAACAAACAAACAAAAAAAAAACTGGAAGGGCTTCTTAATGTGATGCGGAGCCAATACAATACAGGGAATTATCGTCAAGCTAAGAATCAGGAGTACTGGCTTCTAGTTTTGCTACCAAGTCTGTGTCCTACAGGACTGAACACATCAATATACTTCACTCATTGTGACCTCAAGTTTCCTCATTCTATATGAGGGAGTCGGATCCTTCTTCTATTTCCATTATCATAAAGGTGGAATTTCAATTCCCTGTCCCTGGCTTTGTGGCCTGTGTAATACTTGGAAGATTGGCTTCCCTGCTACGCCTCAAACCACATTAGTGTCCTTTTAGCCACCAATGTCCCATCTCTAAGGTGAGGGAGGAACTTCAGAGGAAAGTCTTTTTGCTCTCAAGGGCAGCTAACGACTGATATACCCATTCTAGCTGTGAGGAATAGAATCCTAACCAGAACTTAGGTCTGAATTGTCTGTTAAGGGTCCTTTCTGTCAAACCTTAACCGAAAGATGTGAGGACTCTGCTCTTTTCTCTCCGGGCAGACCAAATCTCTACATTGACTTAGTATAATTTTGCATGCTGGGTTCAGAAATGTGTTGGCAGAGGGTGTGTTTCTATAATAGCAAGACGAAAATATGCATGGACAAAAGCCATGACTTTGGGTAGGGGAGGGGCCGGCGTTACTGAGAAAGAAGGAGATCCAATATCTCAGTACAAAGGACAGCCAAAGGACTCTTTATCCTGACACTTTCTCATTCTATCCTCAGATCAATCATTTAACCCTCCATTATTGATTTAAAGAATAAAACAGTACAGTAGCCTCCTGGTTAAGATTTTTAAATAAATCATGAAAGAAAAAGATACTGGGGTTTTATAAGCTCAAAATTTTGGGTGTCCTGTGTCATGAGCATTCTTGGCCCAGAATAGAAACACTCCTTTCTAAACACACCATGCACAGCTGGCAGAGCACCGTATGCTACCTTATGTAAGGCGCAGAGGAGAAAAAGCAGCTTGGGATGAAGGCAACAGAAGTTGGGCAAGAGGACAAATGGGAAATGGCAAGTAATCTGAAAGGTTTGCCAAAACCACAGATGAGCTTTAGGCCCAGAGTGTTTAACCATCTTCTCAGGCTCATTTGGGCAAGTCTGCTCGGATGCGCGAAATGCCAGCAATTTCAGCCCTGAAAAGTCACATCATCCACATCAGCCCTTCAAATTTCAAGGGCTCCCTAGATTTTCTCTGCAAAGACCACAGAGGAGCCTCCCCTATAAACTGATTACAGTCAATTGCTGGCCCCATTCAGAAGACAGGGAGGACTTTCACTTAGAAAAGTAACCTGAAAAGGAATTCCTTCCCCTTGCAGCAGGCCCAGGGTGTGGATCTGGCTGTGCCAGGCACCTTGCTGGCTGTCTCTCTGTGTAAGATCTTGGCTGCAGATCAGCACAAGGGAAGCCACTGTTTCCTCCAGTGCCATCTGCTTAAGCAGGATGGATCACTGCTGCTGCCCATGTGGGCTTCTTTCCTCTCTCTCTCTCCTCCCTCCCTCCCTTCTTCCCTCATTCCCTCCCTTTCCTTTCCAAGACTTGCTGGCAAAGCTCTGGTGGGAAACTATGGCAGGAGCACCAAAGATGTGCCCTGCTCACCAGCCTCTCAGTGCTGGAAGCAGAAAGTCCTGCCAACAAAGGGAAAAGGAGGGCAGCAGCTGATGCTCCAGTCTTTTCTCCCACAGGATTCCCAGTGGGTCATACGGTCTACCGAGTTGGCCAAAATGCAATCCTCCTCTAATACCCAGCAAGAATAACAATAACACCAGAAACAACAGTCAAACACTTATTAAGTGCTGGCCCAGTGGTTGCTCAACTGCTAGCAAGGTCACTGTTTTTTTGACTTTACTTTTAAACCAGAAAGTATTTTGCACAAAAAGGTAGACTATTGTAAATGAGTATCAGTTTTACACATGTGTATGTATATACTTTACTATGGGTCACATTAGAAAACACACACACACAATGAGCCAAGTTTCATTCTAACCCCTTTAATGCACAATCGCACTTAATTCTTACAACACTAAGAGCCATATTAATAGTCCTGGTTTGAGGCTGAAATGGAGATAGAAGGTGAACAACTTGTCGGGACAGCTTCCCAAGCAGGGCAGTGCCAGTGAACCCAGATCTGCTGCAGTCTTAACACGTGCCTTGCAGTGCCTGGCTCCCCGGACCTGGCCTTCCAAAACTTTCCTCCACTTCCTCAGTCAGGCTCTTCCAGTTCCTTCCACACTGAAGCATTTCCCTTCTGAACTCAGCTTCAACTAAGTGATTAAAAGATGGCTCAGGAAGCAAAAGATTCCATCAATAGTTTTGAAATTTAATAATGGAACAATTAAGAAGTTTTCTAAAAGGAAGAAGGAAAAACAAAATCTAGCAAGAGAAAACAAAAACTCTTGACATTTAAGGTCTGTCCCTAACAAAGGGAAACTAAGTCTTTTCCTCTCTCTCTTAGAAATACTTGAGGGGAAATAAACTAGAGAAAAACAATACCCACACCAAAGTTTTAAAGCAGATATATGTTTTTTTTCCATATCCTTGGTTCAGGGAGCGCAATTTAATGAGTTTTTGCTTAGCAGATATAAGGTTAGGATTTATTTTGGGGGTTCTGGTAAAGAGGCAAACTGTTCTGGATAAGAAAGCAGCAGGTATTGGAGGACTGAAAACTGGGAGAAAGAAAAAGAGTGAAGTCACAGGAAGGGAAAAGAGCATGATGACTGAACTCCCGAGGAGACGATGAGCAAGCAGGGGCAGAAGGGGTGGTCAGGAAATGCTGACAGGTCTTAGGACAGTGTGTCTAATATGCCAAGAGATTGCTTGTCAGTCTCTAATCCCTACGACTGGGGTCCTTCAGTATGACAGCCTTCCATTAGCAGTCGTTTGAGAGAGGAAAGAAAAGAGGAAACATGCAACATGGGGGTCAAGGAACGAGAAAAGGGCAGCCCTTACAACAAGAGGCTGAAAGTTGAAGTGAAAAATTCAAGAGAAGCATGTAGTTGGAGAAGGGTGATAGGGAGAGTGGCCGGCACTGCAGACAGTGGAGTAGGGGATAATGGTCGGGATCTTTCTAATTCAACAGGTAATAGTGGACAACCAGTCAAGTACCACAACTGTTAGCCAATATCACCAGTGACCCCACTGCGACCATGACTGTCTCAGTCACTGCCATGCCACACCTAATGACTCAACACCGATGACCAGTATTTGTGGTTCACAAATAGTTGGCCCACATGCAGAAGTACTCAGGAGGAAGAGAAGCATGGGATTTTGTCAGGAGACTAGAAGCCTTGCCCCAGTAACTAAAGTTGAGCTGGCACCATCATTAAAATGGTCATCTTACTTAAAGGAATATACAGACTTAATGCAATCCCCATTAAAATCCCATGGGCTTTTTTCCAGGAAATAGAACAAAATATCTTAAAATTTGTATGGAACAATAAAAAGACCTTGAAAACCCAAAGCAATTAGGAGAAAAAAAAATGAATCTGGAGGGATTACACTCCCAGATATGAGCTATACTACAAAGTGATAGTGATCAACAGTATGATACTGAACTAACAGACACATACCAGTGGAACAGAACTGAATCACCAGAAACTGACCCACTCACAGTCAGTAAATCTACAACAAAGGAGTCAAAGGCATAGGATGGAGAAAAGAAACCCCTTTCAATAAATGATGTTGGGATAACTGGATAGTCGCATGCGTAAGAATAAAGCTAGAGCACTCTCTAACACCATGCACAAAAATTAACTCAAAATGGACCAGAGATTTGGACATAAGACTGGAAACCATAAAATTCTTAGAGGACAACATAAGTTACCATAAGGATTGGGATGAAGGTGGGGGTGGGGAAATGGTAGCAGAGCCACTGGACACTGGTGAAGAACACGTGGTGATTTGACAGCGGGCAGGGTGTGGTGACATTTATCTGAGGAATGGGGAACTGCACATGTGAGGAACCTACATCGTGAGTTTATTTTAATGTGTAGAATAAAAGTTACTTCAATTAAAAAAAAAAAGGAAGCAGGCAGGAATGAAGGTGAGTAGGAAGAGTCAAAATGAACAACTAAATAATAAATGAATGCTTCCTCCTCTCTTCCTGCCTGCTTGCCTAATAAAAAATAAAAAAAAATTATGTTGAGCTAGTAAATTACTCAATAGGAAATACTAAACTCTGCCCATTAAGCCAAAGGTTGCTTTCAGGGCAGGACAATCTATTCCCACAGTTGCCTCTGTGCCAGTTTGAGTTCCTAGATGTAAGAGGATGTTTCCCTTATAAATGAAACTGCACTAGTAGATTAGCCCCTCTATTTCAACTTCTAAATTTCCTCTATACTTGTCTATACATCTTCTGCTATACATTGCTACTCCAAATAGCACACGTGTGTGTGTGTATGTAAAATCAAATGCTCCACTAGGTATACTACTTTTAGACTCACTTTCAAAAATTCACACTTTTTCCATCTGCCAAATCAAAAGAGGAAAACAAAATCAGGTAGCTATTATATGTGGTCTTTAAAAACTGGTACAAAAGAAAAAGAAAAAGAAACATTGGTACAAAGAGAACAGCATATATTCTCTTGAGACAAAAATTTCCCATCCCTCCCCTTTTGAAAATGCTGACCAGACATACATGGAGTTCCTAACAATGAATAAAGTCATCCAGCTGTGCCACCTGGCCTTAGCAAGGCAGCCATGTCTGGCAGTGGCCAACAAAAGAAAGTTATTTGAAACCCATTCCACTTCAAGTACATAATTAAGTTCCACTTCTTTGAAATCTAAAACAAAATAATAAAACCTTCAGGTAAATTTAAATCTAATGAAAGTCAAGGATAACTTTTATAATGATTACTAATCTAGTCAGCTCTAAGCATTTTACCCAAAACATCAATAATATCCAGTTTATGGGACCATTCAAGACAGACTATTTCTACTATTTTGTGCAGAAAGTAACAATGGATAAATCTGTATCAAAAAAGAAGAAAGACTAAGAAAACAAAAAAGAACTCTAATAGGACCATGCCCTAAGGGAGAGCTGTCCTGCTTATCAAGAGCACAGCTTTAAAAAAAGGATTCTGCAACTTCATGTCTTGCCTTTCACTGGCCACTATGAAACAGATTTCCAAGACATGATTATAACCAGATCACTATAACTAAAGACAAACCAGAGCAAAAGCAGAATTACGGTATCTTGTCATCATAATTTCACTTCTAGAAACACCACTCCCCACCCCCTAGTGAGTTCCTGGCTTCCGTCACTTAGAACATCTTGTGCCAACTAACAGTAGCTCCAGCCATGGCTCAACTGCCATCTGGGGCTGTCTTTCACAATCCTAGACATCCCGGAGAAGCAGTGCTTCGGTGCTGTTTGGTTTGGCTAGGCTCCTCAGACATAAGCTAAGTGCATACATTTTTTTATTCTCTGGGGTTTAGGTTCCAGCATTGTCTGAAACATGACATTCAAAATCTAAAACTTATCTTGATTATGAAATCTGGATTGACAGCCACAGACAATCTGACAGAAGGATTGGACTTAGGGTGTGTGTGGGGTGGGGGAGAAATCCTTCCAGGAGGATCTTAACTCCATTTCCTCTGCAAAACAACACCACAGCAATCAACTAACAATTATCGACACCCTGGTCTAATGAGGGTAAGATGAGTGAAGCCTCAGGTGAAAAACTAAAGAGGGCACAAAAATCATCCAAATCCTCCAGCAATCAAGATAAAAACATTTCAGTGCAATATTTTAGATGTCAAAAGTAATGCAAAAAATTCATCCTGAAAGACTATGTACATTTTAAATAAAAGAATTTGAGCACCTTAGGTGAAAACCAAATGTGACAACCCTATAAGCACCGCTCTAAAAGTCCTGCCTGAAACACATTTCTTTAACCATTCCAGTGCCAGAAATGCTCAATAACCGGCCCATTACCAGAAATGTCCAATGACCCCCATAGTGTCAGAGATAACCCCCACTGTTCTTACCTTGTGCAGTGGTCTGCTCTTTTTGAATAAACAACCACATGCGGTAGGCAGGAATCCTCTTCCTGGGGGCGGGTGTGTGTGGGGGCGGTGCAGTACTGCCAGCAGCAGTCAGTGCTGACAGGGCCATCTTTAACAGGGGACAAAAGGGGCAGCTGCTTTTGAATCCCTCAGCAGACTGGGCCTAGGGCAACTCAATGGCCTATTTTGCCCCATGCTAAAAATGGCCCTGGTTTATTAAAAACAGGACAAAATTGACATGTATATTAAAATGACAGGACAGTAGAAAAGCATGAAAAAAAATGGTACTATACCATTAAAAATAGTATGTATGGTCAGTCTATCCACAAAGCTAATTGAGCTTCACATTACAATGCTCAGAAATACCACAAAATAATATATGCATCTAGAAAAAGAGTAGAATATGGAAGAAAGGCCTTTTCACTGCAGGCATGGCAGCAGGTGCTGCCTCCGGCATGTACAGCCAGTGGGTTCCACGCTCAGCCAACTGCAGCGATAGTGGCCACTGCAGTTCAAAGACATAACAGAAACCAAACCAACATATGAGCTAATTCCAACAAAAATGGACTTCTAGTTTGTAAGACCAAATTAGTGGCTACCAGAAGGGACGAGGGAAGCGGGGAGTTAGGTAAAGTAAATCATTTATATAGTGAAGGACAGAACTCAACTGTCAGTGGTGAACTTAATCCACTATTACATACAGATGCTGATTTAAAGATGCACAACTTAAACATACATAATCTTATATTACACAATGTTACTTCAATAAATTTTTTAATGAATTTAAAAGTTAAGAACGAGCCCTGGAGGAGTAGCAGTTAGATCTGCCACCTCCTGCAAAGCACAGTCCACACAGAACCTCAGGATGCAGGTTCACGTCCCATTAAAAAAAAAAAGTCATAATGAAGCCAGGCTGAATTAAAATTTAGAGATGATATTATAGGAAGAACAGTGTTATTTCTCCTTTTTTTCTTTTTTCTTTTTAAGGAAAGGTGCAGGCAGGAATGAAATAGGTAGACAGGTACAAAGAAGGGAGGAAGCATCTTTATTTTATTTTTATTTAGTTGCTCACACTGGTTGCTTCCCTGCCCCGGGCCCAGAACTCGAACCCAGGGGTATGTGGCCTGCTCCTTCAGAGATGATTAACCCAATCACTGCTCCACCAGGATGCACACTAGGGTTATTTTTCTTCGGAAAAAAAGAAAATTTAAGTCAGTAGTACCTACAACTATTTTCAGTTATCTGAAGAGCTAGTGGATTTAATTTATATGGCACCCAAAGACTGAAATTGGACAAGCGGATGGCAGTTTATGGATGGCAGCTTCAACGGGCTGACTTTCATCTCAGTATTAGGAAAACAAAGCTTGCAACAATTAGGCATGTCCAACAATGAAAGGACCTGCCTCCAGGAGGCGAGGTAGCTGTCAGCTGCTACAGAAGGGATCCAGGACAGAATGGCCACTTGGATAGAAGGACTTAAATTGCTTCCAATTTCAAAACATTACAAAATGGAACAAATCATTACACTTAACAGTCATTGCTATACATGCTGTTTAGCTTCTATGAACCCTCAAAAATGAAAGCTTTTCTAGTTCAATAGAAAGGTCTTGCACTTACTGCAATGGAGATTCTTAATTTCTTAAACACTAAGGCACTGAAGTAATGCAAGTTAAAAATCAGTCTTCCTTTTAGAAAAACAAAATTATGACCTGAGAGAGTATTTATAGTTACCACTTAAGACAATTGGGCAACTGTACTCATATATGCAATCAATATTTTATAGCTCTCCTGCAAACTACATTACTATTCTTATCAAAATCTACAGAGGTCATATAAAAGAACACAGAAGCTGTTCAGCTATAATTTAGGGGAAAAGCAAAAGTCGAATCATCTATGTCAGTTGCTCCATATGTTAAAAGACCTTGAGAAAAATCTATCCAATCAGACTAATAAGTAAACTTAGAACTGTCCATCTTGATAACACAATTTTTAAAAGTGATTCAGGGCATACCCCCATTGCTTAGCAGCTAAGGTGCAGGCTACGTAAAGCCCAAGGATCTGGGTTTGAGACCCACACCAGGGGAAGGGGGTAAAAAATAAAAGAAGAAAAAGCAATTTGGGGTACACGGAGTCTTCCAAAAGAGATACATATGTAACCTTAATGCAAGCATTCTTGTTTAAAAAGGACTGGAAATAAGACGTTCAAAGGACAAGAGGACAATACAATTTTAAAAGTGAGTGCTGGCAGGCGTGCCTTCGTGCAGGTTAAACCAGGCAGTCCACATACATCCCAAGGTCTGGGATATTAAGACCTGGGGCCAAGGAAACAAGCAATGATGAACAACTGAATAAATTAATAGTGTTTCTGCCTCCTCTTTCTTCCTGCCTGCCTGCCTGCCTGCCTGCCTACTCACCTTCATTCCTGCCTGCACCTTTCCTTTAACAAAGATGAAACAAGTATGCCCGTGAAGGAGTTTGAGGAAGCTACTGACTACCCACAGACTTCCCATTGATAAACTCAATCTGGAATTACAGTAAGCCTCAAAGGACATTTCCAGCTTCCTTGCCTATAATTCTTCCAACTTTAGGTATCCATTAAAACATGCTTAATTTTGGCATGTGCTGGTGGCTCAGGTGCTAAGCCAGCAGCTGGGGCATAGGCCACGTAAAAAGCTTAGTGACCTAGATTTACCACCCAGGGCGGTGAGCAGAGGGAGCAACAAAAATAAACAAACATTTTCTTCCTCCTCTCTCTTCCTGCCTGCCTGCCTAGCTACTTGCCTTCATTCTTGCCTTCCTTCTTCTTAAGAAAAAAAAAAAAAAAAAAAAGAGATGCGCCCTGAGCAGTGATTTGGTCAGCTGCCTTCAGCCCAGAGCACAGTTTACATACAGCCCAATAATCTGGTTGTTGTCCCAAGGACAGGTGGAACAACCAAGATGAACAAATAAAATAAAGTGCTTCTTTCTTCTCTCTCTACTGCCTACCTGCCTCTGCTTGCCTTCACTCCTGTCTGTACTTTCCCTTAAAAAAAAAAAAAAAAATGATAAATTTTATTTTATACATGTTAGATCTCAGGAAAGCTGGCATACATTAAAAAATAGCAAACCAATGGCTTCCCATCTAGTTGTAATGAAGTTCCAATTCCTGACCATGTCTCAAGGTCCCATGCCTACCTTTTTAACAACCTCTTCTTCTACAACTCCTTACTCATTGTTTGAGACATCTGCCTCTTCTCCTCCCCTTCATCTATTGAAAACTCATTCCCATAGTAGTTTCTCCACACAAATCTTCACACACCTAGCTCCTAGCCTCATTCAGAGGTCAGCATAAATATCACCTCCTCAGAGTCACATCTGATCTGACTTCATCATCTAAAGTAGTTTTCCCAGTGACTTTACATCCATTGCACTATCATATCTTCCTCACAGTACTTATATAAGAAATAAGGTCTAAAGCACAGATATAAAGTTATATTTATTTCCCTCCTGTTTATAGTATATCTCCTTTCCTGCCATGAAACATCACAACTACCAAAGCATTTGTTGAACTGAACTGACAAAAAACAATTTATTATTCAAATGGCAAGAGACTGCAACTAAAACTATATTATAGATCATCTCCCAGGGTGATGATAAATGCCATATTGGAGATACAGATGGATGGGAAGGGAAATTTCAGAGAAGAAAATGACGTGCAGCTTCAACAGCTGTGGAAAAGCTACATGAAGTGATGAGACTGAAAACAGACTGAGAGATGAACAAATGTAAAAGGTATCACAGGAGCAAGGTACATCTGAACAGAGCTCACCTCCACTTTGTCAATGACCTTCATCTACACACGCTACCACGCCTCGTGGGAACATATGTGGAACCCAGAACTTGAGCCCTAGACTGTAGGTTACTTTGGCACTAATGCAGGCATAGGAACATCTGTCAAATGACTAATTTAAAATAACACCAAGTTCAGGTATTTTTTTCAGAACTGTTACCATTACACTGAAAAGCAACTTCTACCTACTCACAATCCCATATGGTTACTATTTTAGACCTTTTTGGTCCTTTTTGGGGGGGCGTGGGAAGAGAAAGGAATAAATCAGTGCTTCCCTTTTTTAGATTTTGTAAATGTTTTCGGGACAGAACAAAAATGGCAGCAACACAAAAGCCACATACCTCTAAACCTACCTTAATGGTCCCCTTGAATCTCATTACACTTGTGGAAAACCAAGTTGTGATAATTTTGTCGTCCGGAGTCCCAGTGTGACATTTACAAGGTATGAAGTGGATAGTTCACTAGTTTCTAGAGTAACAATGGCAACATGACAAAATGGTAAGTTTAAAGCTGTGGAGTACCAATTTTAAATATTAGCTTCTCTAACCAGTCCTCTGACCTAAGGCAAGCAACAACCTCTCTGAGGTCATTTCTTTATTTGTGAAAGGATGTACAGCAGTCCCTCTTTACCCATTTCAGTAACCCGAGGTCAACTGCAGCCCAAAAAGAGTACCTACAATTAAGATATTTGGGGCAAGGGCAAGGGGAGATCAAATTCACATAACTTTTTATTACAATATATTGTTATAATCATTCTATCTTATAGCAGGCAGGCCTTGCTTTATTGCACTCCGCAGATACTGCATTTTAAACAAATAGAAGCTTTGTGGCAAAAAGGATTACAACTCAGTGATGACTAACAATTTTTAGCAATCAAGTAGTTTGTAATTAAGGTAGGGAGTTTTTTACACACAATGTTATTACTGCACATTTAACAGACTATAGTACAGTATCAACACAACTTTTGTATACACTAGGAAACCAAACTTCATGATTTTCATTTTATTCCAACATTTACTTTATTTCAATGATCTGGAACGAAATCTGCAAAATCTCCAAGGTGTGTAGTCTGCAGTTGTTCATGTCTTACTGTGCCTAATTTATAAACATAGTTTTATCACAGGTATGTATGTATATATGTATAAGAAAAAACATAGCCTATATAGGGTTTGAAACTGAGGCTTCAGGCGTCCACTGTAGGGAGGGTAGGGGGCAGTGTCGTGGAATATATCCCCAGAGGACAAAGGGGACTGACTACTGTAATAAGCGCTCTGTGGATTTGTGTGTGGAGTAGAGATAATATGCAGACATCAGCTTGTCCAGGGTCTTAGCACATGCCTGGCTTGGGGTAAATGCAAGTTCTGATGACTAAGTCACAAGAATTACAAAGTGCCAGGGTCACAGGTTGCTCTGTGCCTAATAAGAAAGTGCTGAAGGACAGAAAGTAGTAGTTGATTTCTAGCTTTTTTGGAGTTTGATGAGCAGGAGTGACTTTGCATTATTTCAATACTACCAGTCTCTCTAGTTAAGGAAGGGATGCTTTGCTGCCAGACCTTTGTTTAACTAGTACAAGAACTCTTGGAATTTGGAAGTGAGACTGTTAAAATATAACAGCAGCCAATTGGACTTCATGTGGCTATACAAATGAGACTTTTTGCACTAGGACTTAAAGCCAACCTGAGAACTAAGTATATCAAAGGGGTGGGGGCGGGGCAAGGGCAGAGTGATCCAAAGTCTCCACTACCCTGAGTTTGAGGTGGGGGAGGGAGGAGGGACAACCATCATAACAACTAAATGGAAATAAAATGCTTCTTCCCCTTCTCCCTGTCTATTTGCCTTCATTCCTGCCTGTACCTTTCCTTAAAAAAGGGAAGAAGAGCATGTTTTCCAGTCTTAAATCTTGGGCTAAAAAGCAGACAGGTGTAGGGAGCAAAATTTGCCAACCCCAAATTATCTTTTAGCATAAGCATTATTTCATAGGAGGGGCTCAAAAAGCTGGGAAGTTGTCTTTTAGTAAGGGATATTTAAATGTAAAGGAAAATCTCTCCCACACTATAAAGACCGAAACTCTTTAACTCTTATCTATGGAGTAGGCAGAAATAAATCTGCAAATCAGTCATGCTCTTGTTGTACCTTTCCTGGTGACCTCCAAAGAGTGACCTTCCTACCCGTCCCTCACCCCTCCAACATCCTTTCTCTCTAGCTGAAGATATTTAAGGTAATGACCTAAGCTACAAAGTTGAGGTACTCGATTTTTGGTATGTTATTAAACTTCTTTTTCTCTAACGAATCTGCCTTATTTGTTTATTTGCCAGTCTAGAAGAAAGAGAGGAAAGATTTTTCACCAGTGCCTCTGCACTAGCAGAATATAATACTATTTCCACAATTTACATGGTAGATTTTAACAGAACAATTCCTTTATAATGGGTGGATATAGAGCTAACAGCCTGGTACCAATCTATTAGCTCTGTCCGAGATCACTTGCACTCACTGAGTTCCAGAAGTTTGAAACAGAAGTTTAAAAGCTTCAACCCGCCTTGGTGGCCTAGCAGATAAATCTACCACCTCTGGTTAGTGCAGGCCACGTACATCCCAAGGACTCAGGGCTTAGGGGAACAACCAGGATGAACAACTAAATAAAATGCTTCTTCCTCCTCTCTCTTCCTCCCTGTCTACTTGCCTTCGCTCTTTCCTGCACCTTTTCTTATTTAAAAGAAAAAAAAAAGGAGTCCTGAACCATGATGCCACTAAAGAAAAGTAAAAGAAGTATGTCTTGCTCCTTTGGAGGTGACTAACCTAACTGCTGCTCCACCAGGGCATGTCAGCTTTCTAAACTTGATAACTTATGCTACTTTTTCTATAACCAGAAAAACAAGGAGTCTAAATACATATATATAAATATGTGAATCTCTATCTATCCTTAAATATTTAGTAAGCCAAAAAGTATATCAATAAAGTACCTATTAGCTACTTTTACACCAAGATCTTACCTGGATGGTTGTAAGCTAAATGTACAAAAACTCCTTTCTTCCTCTTTAGTACAAAACTATTCTAGTCCAGTCATTTTATTCCCAGTAACCTATCCCAAGGAAGCTATATTGAACCAATGACTTACAAAGAGAGACACTTATAAGAACATTATGAAACAGAAATAATCTATTGTTCCACACCAGATTGGTTAGACATTCTCTAGAGTTCAGTACTAAGGCACTCAGGCCAGAGTCGTAAGACTCATTGTGGTTCTTTCTCTCCAGTAGCCCTCACAACCAACTCATCTGTCCCGTCAGCAATGCCTTCATAAATACTCTGAAGACTATCTCTCTCCTCCTTGACCACACCACCCATCAAAGCCATGGTCCACAACTCCTCACTTAACACAGGCCTCCCACATACTGCTCTTGTTCACCTGGGATCACATCACAAAGCATCCCTAGGGTCAGCTTTTAGAAGGTAAGTCCATTCATGCCCCTTCCCTACTGAAAACCCTTAAATAGCTTTCCATTACCCTTAGAATAAAATCCAGTCCTTTCCGAGACCCTCAAAACTCTACTTGCTCGCCTCTGCGACCAGACTTCCTGTCATATACCCGTGTGCACTGGACTCCAAACATACTGCCTTTCTTTCTGTTCCCCACACAAGCCACATTTGTTCTTACCTTTGGGCCTTTGTACTTGCTATTTCTTCTCCCTGGAAGGCTCTGCCCTAGATTTGCCCCATATTCCTTCCTTTTGGTTATTTGCCTCCCAGAGAAGCCTTCCCTGATCAAACAACATAAGATAGCCACCTGAGCCCTAATCACAAACGTATCACTATTTCATTTCCTTTATCACATGCACCTCTCTCCAAATATCATCTTGTTTAGTTCATAGGGGCTTACCCTCCCTCCATCCCTCCACCCCCACTCCCAATCCCCTTGACACCTTATCTTGCTATGGATTCTCACCTCTAAGAACAAAGGGATATTTGCATTATAGGCACTCCAAAAATATCTGCTGAATGAATGGATTATATAGAAATTTAAAACATTTTTGAAGATGTTTTAAGATCCAGCAAAAACACTTACAGTACATACTAGTATTCACGGGAGGGAAAAAGGTTATCAACTAAAACAATGCCAAGTTAGTTTGGTGGGGTTAACAGGGCAAATACACAGAAAGGAAAAAGGATAACTTCTGTTAGAATCTCAGTCAGGGTGGTATGATGGGCAATTTTTACTTGCCTCTTCAGTTTCTTCCACAGGTGTTAGCAAACATTTCCAAATTTTCTACAAGATATGACTTTGATCAGTAAAAGCTATTTAAAAAAAAAAAAAAAAAGTCCACATTGGAAGAATGTTCAAGTGCCACTCTGCACCTGGCTATGGCAGACTTACCATCATAGGGCCCCTTATTCAAGCAGAAATGATGCTCTTCAAACACATGAAAACCCCCAAAGAAACCAGAAAACAGTCAGGGCATGTGAAGTAATCTGTAGACTGGAGAGATGCCTCAAACTTTTCAGACTCTTAACAAGACCCCAGAATCTTAACAAGACCCCAAATCTTATTGAGTTAGAGAGGGGGGAAAAAAAGAATACTTCATATTCTAAAATTCCTGTGCTAAACCAAGATCCCGTATGACCTCCAAAAAGGTTAACTAAAGTTGTTTTAGCTACATGATTGAACTTTGTCCTTTAAGTGTCCCTAATACAACCTCTGTCCCCTGATTTTTGAAAGTTTTTACTCTTACATAAGATACACAATTATACTGAATGAGTACCAAGAAAGAAAAAAAAAAAAAATCAGAGGCCTCTGAACTAGGACATCTTTTCAAAGAAGAGAAGCTCAGCCCATGGTCTAATTTGAAATGCTAGTCCCATCTACAACACCCGGGCAAGAACTGTAGTTAATATTAAGAGCAGAAACGGGTTTGTTCTTGAACATCTTTTCTCTCAATCAAGCCCAAGATGCTTCCAAATGGAAATCTGCCAATTTTTCTGTACCTGAGATAGTCGATCCAAAACAGAATACTGTGATTTTTAAAAACACCACTATTTGTCAAAACCCAGTTCTTAGGTCCTTCCGAGGAAGGTTTCAATCATCCCATCACGCCAGAAAGTATCACTAAGTATGTTTTAATAGGACTCAACAATTGAGAACCAACTGTAGGAGTGTGTGCTCATTATATTCATATGCACCTGCATATTTTCTTTTGCATGCATCACGCAAAAGAAAAAAAAAAGCTTCATAAATTCCTATGATAGAGCATAGGGCCCAGCTTCTGGCATAGTAAGAGATCTCTCCCTTCTGTTTACTCATGCAAGGGGCTAAAGATTTGGGAGTGGGTCTTCAAATAAGATATTTAATAAGTCTCAGTCTGCACTACTCCAGGGCAGCCTCCGAGAAGCCAATGGGTGACAGCTATCTGAAGCTAATCTCAGATCCATAGTTAAGTACAAACTTTTACCCTAAATCAGAGCTCATCAGATAAAATGGACTATCACTGGAGACTATTTGACTCCTTCTGGAGTAGGCTATAGATAGAATTCCTGACCCATGCCTTCAACAGACCTGATCTCCTTTTAGGCATTAGTACTTTGCCAGATCCCTGTCTTCTAAGACTCTCAGTGGGCACAGGAACATGAGTTAAAGGTAAAGGGGCACAAGATCATCTTAAATATTGCTCTAGCCCCCAACACCTAGAACCTTGACACAGAACAGGTAGTCAGTACATATCTGTGAGAACAGAACAGGTAGTCAGTACATATCTGTGAGATGAATCAGACATTGACTATAGTGCATTTTAATTTTATGTGACACCAGTATCAGAATCAAAAAGTTATGTGCAGAGGTAAGAGAGGAATCCTTCCAGGGCAAGGGAAGGGAAAAGCTCCCAGAAGCAAGGAGCAGCCTTTTTCTGGAGGAACAGCTTTTCAGCAGGCAATCTCTTGGAAAGCATTGTGGACAGTCCACTGAAGGCTGGAGTAGAGCTACTTGCCAATTAAAATCCCACCAAGGTTTTGTTTCCTGGGGTTTTTTTTTTTTTTTTTTGTGCTTCGTCATCTCCTTCAGTTCTTCAACTATAACAGTATACCCACAGAGAAGTTGCTGTGCTTCTCCACCAGGAAACTAGCTAAACGCAAACAGCAGGTAACAGAACAATAAATAGTGTGGAATGTTTTATTTACCAGCCAGTGAGCCTGGAAGATCCTCAGATCTTCAGAGAGAGAAAAATAATCCGAGAACACCCTTCAAGTTCACTAGAAATAAGGCCCTTTCCAAACAAATTGCTGTCCTTTATGTTTCTTCTTTCCCCTGATAAGCAGTTTTATTTGGTTCATGTAAAAACTACTTGATTTCCAAAGGAAAAGATAATCTAAACATATCACTGTCATGGCTTACTCCAGGGAGAAATACAAAGGGAAAATGAAGGTGTTTGAAGAACAGAAACTAGAACACAGAACGAAGGAAAATTAAAATGAAGGGGAAAACTGAGAATGAGGGAAAACAAGTGGAAAGTTTTCAAAACCTCTAAGAAAGTGCTGAAATAAGCCACTTACCACGTTCTCTTTAAAAACTGAAAGGGTCACTACTCCAGTCCCAGGATGGACAGTTTAAAGTCCTTCATGCCAGAAGGTACTGTTGGGTATAGTGAATGCTGATATGGGTTTGATCCCACCTGAGGGTTCAAGTCCCTCAGGTGCCTCCACCTCCCTCCATCTCCTACCTACCTCAACACAAACCCACAGAGGAGGGCCAACCTTTCCTCCCACACTGCTCTCCCTGCAAACATTCCAAACCCAGAAATATGTTGTTGGGCCCGGTGTTAAAATTAGACCATTTGAAGTAATAATACCCACAAGAGAAAATTGAAGGTGCAATCCGGTCCAGAGAACTCCTTGGGATAGATGGGAATGGGGAGGGGGCAGTGTTCTTAAAACACGAACATCTGCTTTTATCCCTTAGTTTAAGAGATGATGAATAAAATTCTACCTTTGAGTACTTCATTCCTTGCATTTAAGCTTTCCTTCCGCTTTCCAGAATAATCCTCCACCACCACTCCTCACTAATCTGTATTTCTGAAATAAAGATCTCTGCATAATTAGCCCACCATGGGCAGTGCGCACCCCGGACACGATGAGAACAGTAGTGAGAGTAAGCACCCTGTTTGCAATGACAAGTTTTCACAGAGGAGTTGCTAATTATGGGCATCTGCAGCCCAGAAGGGTTTTGTACCTTGTCTCTGCACAAACGCTGCCTCTCGCCTTCTGATGCCAATTCATAAGGAACTGGCGTGAGCCTGGAATGGGAGGAGAGGGGAGAAGGGTCCTACTGAAACAGTAAGAGATTAGGCATCTATATCCCTGAGCTCACCACACAAGCCAAGGGAGGCAGTCAAGAAGCCACTGCCAGGGAAGCCGGATTCAAAACGTAATTATCAGAACGAATCTCCTACTAGTCTCCTAAGGGCCAGGCCCCAGCTAGGGGAAAAGAGGGGAGGTGGTGGCTAGTTTACCTTAGAAGGTGGCAGCGAACAGACAGGCCTTTCAAAGCCAGCCGGGCTCTGCCCGGAGGCCCAGGCGGCGCGGGGCTGCAGGACCCGCGCGCGGCTGCGAGCCCCGAGGCGCCACAGGTTCCCCCGCGCGCAGCCCGGCCCGACTCCCACAGGTGGGCGGCGCTCGGTCTCCGGGGGCTCGGGCTAAGGGAGGGCGCTGCGGTTCACTGGACACGAAAGGAGCGAAACCGAGAGGGCAAAGGGGCGCGGGCAGCTTGGCCTCAAGGAAGCACGGTGCGAGGGAAGCTCGGGGTTTTCTGCAGCCTGGTCCCGTCTGGCTCCGCAGGTTGGTTTTCCCCAAGGCAGGAAGAACCCGGCTGGAGAAGAGTGTGCACCTCCCACCATCTCCCCGCAAACCTCCGTCTCCTCCCCGGGCGCGGTTAAGCCGCTCCGCCGCCGGCTGCCTGCGCAGTGGCACGTAGGAGCCTGCACGACCTCGCGCGGGAGGGGGAAGGGGAAGGGCGCCCGCCGGCCGAGACCCGGCCCCTCTCCGCCGCTTCTCCCGGCCTACCCCGACCCCGCTTCGGCGCCCCCGCCCGGCGCCCCCGCCCGGCGCCCCCGCACTCCCTCACCGGTGTTGGCCTTGATGTTCTCCCGCAAGAAGTGGCCACTGGAGAGATGCTGGAGGCCAAAGTTCTGGGCGATCCTCTGGCACACGGTGCCCTTGCCCGAGCCGGGCGGCCCCAGGATGACCGCGCGCAGGACTTTGGAAGCCATTGCCTTCGCGAGGAGGGGGAACAGCTTCGGAAGGCCCCGGGAACTTAGTTTCTACTGCCCCTGCCTCTGGCACCCGCCGATCGCGCGGGGACTCGCCAGCCGCCCCTGCAGGGGGAAGAGAGACTTTTAAGACAACCCCTCCCCGCAGCCCCGGGCTGGGGCCGGCTCAAGGCGGAGTAAAGCGCCACGCTACACCTCCCCGCCCTCCTCGCCCCCGGCGGCGATCTTGGACCTCTCCCCCGGCCCCCGCCCCTGGTGTGGTAAGCCTTCGCGGCTCAGAGGTCGATCCCTCCCTCTCGCTCGCTCCCCACGTCGCGTCCGAGTAGGGGACCGGGCAGCCCCGCACGCCCTTGCCAGCCTCCACCAGGCGGGGGAAGCCGGGAGGAGCGGTGACTCCCAGCGCGCCCCCAGCCGCGCCACCCTTCGTGCGGCCTGGGGGCTGAGCCCCTGCTCGGATCACCGCACCTGGGCAGGGCTTATTCGGCGCCTCAGCCCCTCCCAGGCGGCTGTCACATCCCCTGGGGTGGCAGCGGCCGCCTTTGCCAGCTGCCCTCTGCCCGAGCGGACGACCCAGCGCCCACCTCCACTTGACGGATTTGCTCCCCCTCCGCGAGGAGCCGGAGTGCGGCGCCTCTCCACCCAGAGCAGTCAAATAAACACACCTCGGCTGGGGAGCGGCACTCCGTGAGGCTTCCAGCCCGATCCCGCTGGGCGGCGCCGCCTCCGCCCGCCCCCACTCGGAGCCCCGGCCGGCCACGCGGGACTGGAGCCTTACGTAAGCCCAGGACCGACTACGCTCCAGCCGCGGGCCGGCGCCCCCTCCTCTTCCAGCTGGCTCTCACCAGCCAGCCCTGGCTCCCGAAGTCCCGCGGAGAGAGTGGGAGGCTGCTGGAGGTGGAAAAGACGCTAGGGACGGAAAACCTTTTGTAATCGCCTAGGTACCCCATCTTGCTGATAAAGGGAAGGAAAAATACAACTTGTTGAGCGCCTACTGTGCGTCAAGTTCTGGGCTAGGTGTTTTCCTTATGCAACCACTGTTCCAGATAGGGTATTCGCGGGTAAGGAAGGGAGGTCTGGAGGTTAGTCATTCATTCATTGATTCGTTCATTCGAGAAATGTATACTTAACACCTACTATGTGACAGACACTTGTGTGGGTGATTGATATAGAGTTGTGAATCAAAAAGATGGAATTCTGTCCTCTGGAAGTTACATTCCAGCAGGAGTCTTGAACTCTTGTCTGCTTGACTCCAAAGCCCAGGATACTTGGGGCTTCAGAATGCATACCCACACAGCCAATTGACGACAGAACTTCAGGACACTACACCTGCAACTCAGTAAGTGTAAGTGGGGCTTATCGGCTCCCTTCCTGTGTATCCAAATTCTTATTCTCTTCAATTTACACACACACACATACACACACAGAGAACACTGATTTCCTCCTAGAGCAATAACCTTCAATAAGTTTCCAACTTCTTCCAGTCCATCCTCCATGCAACTGCTGAAGATATTGCTGAAGTGCAAATCAGTCTCTTTCTGCCACCTTTCTGAGTTACCATAAGGATGCCTGGCTGATGCTCTAGAGAGCATCCACAATGCCCCAAAGAGAGGCAAATGCTAGGTTCTTATTAGGCCCTGCTCCACAGTCACCATCAGGTTTCTAACGTCACAGTTAGAACATTGTTATACTGGTGAATTTGAAATCACTGATGACCACAGAAATGGGGACATCGTTGTGAACCTCACAGGCAGGTTAAGCAAGTGTGGCATAATCAGCCCTAGAGTTGAAGTGTGCAACTCAAAGATCTAGAAGAATGACAGAATAACCAACTCCGATCCTGAGAGTTTGGTTTCATTGTACTGACAAGCTCAGCAGCCATCATGGGACTTAAAGAAGCAAGATGTAAGCAACAGGAGGGAAAACCCTGGGATTCTTTAATCTATGGATATAATATATAAGTGCAAATAAGATGCCTCAATGGAAAAAAATAACAGCAAATCAATTTCTGTTATTTCCGTGCTTCAGATGTTATTGTTCCTTCAGGATGAAGTTAAAACAGTCTTCTGCAGGGAAGCACAGATAGTTTCCATAACCTTTGCTTTCTCTGGCTCCCCTCTTCGGCCTTTCTTCCACAGACCTCCTACCTTTTGTGGAATCCACTTCAGAGCCATCACCCATGGCTCACAGGTGGAGGGTTAGAGATGAAAAGTATCTCCTAGATTCCTGGCTGCTATGTCTATGTTAAGGAGCAGAGCCCAGCTCCTCTCCTCTACTGCCTCTTCCATAGAAGGCAGCCAGAGACCTAGTTTCTAGCTACCTGGCAGCACACCCAAGCCCTCAGCCCAGGCCAATATACTTATTCCTTCCATAGACTCATCCCCCTGTGTAAAATATTTCAGAATGTGCTGTAAATCTCAGGAACTTGTTACATTGAGTCCCTTCAGCCCTTTACATAAGGACAAGAGGGAGACAAGCTTTTATGATGGGGTAGGAGCTTAAATCTTTAAACTTCCCCATCTTCTTACTGCCACGTGCTGTATAGTTTATAGCAGATATTTTGCCCTCCTCAAACCTGAACACCTGTATATAAGAATCAGTAGAGGGTTTATTGAAACAGATAGCTGAACCTCACCCCCACTGTTTCTGATTCTGTGGGTCTGAGGTGGGCATTTCTAACAAGTTCCCAGTCTTGCTGAAGCTGCTGGTCTGGAGACTACACTTGGAAAACCTCTCCTCTAATAAAATGAATATTGAGAGAGAGAGAGATGCCTTCTCCTTTGAGACACAGCTGCCACCTGAGTTAGTTCAATTTAGTACAATCCAAAGTTTCCTTGTATCAAGAACTGATTCTATAAATGCCCCCCAGAAAATACAGCTTCTATACAACCCCCATAATCTAGGTGAACTGTATCGCCTATTTTGCCCTCTCACCCAGTTCTTTTACCTACTTTTGAAATGTCTTTACCAACATCACCATATAGCATCGTGGAGCAGTGCTAGCTACTCTCATGGTCCTAAGGCCTGCTTCCGAAGTTTAGGAACTTAGATTATGAAACAGAAGGGAGTTATGACATGGTCGACACAGAGAAATCTAGAGGAGATTGGAACCAAATATTTCACAAAAAGGCTCTCACACAGTTTAGCTGCTGCTTGGAAGCCTTAAAACCCAAGGAAATGGATTTCGACATCAGACACCCCCAAAATCAAATTGCAACAGCACCATTCACTAACTCTGCAAGCTTCTTAATCTCTGAGTCTTAGTTTGCTTATCTGTAAAAAGGAACTAGTACTTACCTCCTAGGCTTGTAGTAAAGCCAAATAATATATTAACAAAGATTTAGTATATAAGTAGTCAATCACACACCCTCACCATTATTAACCACAGGCCAATTATTTAACCTCTGATGTCAGTTCCCAAATCTTAGAAATAGAGGACCTAATGCAACAGAGCCCCTCGGTGGCTTCCACTCTTGAAAAGTAACTCAATAAATGATAACTGTTTTCATCACTTACACTCTCATAACCAAGGCTTCCTTATTTCCTTTACCTAGGGTTTCTAACTCATTTATAATATTTACCACAGTCTGAGAGATACACATATCTGTTTTTGTCTCCCATGGAGGAAAAATTAAATCCTGAGGTCAGAGGTCAAATTACATTTATCTTTCTATCGTCAAAAATATATAGCACTTTGCCTGTAGTAAGTCCTCTATTCATATTTACAAATCCCCCCTCCCCAGCACACTTAACATCAAACTGTGTTACCTGTGCAACTTCACTGGAAGGTAATACAAAGTCTGACTGTGATAACACTTTACACAATCTTTCATCAGACTCTCACAAACTTGCATAAATGTTTAAAGATTCTTGTTTCTATTTTGCAGATGAGAAAACAAAAGTCCCAGGAGGTTAGGTGAACTGCCCAAGGTCACAGATGCGGCCTGTAGTGTAGCAAGGACTTAAACACTCAAGTTCTCACTCTGAGCACAATGTTCTCACTACTTTCACAATTTTGCCATAACCTTGTACCACCTTGGCTCATATTTGCTTATCATGTTTCTTTACATCGACTCAATTTGTTTAAATAATTTACTTGAAAAAGAAACTGTATATAGCTTACTAGCCATAAATAAAAGCACTCACTAAAATAGTGCTAGAAAAATAAAACAAGGTTAACAAATTCTAGCTGGAATCTACTGTCTATCTATTCTTTCTGAGTTTAATCTTTGCTTGTTTGTTTTTTAAAAAGAAAAGATTAGGGGAGTTGTTTACCAAGTGTTCAAGAAATGTTTAAGACAGAGCATCTAAATGAGAATTTCTGTTCATCTAAAATCACATAACTCAAAATAGAAGTTGAAAGGGAACACTTTAACATTGTTCTGTATTACCTAAAGCCAGATCTGTGTACCACCACCATGCTGTATTATCTCTTACATCATCTAGCATCTCTGTCACATACTCTAATGTACCTCAAAGTATACCTTTGAAATGTATTTTACTGTAACTCGCCATGATTTTTTTTAATGATGTGATTAGCCCCCACAATTCACAGATATACTGATCCTATTACAAAAACTTGCAACTCCCATTCATCTAGTTATCGTCTCTGTCATTGTCCATTGCAACTTCAGACTGACATCTGTTGTGTTTTATGGAGATTGTAGGTTCCTTGAACACAATAGCTTCATCTTGTCCATCAAGGCTTCCATCTCACTAAGTACTGTTAAAAAAAAAAACAACAACAACAACCGAAATCCGTCCATGTAAATTTGAAGATGTAATTGATGAGATTTATTCAAAGAATCCTGAGTCAGACAGAACATACCATCTAACAAACAGGAGTTGTATAAAATGAAGTCAGGAAAAGGATGCGACTCCCTCAGGGGAGAGTGTCTTCTTTCTCCCTCCCCTTCTTACTCCAAGCCTCTGTCCCTCCCAGGCAGAAGTCACATACCCTGGGAGGAACTTATTAGCAAAAACAAGATTGGTTCAGGGAAGGCCACCTTGAGGGAATGTAGAGGGTCTTATCCAGATTTCCTCCCTAGTGCTGATGGCAAATTCCAAATTGATTGGTTTAAAATTCTACCTTTGAGAGAGACTGAAACTTCTTATTAGGTTAGGTATTAAATCTTGGTGTAACTTAGCATAAATGACTGTATTTGGGGCCTGCTGTTCTTTTTTAAAAAAGAAAATCCAGAGTTCGGATATGGAGAGCAAATACAATATATTGAATGACTTCTCACCACCTAATGAATGAATGGATAAATTGTCTCTCTCTTTGCCCTCCATGAAGCTTCTCTGGACAGACAAAAGAATGACTAGAGACTTGGGCATGCCAAGGTTCAAAAATGAAAGTTGGAAAATACTAAGATTGGTTTGGGGTGCTCAACTGCTATCTTCTTGTAACTACTAGATATTCAATAAGTCAAAGGTTGTTTTGAGAGAAAATAAACGGTAAAGAACTAAATATCCTCTGTGTCACAATAATATACTCTAACAAGTGAAAGACCATCTTATCCCCAAATTTTACTGACTCATATAGTTAGCAACCTGTATTACCAGTTATTGAAATGAGGCAGCAGCAATTATTTTGTAAGTCTGCTCTCTCAGACCAAAAAAAAAAAAGTTCCCAGTCAATATTCTTCATGTTTACCTGGCATAACCTATTATTCTCCATGAACAGCAGACTACTAGTGTAACGGCAGGCAGGCAGGGTACCCCACTCACAACTGGACATTCGTTGTTCCTGTAGTTGGTAGTCTTTTACCATTAACTTTAGAAGGTGGAAGGCATTGTGCAATGCAAAAGGCAGATAAAATTTTTGCTAAGTCAGGGGTCAGGGAACCCACCATTTTTTGTTTGTTTTTTTTAATTGCAGTCACTTTTATTTTACATATTAAAATAAACTCGTGTAGATTCCCCATATGTGCAGTTTCCCCGTTCCTCAGATATATGTCTACACACCCTGCCCTCCACCACATCACCAGTGTTCTTCACCAGTTTTGTTTCATCTGTTCCTGTATGAGCCCACCATTTTGGACCTTGCCTGTCTCATTTACAAATCACTTCCAGAAGAATGTTATATGAAAGAGGAGCTCCCTCAGGAGACAAAGACATTGAACTCCCACACTTTTTAGTAGTTGTTTACCATGAAATACTAGAAAGTAACAACCCTGTGACACTCTACCCTTTGGATATACTGATATGATGATGTCTTGTTCAGACTTTACTCTGATGTTAAGCATTGGCAATGGGTATTGGCAGGACTGTGTCTTTCTCATTTTCCACCCCACCTTCCCAACCACAATGAACATAATTCCTTCTAGAACTCAAGGTTAGTAGGCATGTCTGAAGATCTGAAGATCTTTGGGTGTGCCTTTCATCTGTGCAAAGTTAACTGCCATGGGAAGTGGGACTTCCTTCCTGTCCCAGCTAAATGAAGGAGCTAGGACTGAATATGATCTTATTCTGCCCAAGTCTAGTTCATCAAGGCTGGCTGGGTAAAGGAATCCTGTCTGTGAGAACCAAGCTTCCTTCTACGTCTGGTCTTTTGATAGGCACAGTGAAGACTACCATTAATATATTGCTTACTGTGCCAGGGAAGTTCTGAGATACAGATAGATATGAATCTAATTATAAAAATTATTTTTAAATATTACAATTAACATTGAGGGTTTGTTATATTCCCAGCTAGATATATGCATTATAAATAATATTCTTTTTATTTATTTATTTTTTTTAAAGGCAAGTTGCAGGCAGGAATGAAGGCAAGTATGCAGGAGGGCAGGAAGAGAGAGGAGGAAGAAATATTTTTTAAGTTTTTATTTCCATGTATGTGATTACACTGGTTGTTTCCCCCCAGATCCTGGCTCAAATCCAGGGGTATGTGGCCTGTTCTTCAGAGATAATTGACTTAATCACTGCTTCGCCAGGGCATGCTATAATGTTAATATTAATTCTTAATATTAAAATCATAATATTAATCCTCACAACAGTCTTTTGACATAGGTGACCCCCCACTCCCCACCCCAGGCCAGGACTCACAATTGTATGTGGCTTGTTCCTTCAGAGGTGGTTGACCTAACCACTGCTCCACCAGGGTACGCCTGAAATTTTTTAGAGAGAGGAAGGAAGGAAAAGAGAGGGGGATGAAGCATTTTAAGAAAGGAAGGAAGGAAGAGAAAAAAAAATTTATTTGTTTGTTTGTTGCAGTTTGGTTTTTCACTCTGGGCCCTTATCCTGAACCCAGGTTCTTAGACTTCACATGACCGGCACTTTGGTCATCTGAGCCACAGGGGTGTGACATTTGTTATAACTGCTTGTGGATAATCCCCAGACAACTCCCACTCTAGTTCTGTGCATTTGACAATATTTATTGAGTGCCTACTGAATATCACATAATGAGTCCGCTCTAAGGACACAATGGTGGTCAGAGTCCCTATTTTCATTAAATTATAGATTATCAGCTACAAAGAATCCAGGGTCAGAAGTGGTTTAAATGACTCAGCCAGGAACCCTTTAAATAAAAGACATAATCTTAAATTCTTTTTTTATTGAGATAACATCGGTTTATAACATTAGATATTTCAAGCATACAGCATTACACTTCAACATCTGTCTGTGGCACATAAATAGCACCACCAAAAGTCTAGTTTCTATTCACTACCATGTGATTGACCCATTTTACCAGTTTTGCCCACCCACATCCCCATTCCCTCTGGGAACCACCTTTCTGTTTTGAAAATCCTAGAGTTTGTTTTTGTTTTGCTTTGCTTCTTTATCTTCCAAGTTTGCATGAAATCATTTATCTTTCTCCACCTGACTTATTTCACTTAGCATAATACCCACTAGGGTTAAATTTTTTTTTAAAGGAAGAAGGATTGGAGAGGAAGAAGCAGCATTTTAAGGAAGGAAAAGGAAGAAGCAGCACTTTTATTTGTTTATTTATCCTTGGGGGCACCCTAGTCACATCTTAGCCACCAGGGTGCCCAGGTTAAATTCTTAGAGAGAAGAGAACAAAGAAAGCAACTCCAAACACTACCCAGAGTCCAGGCTGAGTGAGCTGAGGAGTCAAACATGTCAGGGGACAGTGGAAAATGTGGGGCTGTTTTTGTTGTTGTTGATTTGGGTTTTTTTTTGGTCTGGGCCATTCAGACAGTATCTGAGAATTAAGCTGAACGTAGACAAGTAAATACAGAGAAATCTCTGGGGAAAGATATCTCAGGAGAGTTTTAACTGGGAGTATTATAAAGAGTCCTTACCTTAAATGACAACGTCAGGCTATCTTCAACGTTTTTCTCCAGTTGACTCCAGAAAAAATTATTTTCCTTTCTTTCTCAACATAAGTGTATATAAATAAGCCATTTTCTACTTTATTAATTTAACAAACATTACTGATTTCCCTGTATTCTAGGTTCCTGTTCTTGATAAGCTATACTTTTTATTTCATTTTTTTTAAATGAAAGGTGCAGGCAGGAATGAAAGCAAACAGAGGCAGGTATGAAGAGAAGTAGCGTTCAATTTATTTTATTTTATTGCTCATCTTGGGTATTCCCATGGTCTCAGGACATGCACCTGGGACCTTGGAATGTCTGTGGACTGCGCCCAACCTCTACTCCACCAGGACACACCCTATTAATATTTTTTAAAGGAAAGTATAGACAGGAATGAAGGTGAATAGGCAGGTAAGAGAGAAGAGATAGGAGAATGAAACATTTTATTTATTTTTATTTAGTTGTTCATACTGCTCCACCCCTACCCCCAACCCAAGACTGGAAACCAGGGGTATGTGGCTTGCTCCTTTGCAAGTGATTGGCTTAAAAGGCTGCTCCACCAGGTGTGTTTGCCTTTGTTGCTGGTGCTGCTGTTGCTGTTGATTTCTAAAGAGAAGAAAGAGAGGAAGAAGCATTTATTTATTTTAGTTTTTCCCCCTGACCCTGGGTCTTGGATTCCTTGAACTTTGGTCCACACCCCATTGTCTCAGTCACCTGAGACACAGCGATACTCCGCAAACATTGTTCTAGATAGTTGTGATATATGTCAGTGAGTAAACAGGCAAAAATCCCTGTTCTGTGCAGCTTACACTACTATTTTCATCCCATGTAATCAATATAATATAATGAAGGTATATATGAAAGACTACACACCCTGGATCTGGCTGGCCTTTTTAGGATTTGCCAAGCTCCTGAGAAAAGGAATTAAGTAAAAGCAATTTCTTTGAAAGGTGGTCCTAGAAAGCATGGTGAGAAAAAGTGAAAAAGGAAACAGAAGAAAGTCAATATAGTATCTATGGATTGACGATCACCTCATGGGCACCTGGCGCACATTCTCACAGGGGCCATCTGAATGACTTTGCAGAACACAGAATTGTCCTGGGCACTAAATCCACAATATGCTCTTCATTGGTAGACGGTAGTTCATGAGGCACCTTCAAGCAAAAGGCACAGAAGCCATCTGCGTGCATTGTGCTATCTGCAGGTGACCTCATGGAAGGTTAAGGGGATCTGGGTGAGGAACCAACAACTCTGCTCTACTAGTGGACTGCCAGGCAGGTGGTCAGTACTGGATAAATACATCAAAGAAAAAGAAAAGGAGAAATCACTAAGTCCATCTGTGAGATCTCAAGAGAGCTTTTCTAATATTGCCCAACATAATTCTTGACATTAGACTAAGGAAATAAAAGCACATCGGGCCTCCCAGGCAAAAGAAATACCATCAAGAATGGAGGAAGCAAAAAACCCAGAATTACTAGAGGCTAGAAAGTAAAGGAGGAAGGATAGAAAAAACAGGATATATGACTGGAGCCAGATTGCCAAGGATTTCATTACCATCCTACTCATTTTGATTTACTTTTTTTTAAGGAAAGGTGCAGGCAGGAATGAGGACAAGGAGGTAGGCAGGACAAAAGAGGAAGAAGCATTTTTATCCTATCTCCATTTAGCTGTTTATACTGATTGATTCCCCCAGACCTGGGACTCCAACCCACAGGTATCTGGCCTGTGCTCCTTCAGAAGCAATTGACTTAACTATTACTCCACCAGGGTGCACCTAGATTTAATTTTAAGAGAATGGAGAATCACTGAGTTATACAAATGCAAAGAATGTCATTGATCTTAAATTTAAAAGATATATTTGTTCTCATTGCAGACACTCCAGTAGAAGAGATTGAGTCTAATGTCAGACAAGCCAATTAAGAAGATGTTAGCAAAGAGAGGCAGTGGCAGCAGAAAGAAAGAAAAGAAGAGATAGATAGAAGATTTAGCTAACAAAGCATAAATTGGCTAAGTGCAGAAGAGAGAAAAGTAAGGATGACGTTCAGGTTTCTGGCCCTGGTTACTCAGGAAAACAGCGCTCCTCGCTGAGCTAGGAGGAGAAACGGGTGAGGGGTAAGGGATTTTCTTCACATCCATTATATGGTTTCATGTGTCTCCAAAGTTTTGTGCCCCCGATCTTCTAAAATAATTCTGAAACACATAACCCTAACACAGTTTGACACTGTTAAAGTTGTACATCATAAATATACAAAGTACAAAAATGTAATTTCCAGCCATACTATGGTATTAGACTTTTAGAACAAAGGGTATCCTTTTTTAAAATGTATGTAGTGGAATCTAAATACTATAGCAACTTGATAGCCACCATTTTTGTCTTGAAAATTACATGAATCAGTTCTTCTATGATAATCAAACATTTATATCAATCCCTTTTTACCTTGAACCAATATCTCCATCCCACTTCCCCTCAGTTTTACTGTAATATAATATATTTTGATTCTTGGAAGTCTTTTCTTGATTATTATAGTTGGCAACAAATATATCAATATCATATATATAGAGAGAGAGAGAGAAAAAGAGAGAGAAAACTTTGATAATTTCCTCACTTAAGTTCTTCTATTTTAAAAACTAAATTCTAGGATTTAAGTTATTATAAATATTAGTCATACATCACTGATCAAAATAATCAATGCATTACTAATTTTGATCAAAATTGTTACACAAAAGTTAATATTTTATTATAAATGCCTCTCTTGCTAAGATAAATTATAATTTAAAAAGTAATTTATATGAATATTATTGTTAGACTGATAAGAGGATTTTAATTCGAGTCTTTTCCATTTTTATATAAGTGTTGAGAAAACTTGTTCACATAAATCAGAGAATGGGAATAGAAGTTTTGTTATGCAATATCATTTAATTCTTTGAACTCCTTCCAATTTATATTCCCCAAACCATAGAGTGATCTGTAATTAAAATTCATTTTTAGTCATTTTTTGGATGAAACTTGCTTCTTCCCTCAATTCTGCTACAAGCAAAGAATTAAAAAGTAGCTGGCTGGTAGAGTTTACTATACAATTATGAGAGTCAGTCATAGTCTGGATTTCTGGGAATTATATCAAAAAGACTTTCTCAGGAATTATCTAATGTTTATTAAATCATACCTGTTACTCTTTTTGCCTAGAGGCATTTTGATTAACCTGATACATTTAGGAAGAATGAAAACACTATTGCTTTAAAAAAACATTGGGTAATAAAAAATTGGACAAGAAATTATTCTATCTTAAATCATGTGGTTTAAATATATTTTAAATATATTTTTTATTTAAAAATCTTGGTGCTGTATTTTTAGCTCATTTGATTTATGGAAAATATCACCTAATACCTAACTAGCAAAGTCAGCCTTCACTGTCATAACACCTGGCCAAATCAGATTTTTTTCTTTATCAGAAAAGATCTAACATTTTTCTAGTCAGATAAACTTGTTAAGACATATCCCCATGAAAACCATCTTAGTTTTGGAGAGAGAGAGAGAGAGAGAGAGACAGAGAGAGAGAGGAATCTTGCTGGAAATTTGTTCCTGTTACTTAATATTTTTTATGAATGTCCCCCACTTTTCTAAGGACTTTTTGGGGTTTTCTTTTTCTGTCACAGGACATTATCAGAAGTGACAGATTCTTTGACAAGATCAGGAAATAGGAAGACATATATTTAAATGTATGTTATATTTAAATATATGTTAGTGTAGCATCTCTAAGAGTGTAACTAGATATAAAACATCCTAATAGGGACCAAAATAGTCCATTCCAGATACCACCTTCTGTTCTTCACAAGATGTGCATAAATCAGGAAAAATACAAGCCCACCTTTGGGTGCACACTGCCTGGATTAGAAGAGGCTTAGCCTACCCCAGGAATTTTTTCAAATGCAGTAAGGGTGATGATGAAAGCCAAGTTGAGAAAGGAAAACTAACAAAACACCTCAACACTCAATAGTCCCTCAGAGAAGTCCTTTTTAGCAGAATTACACATGGAAATCAAGACCAAGAAACTGATTTCTTTCAGATTATCTATGCCATCCTATCTCTTGGAAAGTCTTTGTATCTGCCTTTGAAAATCATTTGTTGTATACTCTTTATACCACTTGATCTTCATAAGAGCTCTGTGAATTTTGCACTTAAAATAGTTATTAATGTGACTCTCATTTAACTGATGAAGAAGCTAAACTGCAGGGATATTACACCAATGACTCAAGGCCACCTAAACCCAGCTGAATCAATACCTTGGGCTTTTTCAAAGAGTTCCCTGCTTCTGCTCCTGCTAAGCAGAACACCACACCACCTAGCACCACCTGCCTTTCCGCCTGCAAGATCTGCTGCTCTTCTGCCTGCTCATGACTGCTGCACTAAACCACACTTGGGTTTCTAGCAATTTCTCAGTGAGACTCAATTAGCACGTTCTCTTTCTAACTCAAGCTAATGTTTTCCCCAACATTTTTTTAAAAGAAAAAATTCAGTCACACCCTGGTTGCTTAATGGGTTAGTTCATTGAGGTACTGTCCACATACATCCCAATATTCCTGGTTCAAGACCCAGGGCCAGGAAACAACCAAGATGAACAGCTGAGGGAAAAAAAAAAAAGTATTCATCCTTCAAAAAACATTACATACATCTAAACTGAAAAAAATATGTCTACACATGGGTAGGGATGAAGGCTAGTAGGCAGGCAGGTAGGAAGAGAGAAGAGAAAGCATTAAATTTTAATTTTATTTGGCGGTTTACACTAATTGTTCCTTCCTGGCCCCAGAGTTGCAAACACCTGGGTACCTGACCTGCATTCCTTCAGAGGTGATTGACCAACCGGCTACTTCACAGGGCAACTCCCAGCCTATTTTTAAACAAATCTGTGGCAGCATGCATTTCTGCTTCTATAAAAAAGGAAAATACTGGCGCACCCTGGGGGCCTAGCGGGTTAAACCAGGCACAGTCCACATCATCCCAAGGTCATCGGTTCAAGACCTAGGACTGGGATTACAACCAGTGATGTACAGCTAAATAAAACAAATGGAGTGTTTCTTCCTCCTCTCTCCTCCTTCCTGCCTACTTACTCTTTCCTTAGAAAAAAATAAAAGGAAAATATTGCTGTGTCTTCATCTGTGATTATAAGACTTCTGATCCATGGAAAACTCGAAATAGAAATGTTCTCATTTCCACTGATTCAGTTCTAAACCCAGAGTACATTAGAATCACCTGAGGAGAATTTAAAACACTAGGGCACACTCTGGTGGCCTAGTGATCTAGTCCACTATCTACAACCCAAGGTCCTGTGTTCAAGACCCCGTAGTCAGAGGGAGCAACCAGTGGGAACAACTAAGTTAAATTAAATGGGGGTACTTCTTCCTCTGCTCTTTTCCTGCCTGCTTGCCTACTCACCTTCATTCCTACCTGCATCTTTTTCTTTAAAAAAAAAAAATCACAATTCCATATATATAAGTCCTACTGCCTCAACTCTGTCAAGATCAAACTAGATCAAATTTTCTGGGAGTAGATACAGAACTTTTGCATTTAACTAATTAATAATTAATAAATACCAACTATATGTCATTAGAATCACCCAAGGAGTATTTAACCACTTTAGCTATTAGGAGTAGACAAGGCAAGTCTCTGCCCTCATGGAGCTCCAGTCACTTGACTGCCACAGAATTATTTCCTGCACTGTGTGTCCCAACCCCTTCCATCTAACTCTCCTTTTCTCTTCTACCTCTGGATCTCTTCTCCCCTTTCTCTAAGGAGCTTCTACTCACACTTTAAGGTCCAGTTTACACATCATCATCCTCTGGGGTCCTACTTGGCCCTGCAGCTGAGTTAACCTCTTCTTTCCAAGAAGCCCCACTATTGAATTTTCTTATCATTTGCATAGCACATTGCACTGGAGTTCCTAGTTTCGCGTGTGGGATACTCTTAACTATGAAGAGGCAAACTGTTTTATTTGACCTAATGTCCTCATCCTATAGGACAGTGACTGAAATATGGCACAGTTACAAAATTCAAAAAAAAAAAAAAAAAAAAGGAAAAAAACCCGAACTCCAGTTGCTAATATATTGAATGTAAGGCATCACCACCTCCATGTATGGCTTATTTCCTGGGATCCCCTTCTGAGTTCCTTCCAGATGACTTGTTTGAGGGACTGAGAGATGCTCTGTTTTATCCAAAGGAACAGAAACTATATGTGGAGAAATTAGACCCTAAAAAATAAAGGACTCTTCAAGCTTATAAATTGTGTCTTGGGGCATGTTTTGGTGAAGTAGTGGTTGGGCACAGTCCACATAATCCCAGCATCCCGGGTTCGCATCCCAGGCCCAGCAGGAACAACCAAGATGAACAACTAAAGAAAATGAATAAAATGCTTCTTAAAAAATTGTGATTTTTCTATATGTCTTCCATTGAAAACTGTTTAAAATTCTTTTCTCCAATAGAGTTTGTACTGAGACATGTCCTAGACAACACATGCTATGAAAGCGTTGGGTGATCTTGACAAAACATGTGGGCTTTGAAGTCAGAGGGAACAGAGGACGAAGTCTCACCTCACCCTTACTGTCTATTTGACTTAGGCAGTTTGCTTAACCTCTCTGAACCTCAGTTTCTTTACATGTAAAATGCAGACAAATATTCTTGCCCTTTTCTCTCCATATTTGACTACAAGCTTCATGAAGAATGTTGATAACTAATATTTACTGAGTGTCTGCCATGTGCCAGACACATCGCTGCTTTTTGAGAGTTCAGCACGTGACCCTTTCAAGATCCTGTTATTCTCCATTTTACAAGTCAGGACACCCTGACACCCTGCGTTGTGAATGACTCCATAGCTAGTCAAGAGTGAATTCAAATCCAGACACTCTGGCTCCAAGAGTCCACTCTTATCCATGACCTAGGACCTTGTTGGCCTTATTCAGTTGCTATCTCCAGGTCCTAGAATAGTGACTGACACACGGGTGCTACAAGGAATGATTGAATGAATGGATTGATATCTTCTGGCAATGTTGTAAGGAGGAAGTAATATTTATTGAGAATCTGCCATGTTTCAGGTTCTTTTATGTGTAGTATGTGGTGTAATTCTCCCTATGAAGTATGTGTTATTGTAAATCTATCTTACATAGATTTCGTATAACGATAGTATATGTGTGTGTAATACGATACACAGTTGAGGGAAATGAACTAAGAGAGGTGAAGTAACTTGCTGAAGGACACACAACTGACAACAACCACGAACACTCCTCACTCCAGAGCCTGTGCTCTTTCCTCTATACCAGTGCTTTTAAAACATTTTGGCTTGCCTTGGTGGCCTAGCAGATAAGGTCCCGGGACATAGTCCTCATCCATCCCAAGGACCCAGATTTGAGACATGGTGAGGCAGAGGGAGGGTCAGGATGACCAAGATGAACAACTAAAAGAACAGGTGAATGTTTCTTCCTCCTCTCTCTTCCTGCCTGTCTGCCCATTCACCTTTGTTCCTTCCTGCACATTTCCTTTAAAAAATGTTGTTTCATTTTTTTGTATTTTTTTTTTTAATTGAAGAGGTATTGAATTTTGACATTAACTTGTTTAGAGGTATACTTAATAGTTTTATATTTACATATACTACAGTAGGTTTATCAATATCCCCCCCAATTTTTGCCCCTCCCTTCATTTGCAGTTAATTCCCTTTTTCCCGTTTCCCCCACATCTCCCCCATCACTTTGGTGCCCTTCAATTTGCCTTTTTGTCTCCCACCAACAGGAGTCCACAGTTGTTTGGAGTAGTTCTCTCTCGGTACTTTTTTATGTTGACATCTAGAATTTTTTTTTTTTTTTTTGAAAGAAAGGTGCAGGCAGAAATGAAGGCAAATAAGCAGACAGGCAGGAAGAGAGAGGAAGAAGGAGGATTTTTTAAAATTTAGTTGCTCATCTTGGTTGTTTCCCCTGGCCTTGGAATGCGAACCCAGGTCCTTTGGATAAATGTGAACCTAACCACTACTCCACCAGGGTACACCAGGCATCTAGAATTTCCCAGTTAATAAATAATGACATTTCAAATTGATTTCATCACTTTTGTTAGGGGAAGTTACAAATTCCTTAATTTTTCATTTTTGGTATCATTGTCACCATTTACAATGAGGGCAATATGCCTAATGTAATAAGAAAAAAATAAGAAAAAGTTACAACAATTTTAAAAACTCAGGAATGTACACCTCTTTTTAAAACAAAAAAGGTGCAGGTGGAATGAAGTCAAATAGGCTGGCAGGCAGGAAGAGAGAGGAGAAGGAAGCATTTTATTCTATTTGTATTTAGTCGTTTACATTGGTTATTCCCCCAACATATCCAGGACTTGAACTCAGGGGTATGTAGCCTGTGCTCCTTCGGAGGTGATTGACCTAATGGCTATTCTACAAGGGTACACCAGGAATGTATATCTAATTAACACTACATTACATTAGAGTTCCCACAACTGCCTTAGTCACCAATGCCAGATTGTTCTCTTTCCTTCTAACCATTTTCTCTTCCACGCTGGTTTCCACATCCTTGTCTATTGCTGCCTCAACTACTATAACTAAGACAGTCTTCCACAGTTGCCATGATCACCTCCAAATTCACGATACCCACCATTATCTCCTTCATAACCACCACCATCTCCATCACCATAGCTGCCTCTTCCACCAAAGCTAGCAACACAACCAAAGTCCCCTCGATGGTCATAAAATTGTAAGATCCCCTCGGGACCTTTGTGTGATCCAATAGACAGCAGCTCTTGTTTAGAAAGAGCCCTTTGTACTTTCAGTTAGGCTCATTAATAGTATAGTATTCTTGAACAACGATTTTACCAACTATATCATCATCATCAAAAATTACAAAAGCAAATCCTCTTACATTCTGCCTGTCTTTCATGCTTCCATGGTTTCAACCTTACTATATTTTTGAAAGTAGTCTCTCAAATTTTATTTTTCTTTACCTTCTTTAGAACCACCAACGAAATATTTCCTTCACTATTGTATGGACACCAGGCTTTACAGAATCATCTCTCAAAACATCTGGTTCCACTACACGCCCGACAACCTGCTCTAAATAAATTACTGCAACCACCTCTTCAAAATAAGAGTGAATCACAAATCAAAGTGCCCAGAAAATTTTGTTTGGGGGTCTCCTCACCATGCAACATGTCTATGTGACCCATCCCTTAAAATATTTTCCTAAACTTTCATCTGTCGTGTCAAAGCTCAGAGCAGATTCAGTTTTCTCAATTGTTCTGGCTCCTTTGGGTCCCATGGAGTCCATCTGGAGGCAATATGGAGCAGATGTTTCACCTCTGTATCAAGATCGGACTGCCCTCTTTCATCTTGGGTTCAATATGGGCGGAGTGGAAGAGTTACATCACTTTGTAAGATGCACCTAGTGGAATTTAAAACCAAAAGTGAGTTTGGATCCACATCATGTATTTTTAAAATACATGAATGGGACTCTAATGATTGGAAATTTTACATCTTTTCCTTTTCTGTTTGGATTCAGATTTCTCTTTCACTTCTCCCTCAATTTATATTCTGTGATTTACTTTATGTATGAAAAGTCATTTGTTGATCACCCTTACACATAGCCCTTTTAAATATATATATATATATATATATATATATATATATATATATACTGAAATTTTGATAAATAATTATTGCACATGAGAAACAAATTTCATTGGGGATGTATTTTTCAATGAAATTTTAATTAGTCCATATATTGATGGCTTAACATAAACTATAGCTAGTATAGAGCAGGTTTCATTTGAATTCTATTCCCAGTTGGGTTTTGTAATGAATATAAGAACCTGGTCATATAAATAGGAGTTTTATTCTAGTAATGTCTCTCAGTTCTTTGAACTCCTGAGTTGCATGTTAAGAAACAGTTAGGCATGCTCTGGTGTAGCATTTAGGTCAATCACCTCTGAAGGACACAGGTCACATAACCCTGGTTTGAGTTCCAGGCCCGGGTGAGAGGAGGCAGGGTCGACAGCCAGTGTAACAGCTAAATGAAAAATAAAGTGCTTCTTCCTCATCTTTCTTCCTGCCTGCTTACCTATTGCTACCTTTGTTCCTGCCTGTACCTTTCCTTTGGAAAAAAAAGAAAAAAAAAGAAATCTTCTTTAAAAAACCCAGTTATAGGTCATCAAAAATAATATTAATTACTTACTATCAACATGATTAGAGTCTCCTTCAGTTTTGTTAAAAACAAAGATTTAGAAATCACCTGACTTGAAAAATAAATGGATATTCAGTCATTAGAGTCACTCAGTTCTCAAAATCTTCACTCTTATTTTGAATAGCCTCTTTGGATATTTTTACATGCCAGATTAATTCACCAAAGTAAATTGAGATGGGTGGGATGGCCATCTTTGTTTCCTGGAAGTCAGAGGGCTGATTGTGAACGATGTGGGACAGAGGGCCTGCATCTCCTGCAGGTCACTTTCTTAGGCGGATGAATTTGGGAGCAGCCATACTACATATGAAGTTTAGGATATGAAAGTTGATTTATTTAAAAACTATTAATGACTTTGTCTCTCTTGGAAGTCTTCCTCACTTGCAGGGGTACACATAACTCAGTTTTCAGGTCATTATTTTTCTCTACCTGATCCGGAGTTGTTAAGATTAGAAATAACAGATGTTTGGTTTGTAAAGTAGACACACTGCAACATCTATTTAATTCTGCACCCAACAAGGTTCCTGCGCAGGCTGTATAGAGCCATGACTCCAAATTCCAGGCCCATCTTTGAGATCCAGGACTGGAGAAAAAACTAATTAAAGAAAATGACACCCACCCCCTCCCCCTTACCCCCGTGGCTCAGGAAATTTGGGTGCAGACTATAAAAACTGTGGACCTGGATTTGAGACAGGGGTTAGGGGGTGACAAGAAAATAAATCCCCCAAACAAAAAACTGCTTATTGTTATTTTTATTTTTAACCATTCAGTTACTCAGTAGTGAAGAACTGGATGCTGAAACCAGATTCATCAGTGGGGAGGATCAGGCCCTGAGGGAATGGGCACAAATGCTGATCACAGAGGAGAAACTAAGACTGGCTGTGAAGAACACTGTCTACAACATTTCTCCAGAGAAGGTTACAGATGGCCAAGAGGCAGAGGGAAATAGTTTCTTTCTCACTGATTATTAGGAAAATGCAAACAAACACAACAATGAGATATCACCTCACACCTGAGACTATTATTCAAATATCTTGAAACAACAAATGTTGGTGAGGATGTGGTGAAAAGGGAACACTTTCACACTGTTGGTGGGAGTGCAAATCGGTGCAACTCTTATGAAAAGCAGCATGACAAGTCCTCAAAAAATTGAGAATGGAAATCCCATGCAATCCCTTCATCCCACTTCTGGGTATTTACCTAAAAGATACAAAACACTAATTTGCAGAGACCCCCATGTTTACTGAAGCATTGTTTATAATATCCACAAATTGGAAACTGCCTAAGTGTCCATCATCAGCTGAATGGATAGAGATGTGGTATATGGACACAATGGAATATTATACAGCCCTAAAAAGGTTAAATTCTGACATCTGCAGCATGAAGGAACTAGAATGAATTTTGCTAAGTGAAATACTTGAGAAGGAAAAAGATGAATACTGGAAAAAATCTCACTCCTATGTGGAATATTAAGAAACAAAACAAGAAACAGACTAAGCAGAAACCAATCCTTAGACATTAACAATAGAAGTGAGGAGACCAATAGGAAATAGGATAGGGAATGGGGCGGGGAGTGGTGGTGGGGTCCAAGGGACAGTTGTGGTGAATAACTTTTTGGTAATTTGGTGGTAGGCAGGGAGTGTTGTCATATATATTTGAGGAATGAGTCCATGAGGTTATATTATGTAAATCCAAGTTACCTCAATAAATGCAAAAATAATCTTTTTTAATTTAATAATTCCAAAACTAAGAACACTTAGAAAAAGACTTAAATGTAAAAAAAAAAAAAAAAAAAAAAAGCCCAATTCTTTAATGATTAAAAACAACAGCAACAACCAAAAAATGTCTACAAGAACTTAGAGTCAGGATACAAATCAAGACGCAGTAAAAGATTTCGGGACACAGAGGCAGATGTCCTACCAGGTGAGGAAAAAATAAAGACTGGTCCTCTGGAGTGGTAGCAGTCAACTCCAAAAAGACCTGTCAAAAGGCAAAGTGAATGTGAAATTGAGTGTTAATCATCTTACTGCAGTTTGAAAAACATCTTTGCAATTTACTCACAGCCCAGTTTTCTTAAAGGTAAAGTGGCAATCTTGCATAGCAGTGGTTTGGATTACATTAGTGCCTTGCATAGAAGGGCTCAATAAATGGTAGTTGTTTGAATAGGAGATTTCGGAACCACCCATGTCTCCCAAACTTGTCTACACCACACTCACTTTTAAGTCTTTCTTCCTTTCCCTGCAGGAAGGGAAGCCCCTCTATCCTTACAAAGTGAATTGACCCACAGTCGCTCTGAATCCCATCCTCTCAATGACCTCCTCATGTATCCTCCATCACTCCTCCTCACGGTTTTCCCATTCTCATTGTACATGCCTGATCGAATCTCTCATATATTGAACTCTCTCCTTCCCTAACTCTTCTTCCCTTTTATAAAAAAATGTGTTCATTCCATCTCTTTTCTTCCTTACCTGGCATTCATGTCCATACTCCCAGCTGTGTAAGGTGCTTCTCCTCTGTGCTGCCCTAGTACTTGCACATATCTCTGTCATTACCTTGTAACTTTAAATTTAGAGATTTTTCTTCCGCTTATTTGTAGATTCTTTGACTTCAGGTTCTGTGACTTTCCTCTTTGTCCCCAGAACCCAGCTTGGGGTCTAGCACACAGGATCACTCGATAAATGTCCTTTTGAAAGCATGGAGAGAAGAAAGAAATAACCAAACCTGTGTTAAGGAGGACTACAGAAAATATGAATAACATGAAGCCAGACACAAAGGGGAGATCAGACGAGATGACCTAAGACCCTTGAACTTTGATCAGTCTTTGGGATGGGAAAACTCAAAAATAGAATGCAAGGATTTTGTTTGTGATTCATCTCATTCATCTCATTCCTTCTCTCCCTGCAAAGAGAAGAAATATTCAGATCCTGAACAAGAGATTTTTGCAGGTGCCATCATTTAACTATTTGTCTATTAAAGCTTAACAGTGAACAATCTATCTTTCTTTGCCTCTTATTCCTTATAATCTACCTTTTCATGAAGGGAAAGAAAAGAACAAAAGACTTACTGGAGGAATATGTGGTTGTTTAATTTGAGCCTCTTGTGTGTCCTCTAATAACCCAGCAAACTGGCAATTCTTATTCCTTGCTGAATTACAAAGGCTATATTATCCCTGCCCATCCTACTGCAGGAGAAGACTGGTGTGCGGAAGGAAGAGAAAGAGACATTATTTTCCCGGGCTTCTTTCCTAACAAAGAGGGAAAAGCTGTCAAAAGATCTGTATATTTTGATAGGCACTGAATCTTTCTGGTAATATCGGAAACTCTTAGGTGAACCCAGAAATTCACCTTTTGAAATGCCTTTTCTAAACAAAAAATATGAATAAATAAGCACATAAGTACATCATTATTTTAGGCAATAAATTATTTGAAGTGGCAAAGAACAAAACACTAGAAACCACAGGGGAATGTATAATAAAATATGGTATTCCAAACTATGGATGTTATGCCTAAAAGCAATAAACTAAATCTATATGTATCTACCTGAAGAAGTTTGAATGAAATATAGCTTAAAAAAAAAAAAAAGTAAGTTATCTTTATGAGTTTATTCATACCATTTAGTACCATTTAAAAATATGATAAAAATCTCTAAAAATATGAATGTATTTATATATGTGTACCTCTATCTATCTGTACATATATACACACATGTATACAGGTGTGTGCATTTATGGATAAGGATGCGAAAATATACACAAAATGTTCACATTTGTTGGTGGGGGAGGGTTAAGATTAAGCAGAAGGGGATATTATTGATTGCTTTACACAATGGTATTGTTGGATTTATTGCTTTAAGTTGTCATTACTTTTGATTTCAGAATGAAAAATCCAAATTTTAAAAGCACACGCTTTTTAAAGAAAAAGTGCTCAACTGGTGCTTTAAAGTCTAAAAAGCATTCTAACAAGCCAAGATTTCTTTGACTCCTCCTTCAGGCTCCTGGTTGGCCTATTGACAGGGCACCCGAAGAAAACAGAGCACACCACTGGCTGTGCTGCACAAATCTGTTCTTAAACTGACCCTTCCACCCAGTGACAGCCCTGAGGGCTGTGGAAGCGCAGGCTCTGGAGCAGTCCGTCAGAACTGTGTGTCCCAGGGAAGGAGGAAAGTCGAAAAAGGCAGCCTGACTGACTGGCTCTTAGCCAATAGAGTTGCTAGTGGCGCGAGTGGAATTTTTCCATGGCAAAGGAAGAGGAAAAATCAGATCACATTTCCTACTGGCAGCACCCTATTTATTCAGGAAGATCTTGGGCCCTTTGTAGGTCATAATAGGAGCATGTTTATTACGTCATGCATTGATTTTCACCACTAGAAACTTTTGCTTGCTTGCTTGCTTGCTTGCTTGCTTTTTCTTTCTTTTTCTTTCTTCTCTTTCCTTCCTTTCTTTCTGTTCTCTCTCTCTTCTTTCTAACTTCAAAGTATTTCTCCCTAAAATGCAAATACCTTAGAGAAATACCACATGTGACATTTATTAGATTAAGTGCAAAAGGATATCAGAGCACAACAGATGTAAAGATTTATTGGTTCTCCAAGGAAAGTTACATCCTCCCAAAGAATCAGACATTTCTCTCTTCTACCCCACAAAATGAACTACATCAGCTCTTTTGGGGGAATGGAAAGCCCACAAGGGGAGGTTCTTTTCTTCTATTCTTTCCCAGGCAGGGTACAAGGATGCACTCTCAGGCATTAAGATGATTTTTCAGAATTTCATTTGGGAGCAAATCCTATGGGACTTAATGGCCATTTCCCCCCACCTCTGTCAATATGCTGATAATATTTGACACTACTTTCTGAGGGCTGACTCTTAGCTATGTGCTCTGTCATTTCGTATACATAATCCCCATAACATCCCTAGCAGGAAGGGACTACATTTTCCCAGCTGAAGAAACAGGCTAGGTAACCTGCCCAAAGTCACATAAGTAGTACTTTATTATGACCAGGCAAGCAACCTCCAGATCTCTGCTCTCTGTCCCAGGCACACTGTCTCTATGATGCACTGAAGTTGATCACAGTCACTATTTGGACACCTCCAGTAATGGGAGATTCACTATTTTTAGAGGCAGTCCTTTGCCAATTAAGAGGAAGTTTTATTGTTGTTGTTTTTGTTTAATGCTGGCTGTTTAACCATTGGTTATGTTTATACCATCAAGTGCTAAAAATATATCAAATCTCTAAGTCTTCTCTGTTATCTGTTCCGAGTTCTTTCAACTGTTCCTTCCTATGTTTCACATCATCTGGTTCTCCTCTTCTCTACACTGTCCTGTGGGTCAACTTCCCAACTTAATTGTTATGGCCAGAAGTGAAAGCAGTAACTACCAAACTACTCCATGATGACAGAAAAATGTATCTGTCTTTTTCACCAAGTTTTTCGAGCCTGCTCTCGCATAAAGGAGGCACCTGATATATTTGCTCAATGAATGAATAATTGTTCTCTGTGTGGAAGTTAGAGTATAGAAAAGGGCAGGATTTTTACCTCCTCATTCTGGCTGCTTTCAAAGCTGTGTAATGCAGTCTGACCCAGGGCTAACTCTATCAGCAGTGCCCCATCCCAACACTGACAACTCACCCCGAGTTCGCTGTCACCCAGTTCACTAACACTAAAAATTGCAGGCATATAGCCAGGCAGGTTGTCCCTAAACTATTTTGAGAAACAGACTTTTTTGTTGTTGTTTTCATTTCTTCCCTGTAGAGACAGAGTGCTATAGCAGAAAGAGCAGACTTTTTAGCTACATACATACCTGGCTAAAAATCTTGGCTTTGCTGTTTACTGCACTTTGGATCAATCAATCCTTTAGCTTCTATGAAACTTTTCAGAAATGTATGAAATGGAGACAACACTTCCTTCACAGAAACACTTTGAGGATTAAATGAAATCATGACTATGATGTACTTCACACATAAGAAATACTTGATACATTCTTAATTTATTCAAAATAAATACTCTTACATTCTTACACTATAAATGCAGGCCCCTTGAGGGCATTGCACACAGTCTGAAAAGCAAAGACAATCAAGACTGTATGAAATCCCTGTTGCTTATCGGAAGAAACAGGACGTAGGAACTAAAACAACTGGCAAAATAGAAGATTAAGGTCGCTCTGCAGAAGACCACTCAATCAGATATCTTCTTGGCATAAAGCCAGGCCCAGAACAAGCAACACACAGCCAGCCTGCAGTTATGAAATACTGATTGCACAAAGAGGCATTAGGTAGGGCCATGACATCCAGATGCTTTGCCCAGGCTTCCAGGGTGTCAGAGAGATAAATCCTAGCAACAAATCACTAGCGGTAAGGAAGGAATCAGGGTGAGGTTCTGGGGTTTTAACCTATTCACTTTATCAATAAGCATGTGAGTATATGTGCTGTGCTAGGCACTGCCCTTCCACAAAGGAGAAAGACAGAGATGCTGTCCACAAGCAGTTCAGAATCCAGCAGGGAGGACAAGAACACAAATATTCGTAGGCTGGTGGAGCAGCTGCACACATGGTGCGTGCAAAGCATAGTGCAGGTGCAGAGGGTTGCAGAAGACTTCACATAAATGACTCTGGTTTCTGAACTCTTACAGGTGAGTGAAGGGCAAGATGTCATGTTTAAAAAGCAGTGACCTAATTACTCAAGAGACAGGAGGTCTCAACGCTTGCTGCTTCTCTATGGCTTTGCACAATTATTTCCACCTCTTTGGGCCTTAGTATCCAACTGAAATACAGTTGACCTTGGAACAACTAGGGTGCGAGCTGTGCAGGTTATCTTATACATTGATTTCTTTTTCAGTTAGCATCGTTGGCCCTCCACATCCTCGCCTTCCACATCCACAGATTCAATTGATTGCAGTTGTTGGCTGAATTCGCAGATCCAGAAGGTGGATAGGGACTTGAGCACCCTCAGATTCTAGAATCCGTGCTGGGAAGGAGGTGGGTTGTCCTGAAACCAATTTCCAGTGGATACCCAGAGAAAACTGCAGTCATGTTTTGGGGGAGTCAAAAGTTAGTATGTAGGTCTTCAACTGCACAGCGGTTGGCACAGCTAACCCCTTCATTGTTTAAAGGTCAAATGTATATGTTTCTTTTTCTTTTTTTTTAACATTTATTCATTTTACTTAGTTGTTCATCTTGGTTGTTCCCTGGGTCTCAGGGATGTATGTGGACTGTGTTCAGTGGTCTTATCCACTTACCCCCTTACCCAACCATATGTTTCTTAAGAGTCAAGCTGTGACTTAAGCTCTCTGTGTGTGTAGGTTTCCTCGTCTGTAAAATGAGGATAGTAATAGTACCTTCCTTGTAGGGTTAAATGGCTTAATAGTTGTAAGAGTACTCAAAACGATACCTGATTCGCAATGTTTCTATAGAATAAATGTAACTATACTTCTTGTGTCACCAGGTCCCTATTTTAAACCTTTGTGTAAAAGGACTTAAAGAACTTTGCAAGCATCCCGCAAGCCCCAGCAGTGAATCTCAGACCACCAGACCCTGCTGCCTGCCACCCTCCTGTGACACCTATCAGCCCTCAGCTCTGGGCTCTAGATGAGCTTCCCTGACACTATTTCCATCATAATGCCTGCCTTCCTTCCCTCCTTCCTTCCTTCCTTCCTTCCTTCCTTCCTTCCTTCCGAGCATGTAGGAGTGAAGGCAAGCAAGCAGGCATGTTGGAAGAGAGAGGAGGAAGAATCACCTTATTTTATTTAGTTGTTCATCCTGAAGTCCTAGGATGAGAACCAGGGTCTTTGGGATGTATGTGGACTGTGCCAAATGTCCACTCCACTAGGAAGCACAATTTTATTTATTTTTATTTCATTGTTCACAGTGGTTGTTTCCCTGGATCTGGGATGCGAACCCAGGGGTATGTTACCTGCACTCCTTTGGAAGTGATTGATTTAATGGCTACTTCACTGGTGTACTCCATCCTTGTGGTTTCTTTATCCAAGTAGATGACTCTTGCAGTGTCCTGGTCTCTTCATTTCTTAACTTCTCAAGTTCTCTATCGAGTCTGGGAGCTCAGGTGTATGGGGTCACACTTTAAACACTGACGTGTTGGCTTTCTACAGATTAGTCTGTTTTTATGTTTGCTTTGGGAGCTCCCACTAAACCCTAGTTTGTATAGACATGTGTATGAAATACAGATTTTCTTAAACATGTCTTCTGTGTTCTGATGAAGGCATTAAATGAGTCATAAATTAGTGACTTGGAGCAACAACTAATTACAAATTAAGTGAGTCAGTTCTACTCTTTATGCAAGCATTTTGTTTTAAATGTTTCTTAGATGACAGATGGAATTCTTGGAGATTAAACAGCCTCTAGCATTAAATAAATGGATGGAGTGGGGGAAGCTTTGTACGGAGTAGTTAAAAAACAATCTATGTATGCCTTAAGAAACATAAGATTTTATTATAACAAAAGACAGAACATCTGTTAAAATTTAAGTAAGTCTCTTTCTTTGCTTTTAGATTTTTCCCATCCTGCCTTTACCAGTTAAGAACATGTTTCTTGATGCCTTCTCTCTGTCTTCCCCAGGTCTCCTCATTCTTCCATCATGAATTTTGCCATGGAATCTTCTAGACATCTGGAAAAAAAGCCACTCCTCTAACTTTAGCCCTTACTTTCTAGAATTTGGGAATCTGGGATTGAACTGCTCCCTAAATCTTCTAGGAACCCTGAGACCCTTCCCGAGCCCCCCTGTAGATTCCAGCCTTCCAAAATCCTGATTGACAGACCCACCTTCTGTAACTATAGCTGGGTTCCACATTTCTCATTTAGACTTGAATTCCCCACCAGGCTGTTACTTCTTTTCTGAGCCTACACCCTACTTAGTCCTAACTTTGTCACTAGTCATGAGACCTGGGACAAGTGACCTAAGCTCTCTGAATCTCCATTTCTTTTCTTTTGGTTCAATATCTTTCATTTATTTTCAAGTGTTTAAGGTTTCAGCAACTCTTTCTCTGCGGTGAATGGCAAAATCAAACAATAAAGTAATTTTTCGATGAAATGTTTATCAGGGATTGAGTTTGAAGTGATGTTGTATTAAGAGAAAGATGCTATAGCAAAAAATTAAAAAGAAAGCACAAGAGAGATAAAGAGGGAAGGAAAGGGGAGGCGAGGGGAGGGGAACAAAGGAGAGGGGAGGGGTGGGAAGGGGCAGGGAAGGAGTCTTTATGATCTGAATCTCTTCAGAGTTATGAGACAAAATGTAATGTGATAGATGATACAGGTATGGATTTAAATTAGGGATAGAGATAATGATATGCAGACATTAAAGAAGCGTTATTTCCTTCGCTGCCTGCCCTTCACTAATCTCAGTTTCTGATGTCAAGTCCGTTGCTTCAGGTCTCCTTGACTCTCCATGAAACCCCAAGTTTCCATATCTGTACAGATAGTCCTATGTGTCTACAGGCCCTGTGTTGGCCCCTCTCCCTCCATCCTCCCTCACCTGTGCTGCTGAGGTCTCTGCTTGCACCGTGCTGAGCCAGCACAAGTTCCAACAGTTCCATCTGTTTAGACCATCTTCCCTTCTTCCTGTTTTCTTCCCTAGCCTCAAACCCAACCTCCCAGACGTTCTTGGTTCTCAAGGTGCAGCTGAGGGGCCAGCAGCAGTGCCACCTAAAGCTTGTTAGAGATGCGGAAGGTGGTACTCCACCCACTGGAATAGGGACTGCATTTTAACAAGATCCCGAGTGAGCTGTAAGTGTGCCACCGTTTGAAAATCACTTGATGGCTCTTTAAGGCTCAACTCAACGTCATCTCCTCTGTGCCAGTGTCACTGTTCATCCTATCTAATTTATCCCTTACCTCCATTTGGTCACTGCTATTTACTCTCCCATCTAGTGCCCCCATATACCACTCACCCACCCATGTATCCATGCAGCCAACCATTCACCTATCCATCATCCGTCTACCTACCCATGTCTGCATGTACACTTGAATGTGCAAACACTTAATGAGGGCTTATCTTGGCAAGACACTCTCCACATTGATGGAGATAAAAAGATAAACCCTACACTCTCCTTTTGCTCAGAGAGTTCACAGTCTTGTGAAAAAGGTAACTGGGTTATAAACATTTACAGAGATATGATGAGTGCTATTTATTCAGCAGTTACAAATATTTATTTTGTGCTAGTATACAGGTTTGGACAGGAGGCTAGGGGCCACAAAGGAGGCACAACCCACTCAGCCAATGAGGTCAGGAAGACTAATCAGAGACATTTAAGTTGCATGTTAATTCTTCAAGTCTCAGCCTATATATTGCTCCCCCAGAAAGCCTTCTCTGATGTCCCTCTATTAGGGAGCTCCTACTTGATACTCTATCCCCCAGGAATCAGTCTGCCAAAATGCCAAGGAAACACATTCCTAGCCATGGGAACAGCATGTGCAAAAGTCTACAGGCTAAAAATATCTTGGAACACGTGGTGTATGTAGATTAAGATATCTCCTGCATTGCAATCATTTCTTTTTCCATTTTAGCAGTTTTTAAGACAGTTGTAGATAAGATTACTTTACTCCTGCATCTTCTCAACTGTTTCTTCTTTACAATTGCTCTCTTCCCTTCCTGCTTGGTGAGACTTGGCTTTGTGATCAAGGCTCTTTTGAGGGTCTTTGGCCAGTTTGAGTGTCGTGATAACCACCATGTTGTGGTGAATCCACAAGTGGGCAGCAGCACCATTCACCTTTTCCTGCCACTCTCTCAGTGTAGAGACACATTTCTTCCAGTAAACCTATTTTGCTGACGTGCTGAACTTTGTGGTGTCCATGTATAGGAACTTCACCATCCTTCCAGTGGGCATGGATCACTACTTCTGTCTCAGTTCTTTAGAATAAAGGGGGAGACATCATCTTCCTGTGAATATGGGTAGGTGCCCTGTAACGCCTTTGATGATCTTTGCTCCAATCAGAAGTCACAAAGGCTTGAACTTCATTTTAGCCACTGGGGTTTCAGAGATGGCCACAAGGGGAAAAGAGCTGCAATGATTTCTGTACAAATCTGTCTCCTCTGCATATCTGAGTTCCTTTTTTTTTCTTTGCAAGGAAAGGCACAGGCAGGAATGAAGGCAAGCAGAGGCAGGCAGGAAGAGAGAGGGGGAAGAAGCACTTTATTTTAGTTTGTTTCTCTTGGTTGTTCCTCCAACCTGGTACACAAACCCAGGTCCCTGGAATGTATGTGGACGGTTCCCGCCAAAGGCAGTTGACCAAACCTCTACTCCACCAGGGCGGGCCATCTTTGAGTTCCTTAAGGGCAGGAGCGGCAGCTTGCTGATCCCTGTGTTTTCAGCACCCAGCATAGTGCCTGGCACGTAGCAGGTGTCGAGAAGCACGCAGACAGGAAAATCACAGAAGAGAGGTTTGGAGAAGGATTTCTTTGGTGTATACTTAGTTGTCCATCAATCTAGAATCTTGGCTTCTCTTCCAGAGCAGTAGGATAAGAACACTAACAGGTTTTCTGTTTTAAACTAAAGGGGAAAAAATGTAGATGATAGTTACGTGAGGCATATGTAAGCTAAATCTACCATTAAAAGAAAAAGATCTACCTCATTCATCGGTAACAGTTAAAAGGGTGGGGAGGACAAAGCTCAGAGGTGACCCAATAGGAAAGCATGAACGTATGTTCTCGGTTTCACTGCTCCTCCAGTTTCAAGCCCAGGGCACATACGCTTTCAGTGGAGACTCATAGATGTGACTTAGTTACAGTTCCTATGTTACATTTCTTCTGCATATAGCACAGAGATGGGTAACTCTTCTGCTTATTCATGAGAAGGAAGACCAAGGTCAGTAGATTTGTCTGATTTCAAGAGGTGAAGTTGAGAGAACCTTAGCTTCCATTCCTCCCCACCCCAACACTTTGTTGTTCTATTGGCATCATGAATTCTAGAACCAGACATTAAACATCTTGTGTGGCGGCATCTGGTGGAGTAGCAGTTAGATCAATTGCCTCCAAAGGAATGTAAGTCACATACCCCTGGGTTTGAGTCCAGGATCCAGGGGGAAATAACCAGTGTGAACTACTAAATAAAAATAAAATGAAACACATTTCTTTCTCCTCACTCTTCCTGCCTGCTTGCCTGCTCACCTTCATTCCTGCTTGCACCTTTTCTTTAACAAAAAAGTCTTCTATTTCACTAGTTTCCAACTTTTAGTTCACAGCTCCATTAGAATTATTACAAGAGGTTTGTAATCTATATTGACACATCTATATTGTAACTTATATCGCAGCTTGAATGATGGTTACTTTGCACAAATAGGTCCTACTAGTCCAATCATAATACAGTGGTTTAGAGCACTGGCTCCGAAGTCAGATTGCCTGGGTTTGGATTTCAGTTCCAGTATTACGAGTCATATACCTTCAGGCAAGGGAATTTCTGTGCCTCAGTTTCCCTCTCTATAAAGTGGGTATTCTAACTATGCCCTCTCAAATAAGCCAATATCTGAAAAGTGCTTAGCATAGCAACTGAACATAACATTACAATGTAAATGTCAGTTAAAAAATAAAAGCTGCTTTTAATATTTATTTCAACTCTAACAAATAATTATTTGCCAGTATATTTAACATTATTTTTCCTTCCCTAACTTGTAGGGCACAGGAAAGGCCATGTTGGCCTTTTTCTTTATATATATATATATATATATATATATATATATACACACACACACGTGTATATATGCACACATACATGCATACATGTATATATTATATTATATATTGTATTGTAGTAATTATTCTACACATTAAAATAACCTCAGTGTATAGGTTCCCCATCCCTTACATATATGTCAACACACCTCCACCAAATCACCAGGCTTTTTTCTTAATGATACCTACAGTGCTGGCAGAGGAGCTGGCACAGTGTTCAATGGCTACAATTATGTGAGATAGTCTCTCCAACTCCTTTCTCACTGCTTCCTCCCTGTTCAGAACCCACTATGGCTCCCTATTGCTTACTGTAACAAATTCAGTTTCTCTGCCTAAATTTCTAGACCTTAGCAACCTTGCCACAATTTGTCTTGCCATTTTATGCATTCTCAAAAAAGTAATATCGCCCCCAAGGGGGCAGGTATTTGTTCTTGGGGTTGAAAAACATTTCTCTCTTATGTATTTAGCAAATAAACACATCTTTGGTACTTAACAGATACAAGATGTAGTTGTGGTATTAAGAGTTCATTGGAGATTAGGGAAAATGTCTGAAAATATATCTTGAAAGTAATAGAAAAAAATTTTCAGAAACATTAATGGAGCCTAATTTCCCATCAGGAGAAGGAGCACTCCAGCACAAAGGGTTGAGGAAATCATTTTGTCTTTTCTTTGGTCCTCCATTTCCTCAGGAGTGAAACGAAGATTTGTCCATGAGCTCTGAGGCCCTTCTCAGCTCTGTTGATGACCCACAAAATCAGATTCTCTCCAAGACCACACACAGGTACTCACCCAAAGCCTGTGCCCCTATCATAACTAAATTTTATTCCAGCCACTGAACTATATCTACTCTTGTCATTCCCCTCCCCTACACTCCCAAAACTTCTTTTCCTCCTCTTTTTGAGGCCCTACGTTTTTTACCTGAAGCCCAACGCTACTTTACTCCTCTTTTAACACTCCCACCTCCAATTCAGGCAGTGCTGGCTATGGGATGTGAGCAGTGAGTTCTTCTGAACTCCAGGAGATGACATTTTCTAGACTGAGCCGAACATGACACTTGGTATGAAATAGATGCTTAGTAAGTGTTTTGCTGAGTGATGCAGGAATGAATTAATGATGCTTCTGTATCTCTCTCCTTTCTCCTTACCACCCCTCCATGCCCAAAAAACTCACTGAGGCACCCCTGGTGGAGCAGCAGTTGGGTCAGTTGCCTCCAAAGGACGCAGGCCTGGGTTCGAGTCCTGAGTCCTGGGGGAAACAACCAGTGTGGACAACTAAAATGGAAATAAAACATAATGCTTCTTCCTCTCTCTTCCTATCTGTTTATTCGCCTTCATTCCTGCCTGCACCTTCCTTTAAAAACAAGCAAACAAGCAAAAAAACACGAAAAACTCACTAAATGGGGAGGCATGTCCTAGTTTGAGTTTCCCTGGAAGCAAGCTATGGGACAAGGATTGGGTGTGAATCATCTATTAGGTAAACCTGGAAAATACTGGTAGAGGCATAGAGAAGTGAGATGAGGAAGAAACAGAAACCAAAAAAGTTGTGTTATTAAGCAAATCACTACTCTGGACAACCAGAGTTTAATTTAACTGGAGAACTCTGGGAAACAATGTAATTCCCCATAAAAGGAAGGAAATGGAGGTGCTTATTACCAAATCCCATTAGACCATGACTGAGAGCCGTTCTCTGGTGTGTACACTCCTGGGACTCTCAGCATGCAGCAGGTGAGGGCACAGTGATCATGAATTTCTAGGGAAAGTCCTCTGCCAAAAAGACCTGGATGCCGGTAGCTGATATTCAGTCCAGAGATCAGGGAAATGGTTAAGGTAAGAGATGGGGGAATACCTCCCTAGGCCATCTGCTACTAGGATGCAGGTGAGAAGTGAGGTAGAAAGAACTGCTTGAAACCTTTCTCAGACTTTTTCCTCGTCCTAAATATAATCCAACCCAATCAAAGTACCACCTTTTTTGTTGTTGTTGACTTTTAGTGAAGGAAAATTGCATCATAACATTATATAGGTTTAAAGTATGCAGCCTCGTAAATCAACATGTGTGTATAGCACAGCAAGCTCATCAACAGTCCAACGCCGTCCTTCATCGTATAATTTAACCCTTTTAACCCTTTTACCCAATGGCCCACCTCTGCCCCCTTCTTTCCGGTAAAGACTAATTTTGTCTTATAGACCAATTTTATAATTCCAGTCTGATTGGATTAAGGCTTACTTTTAACGTAATCACTTCTTGAGAGGGCTTTTCTCCTGATACAGTCACATTTAGAGATACTGGGGTTAGGACTTCAATTTAGGCATTTGGAGGAGGACACAGTTCAGCCCATAACAATGTGGGCGCATTAAATGCATTTTCAAACTATAGGATCTAGGAAGAGTTTATTAAAGAGGTATTATAAATGAAATTATTTGCTTAGTTTTTATATTTCATATGTCAGTGATCACTGATGGAAAGAACAAAATTTGCTATTAACTAAGCATATAACCAGCTTGGGATAAACATCGAGAGCTGCCATTCATGGAATTTTCAAAATTATTAAGGCTTTTAGGCTCCAAGCAATACTTCCAGATTTGTTTTCAACAAGGTTGTAGCCTAAAATTCCATCTTGTTTAACTTTGATTCCCCAACCTGACAGCTAATGGACTTTCAATGATTGCTTTTTTAATACAATCACCCCAAATCCCTGGCCCTCTCACACTCCCATTTTCAGTCTCATTGCAGTTTTTGTTTCCCAAGCATATCTCTCTCTTTTCTGACTTTACATGTGTAAAGTCTCCTCCTTGTTTGTGATTTGCCCTTGAAATCTAACAGTCATTGAGACCTGATATACACACACACACACACACACACACACACACACACACGCACACATATAATGTATATAATATGTAATGCAATATAATACACATACACTTTTTGTACCAAGTAAGAGTTTATCAGAACATATTTTGTATTTTATAAGTCGATTTTTCTTGTTTCCCTTATTAGATTGTATACTCTTTGAGGGCAAGCGAAATGTCCCATCACACAGTAGGCACTGAGTAAATGTTGACTAGATGCATCAATCTGCAATTCTGCATGGTGACTTGGGCGGCAGTCATGCACATGGATGAATCTTAAGAATAAGTTTGCTTCTGCCCCATGTTTTTCCTAGAACATCCATAAGTCCAGACTGACTCCAAGTCAGATGGGAGTAAGAGATCCTTTTATGACGATCTCCCACAGGACCCCCAGATCTACCCTCACAAGGTGTTCACACCAACCACATCTATGGAAGTTGACTATGCTCTTTCCCCCAACCCACCACTTTCCTTCCTCTAAGCCACTTTGCCATTTGACCTTAGCACTATGAATGCCTCAGTCCAGATCCCAAGCTGCAATAAAGAATGAACAAGAATGATCTGTCTTTGAGACATGTACATGATATTTGTTGAATGGAGGGGTAGATTTTGTTTTATATGTAAATGGAAAAGAAAATGCAAAATTGCTAATAATTATCTCTGGAGGTAAGATTATCAGTGGATTTTATTCTATTCTATAGAATAGGTTGCATTGTTTAAATTTCCTACAAAGAGTATATATTACTTGTATAATTAAAAATTACGATGCACATGATGAATAGACTAATACCCCATCATAGTGTCCGTGAAATTCAATGGTGCAAAATGTAGGACCTTGGTATTGTGACATTATTGAAATCACTAGGACACACCTGAGCAGCTAGCGCAGTGAGTAACTGGGAGATGAGTTAAAACCATTCAGATCTGTCCCTGCCCTGGCTGTGGTTTGGCACTTCCTGCTAGTGGTGGACAGCAGCAGCAATTCACAGACTTCTAACTGACCTACCTCATATTGTCAATCCAATTCACAGAGATTAGATCAGGAGCATACTGGGGGCACTGGACAACCTTTGCAAAGTGGAGCTCTCTGCCTTTTGTTCACCTAGCCTTCCTCTACACACACCTCAGAGGACAGGAGATGTTTTGGGAAGTGGCAGAGAGGATCAATGACCTCATATCTGAATTTGCGTTGTGGGAGAGGCTCATTACCTTGAGAGCTGTGGCCACCACAGGGGTGCATTGCTTGAAACTTCTTCAAAGATGTTGCTGACAGGTTATAAGGTGTGCAGTCAGCTGACCTGGTCTCCAAGTGTTAGCATCTGCATGATCTGCCTCAGCTTTCGAACTGAGGCCACACTCTTCTTCAGCATCCCCCAGCTAATGACTAACATGGTGGGACACTAGGGCCCAGCTAGAGGACTCTGCAAAGGGGCAATCTTTGCTTTAGTGCTCCCAGTGGGTCGCCCAAGACTTTCTCAGATCACCACATGGCCTGAGGTTCTTACTGTAAATCCTTCTTCTTCTTCCCTTTAATTTTTTACAGACATTATTCTCAGAAAACCTCTTATGCTGCTAACTCCAAATCAGTGGGTCTTTTTGACACACAGTAGACACACATGGGTACAGTGTTCGCTGATATGATTAATGACTAAGCCACCTATGCGCCATTTAGCTAGCACGCACTAAGTACCTACTCTGTGCAGGAATACTGCTCTTCTTCTGAACAAAGTCCTGTCTAATGAGGAAGACAGAAAGGAAAATAGGTCAGCAAAATACATTAAAATATTGTTGTGTATATATGCATGTTTGTAATTGTTAAAGTAAATGGAAACCGCTAATGAGTTTCCAATGTTCCCTCCTATTGTTTTCTTTAGTTGGCAAACATTCCGCTTGCAATCTTGCTTATTATTGTGCTTTGCAAAGTGTTTTGCCACTGACACCGCAAAGTGAAACTCGAATGTACATCCAATTGGGAAATTCTAATAAATTCCAAATTAGAGATTTGAATCGCATTCCTGAATAAGAGAATTGATTATATTGTCCTTAGTATCACGGTTCCTGGTGTTTTGTTGGTTTTGGCCCTGAAATGACTGATGATCACCAGATCTAATAATAATAGTAATGACTGAAGTCCAGAAATAATAAGACTTCAGCCATAGTCACATTAAAGCTGGTAATAACAACAAGCTTCTACCCGTACATTACAGCCTTAGAACACTGATTGTACCTGTAACCTAAGAAACCACAGTGAGAGACCACTGAGAGGAAAACATGACAGGAACCAATATTCTGCAGCGTCGAAGTTGGGTTTTCTCTGCTGAAAGAAACTCTTAAAGGATTTGTTGTCGCCCTTGGGAGTTCACCGTAATGTAGAAACTGGGCCATATATTAGTTTTCTGAAACACTCATACAAGGATCAGAGTTGTATCTTTGACAAAGAAGTACCTAAGTACACCAGTCTTCTGGCATCATTGTTTGTATATTTGTATGTATTAGAAGTGTATGTAAATATACAAGTAGTATTTATATTACTTTTTTTTTTTTTTAAAGGAAAGGTACAGGCAAAAATGAAGGTGAAGGTGAGCGCAGGCAGGCAGGCAGAAAGAAAGAAGAAGCATTTTATTTTTTTATTTAGTTGTTCATCTTGGTTGTTCCCCGCTGCAGACCTGGGACCTCGAGATGTACATAGACTACATCCAACCCCTGCTTTACCGGGGTGTGCCATCTCTATCGCTATCTGTCGCGATCTACTGTAGATTTAGATCTGGGTAGATAGATATTTAAGATCTGGGTTCCTGTTTTTAGGGTTGTGTGGAAGTCCAACATCTTCCCAAGAAGTCTAGGGGGCCCTTCTAATAGGATGACTAGAAATCAGCCACAGCTCACTCAGCCTCTCCGCTACCAGCTTGATTCCTCTTGCCCACCCTCCAGACCATTAAGCCCCCCCCCGGGACTGCTCTGCTTGCTGCCCCTCTGTACAAATCTGCATGCCCATATTCTCTGCAGCAATGTAGACACTAGGTTCTTGAAATTACAAACTCTTACTGATTGCATAAGAGCAGCAAAAGTACAGGGCAGCACAAGCAGGAATTGACTAAAGAAATTTTCTAAATCAGAAATCAAAAGATGACCTAGTTTTAAAAAGCAAAAACTTGATTTCAAAGCAGATATTTCAAAAAAGAAAATACATGAATCTCTCGTAAATACGTAAAATGTTTTTCAATGGTATTTGTGTAAATACTATGTAAAGTCCAATGAATACCTCATTATTCATCAGAGAAATAAAAATTAAATCCAGATAATAGCTTTTCTCATCAATCAGAATGGCTACACTTTATTTTATCTCATTTTAAAATGTTTTATTAACTTCTTTTGGTTACATTGTTATACAATATTTAGGATATTGAATTTGTACCTCACTCTGTGTGTGTTTCACACTACACCTGTCACCAGAGTTCTAGTGGCCTCCCTTCCCGTCTTCCAGCCCCTAGTGCCCACAGTTTTTCAGCCTGTGGATTTTGTTGTTTTGTCTCTTCATTTGTTTTCTTTATATTCCACGTATGAGTGAAACTGTCCTGTATTCTTTTTTCTTTCTGGCTTATTTTGCTTAGCTTGATTGCCTCCAATTCCATCCAGATAGATGCCAAAGGCATAATTTCACCTTTTTAACAGCTGCATAGAATTTCATTGAGTTTATATATCAATCTGCTGATGAATATTTAGGTTGTTCCCACATCTTAGCTATTGCAAATTGTGCTGCTATGAACATCAGGGTACATTTTCCCCCCTGATTATTGTTCTAGTATACTCTGGGAATATGCCTAGAAGTGGGATTGCTGGATCTAAAGGTAGTTTCAGACTGTTCAATAGTAGAGGTGAGAGTGGGCGTCTTTTCCTTATCCCAGATCTTAGAGGAAAAGCTCCCAGTTTTTTGCAGAATGGCTACATTTTAAGGGAATGCTACAATACCAATATTAACAATGACGTAGAGCATTTCTAACTTGCATACGTTGCTTGTGGATGTATAAGATGGTACAACCACTCTGGAAAGCAGTTTGGCAGTTTCTTGTGAAGACTACACCCACTCTATAACCCTACTTCTACTTCCTAAAGACTAGAATGTTCTACTAGTAAATGTCATTTCCTAGGTCAGCAACCTTAAACAGTTTAGATTCTCCAAATCCTTATTTCATCTGAAAATAATTAAAAGAATAGTGTTTGTAGATTGTAAAACTTGTTTTTCACAAATATTAAATGAAATAATATAGTGCTTAACACAGTACATATACTCAATAAATATTGGTTGCAATTATTATTATTGGCATTCCTCTTGCATACCTTTTAATCGTCTCCTATCCTCCTGCCAACATATTTACAAATGTTTGAAGATATGTAGACGTGCTATATCTACAGCATTCCCCTGATCAAACTGTTTGGTAACTCAGTATTCAGTTTGCAGAGTTATCATTAATTAAAACCATCTTTTAAAATCCTTCTAAATTTCTAAAGGTATAGGCGAAAAAAATATTTTAATGCATACTATATGTTATGACTAAATAACTGATCTTGGATTCATGTCATTATTTCCTAGATTGGTGTGTCATATAAGCTCTATGCAGAGTTTAAGTGAATACCCTGGGGACCCTTGCAAAAATTGTAATCATTTTATCGGTTAAGAAGCACAGTTTGACTATTCGAAAGTATTATGAAAGATTACGGAGAAGCATCCTTGTGGCTCAGGTGGCTGAGATGCTCACATGAACAATGTAGAGTCCAAGGACTCAGTTTCATAGCCTGAAGCTGGGGTGGGAAACCAAAATAAATAAATAAATGAATCAATAATTAAAGATGCTTCTTCCTCCTCTCATTTCCTTTCTTCTTCTCTTGAAAGAAATTTGATTATTTATGCTTGCTTTTTTCTCTCCTTTTCTCTTTGACTTGATGCTCAGGAATGCAAGCTCCAATGATAAAGCTGTTTCCATGGGAAAAATAGTCTGCCCTGCAATGGTCAGCTGTCATGTGGGATCTAGGACTCACTGTGGTGAGAGCCGGATAGAAACTGCTGGCCAAAGGACAACATGCCTTTTGTGTGGTGGGAAAAGAAATCCCACATTTGAAAGGTATGATTTCCATAAAACAATTTGAAAGCTAATGCCTTATAGCAACTAAGATGAAGGCTTGATTTTTTTGTTGCTGATGTTTTGGGATTTTTTGTTTGTTTGTTAAAGGAAAGGTGCAGACAGGAATAAAGGCAAGCAGAGGCAGGCAGGCAGGAAGAAAGAAGAGGAGAAAATATCCCATTTATTTCATTTAGTTGCTCATCTTGGTTGCTTCTGCTGCCCCAGGACATGAACCGGGGACCCTGGGATGCATGTGGACTGCACCCACCTACTGCTCCACCCAGGTGTGCCCAAGGCTTGACATTTTGATGTAGTTTTTTTCAAATTACTATGTGTCTGTGAGAGTATAATATACCTTGGAGTCAAACACACTTGGATTTTATTCTACGTCATGCTTTCCTTGTTTGATTTCAAGGGCACATTACCTATTTTCTTGAACTCTCAGGTTTCTTTTCTAAACTAGAGATAATCACTCCCAAAAGGCTTGTTCCAAAGATGAGATGGTGGGTATAAAGTGCCAGGTATAGTGGTAGGTGCTCAATAAATGTTAGTTCTCGCCCTTCCTTTTTCATTATCCTGGTGATCCACAAAAAATCATGAATGCAATAGGAGAGAAAGTCATTACTTGCTAACTTGACTCTGGTTCGAGTTGTCTCCTTTAAGAGACATAAAGAGAAGTTTCTTTTCTTCTTCCATTATGCCAATGCCATGGTGAGCTTTTAGTTGTGGAAGGTGAAGTTCTTGTTGAGGAGCTTAAAAAAACCCTGATGCCTAATTCTACCCACAAAGACAGATTTAACCAGACTAGTGTAAGCATTAGGAATTTTTTAAGTATAATTTACATACAAAAAAAAATGCACAGATCTTAGGTATACAGTTAAATGAGTTTTCAGAATTGTTTGTTGTCATGGAACCAGCCCCTAATTAAGACAGAAAACTTTTCTATTACCCAGAAAGTGTCCCTTTCTTATTAGTCTGTCCCAGGCCCTCCCTTGGTAACACATTTCTGATTTCTATCACCACAGATTAGGTCTGTTTTTGAATTTCATATGAACTTTAGAAATAGCATCAAATAGTGTGTACTCATTTTCATCTGGCTTAATATGAAACTCATTAATGTTGATAAGTATATTAGTTTCTCCTGATTGTTTTTATGTACAAAATAATGTGTTCATCCATTCTCTTGTTGGTGGATATTTGGTTTGTTACCAGGTTTCACTATTATGAATAATAAAGCTGCAATGAATGTTCTTGTACAGGTCTCTTATGAACATATATTTTCATTTATCTGGGGATTTAAGAACATTCTACTATACACTTGGAGGAATGTTTGTGTCGATACTAAGAATATTTGGGGACTATAGTATTGGGTATAGCGGGAGTAAGAAGGCTGACTGAAGTTCAGTGAACAAAGAATTTTAAAGCTAATGTGGACATACCCTGGTGGCTCAGGTGTTAAGCCCGTACTTGTGGCATAGTCCATACACAGCCTAACGACTGGATTCAAGGCCCAGGGCCAGGGGGTGGTGTTGGGGTACAGGGGGCAGAGAACAAAAGTGGACAACTAACTAAATAAAATGCTTCTTTCTCCTCTCCCTTCCTACCTGCTGCCTGCCTTCTATCCTTTAAAAAGAAAGAAAGATAAAACAGTTAATGTGATGCTCAGGCACATTTGTGATTTTCACAAATCACAAAGGAAACCCTTATATACTGTTGTGAGAATGCAAACTGGTACAGTCACTAAGGAAAACAGAACAGAGGTTCCTAAAGAAATTAAAAATAGAATTGCTAATAACAAAAGAACCCTAATAATCAAAGCAATCATTAGAAAAAAGAATGAATCTGGAGGGTTACACTTCCAGTCTTTGAACTATATTACAAAGCAATAGTGATCAAAACGGTAAGGTACTAAAATAATAACAGAGGCACAGATCAGTAGAATACAACTGAATCACCAGAAACTGACCCACGTACATACAGTCAATTTACAGCAAGGGAGCCAAAAGCATTAGAAGGAAAACAGGAAAGTCTCTTCAACAAACAGTGTTGGGAAAAATGGACAACCAAATGCAAAAGAATGAGCTAGACCACTCTCTAAAACCATTCACAAAAATTAACTCAAAATGGATTAGAGACTTGGACATAAGACCAGAAACCATAAAGCTCTTAGAAGACAATGTAAGGAAGATTTTCCATGACATCAGTCATAGAGAAGCCTTTGGGGACTCAACTCCACCATCAAAAGAAACAAAAAGAAAAATAAACAACTGGGGCTACATCAAACTAAGGAGCTTCTTCACAACACAAGAAAACATCACTAAAACCAAAAGGAAACCTACTAACTGGGAGAAGATATTTGCATTCAATATTTCTGACAAAGGCTTAATATCTAAAATATATGAATAACTCATAAAACTCGACAACAGAGGAACAGGCAATTTAATCAAAAAAATGAGAGGAAGAATTGGAGAGACACTTTTCTGAAGAGGATATACAGATGACCAATAGGCACATAAAATTATGTTCCTACTCACTATCAGGGAAATGCAAATTAAAACAACAATGAGTTATCACCTTACACCTGAAAGACTGGCTATTAATCAAAAATCTGGAAACAACAAATGTTGTTGCGGATGTGGAGAAGAGAACACTTTTGCACTATTGGTGGGAGAGCAGATTGGTACAACCCCTATGAAGAACAGTTTGGAGATTCCTCAGAAACCTGAACATGGAGATCTCAAATGATCCCATCATTCCACTTCTGGGCATCCACCCAAAAGATACAAAAGCACCATCCACAGAGATGTGTGTATCCCTATGTTTATTGTAGCCCTATTCACAATAGCTAAGAACTGGAAATTACCTAAGTGCCCAACATCAGATGAATGGAACAAGAAGATGTGGCACATATATACAATGGAATACTACACAGCACTTAGAAGAGATGAAATCCTGTCATTTGAATCAACATGGATGGAACTAGAGGGGATTATGCTAAGTGAAACAAGTTCAAAGAAGAAAGATAGATACCAGATGACCTCACTCATAGGTGGAATGTGAATAGACAAAAAAAAATGAAAAAGAAAAAGGAACAGATGAAACAAAACCAACCCTGAAACAATTGCAACACAACTGAGGTTACCAAAAGGAAATGGGGTGGGTGTGGGGGAAAATGGTGGTGGAGCCCACTGGACAATGGGGAAGAACACTTGGTGACTTGGTGGAGAGCATGGTATGTTGAAATATAGCTAAGAAATGGGGAACCTGTACACAGGAAATTATTTTAATGTATAGAATAATTACTACAATAAAGAAATAAATTAAAAAAGATAGAACTGCTATGTGATCCAGCAATCAATTCTGGGTCTCTATCCAAAGGAAACAAAATCACTCTCTCAGAGAGGTATCTCTATTCCCGTGTTCATTGCAGCATGTTACACAATAGATAAAGTAAGCAAACAACCGTAGTGTCTGCTGACAGATTAATGAATAAAGAATATGTGAGATATATGGAGATCCTGCCATTCACAACATTATGGATGAAACTGGAAGGCATTATACTAAGTGAAATGGGACCGAGAAAGACAAACGTGGCGTGGTATCACCTGTGTGTAGAATGAAACAAACAAACATTGAAACAAAAAGCAGTAGAATGGTGGCTGCCAGGGGCTGGAGCAGGGGGGAAATAGGGAGAGACTAGTAAAAGGGTGCTTTCAATTATAAGATGAATAAGTTCTTAGGATCCAATGTATAATGTATAAATGTATCTAATATATAAATATATAATGTAACTATAGTTGATAATATGATTGAAATTTGCTAAGAAAGAAGAATCTCATTGCTCTTATTGAAATAGAAAAACATAAATATGTGAGGGGATAACTGTGCTAATTGACTTGATAACGGATCCTTTCACAATGTATAAATATGACCTTTAATAATATATACATAGATCAACTTATCACATTATACACTTTAAATATATCACAATCTTATTTTATTGAATCAATTAAAACTGAATATATCTGAAAAATTTAATTGCAAGGAATCTACAAAAAACTATTAGCCCTGTTAGATTATGTTAAGAATATTTTTTCTTCCCACAAATCTCAAACCTGGGTCTTTGAGCTTTATATGGACTGCGCCTTAGCCACTGAGCCACAGGGCTGGTCCCTTAACTTGCAATTTCACTCCTAGGTATCTACCAAAGAGAAATGAAATGTATATCTACACTAAGACATGTAGTGTAAATTATTATTTACAGAATTATTCACAGTAGCCCCAAACTGGCAACAATGTCTTTCAACTGGTAAATAGTAAACAAAATGTTGTGTAACTACAGAGTGGACTATGACTCCCATTCATGCATTATATTAAGTAGAAGCAGAAAGAAAAGACTATACACTGTATGATTCCACTTATATGAAAATTCTAGAAAAGCTAATATTATAAAGACCAAAAGATCAGTGGTTGTCTAGGGCTGGGTGGTAGGAGGACGGAGGGATTGCAAACCACACAAGGGAACATTCTGTGGTGATAAGAATCTAAACCGAATGGTGGTCATAGTTGTATAGTTATACAGATTCACTAAAATTCAATACAGTTTACACTTAAAATGGATGAATTTTATATCACTTACATTAAGCACCAGCAAATGTTTTAAACAAAGCAAAAATGGAAAACTATTGTGTCTTCATGGCGCCCTTTTTGACTGAACCTGAAAAATCTGGAGCTTGCAGAACTCTGTGGTAAAATTCTTGAGTTCTCTTCACACCCTCAGAGGAAACCTCCAGTGGAAGGGCTAGCTAGCAGCTCTCACCTTGCAGGAGGGACCTTCTTTATCTTGGTAGAGATTAGAAGTTGAAAACTGACAAACAGAAGCACATGTAGAAGAGCATGATCAAGATAAAGACACTAAAATCATGTCTTAGTGATTTGTTCTTCTATTAAATACTTTTGATCTTTCCTATGCTAACTCAGTGTTGTGGCTCTAAAATAATGAACATTATGGAAAAGGTCCTTCTTCTATGAGAATGGAACATATATTTTAGTAATTTCATACAGACCCTGGAAGGATGGGTGGATGGATGGATGATACCTAGCTCAACAGCTAGATGTAGAGATACAGAGATATTAAAATAGATGATAGATAGCTGCAAAGATAGTGACACGCATACATATATACATATATACATTCATGTATACATACATACACACTTACATAGAAACATGAGTAATAATTTTTTTAAAAGAAACTTGAAAAGTACCTGAAGAGTTGAAAAGGTGATCTCATAGAATGATGAAACCACAAGGGGGAGCCAGTCAGGCAAAAACCAGAGGGAGGAGCACCTCTAGCATTTTTTTTTTTAAATAGTCCTTGCCACTTAAAGGCCTACAATCCCAATTAAACTTAAACAATGCCAACTGAAAATTTAGGGTTAGTAAGTCTTAGGCCCCTTTGATCCCTTTAAATTATGTCCCACTGGTTGGCAAAATCACAACCCTGGTTAGATCTGATTACCTATTTACACTGGTCTCTTTTTAAACTTATCACCAGGAATTGAAGAAGGCTATTACCCAACAACCATCCTAAATCTCCTGGATCCACTTACTTCTCTACATTCGGCATTCCCTCATTCACTGTTTTTCAGTGCGTTTTTTCCTCTTCTTCCCTCATCCTCATTTTCAGCTGATGACTAGGTTTGTTTCCTCAATGAGAAAAACAAAGAATCAGAATAGAAGTTCATCTCCTTACCACAGCCACAGGTACACACAGGTGAGTACCCTTAAGCCCTGCCTTATATACTGTGAGGAAGGAGGCATTCTCCGTGCACCTACATAAGAGCTTCCACTTTTGCATTAGATCCTACACTCTTGCGCACTCAGGAACACCAAACTAGCAAAACTTCCCCCTCTACCCATCATTAATTCTTCCTCTCACTGGATTGTTTCCATCAGCATACAAACAAATCATTCAAATGCTTTGAAAACAAACAAATAGGTCTGCCCTAGTGGAGTTGCAGTTTGGTCAGCCACCTGATGAGCACAGTCTACATACATCCCAAGGACCCAGGTTCAGGTCTCTGGTCTGGGGTGGAACAACCAACATGAACAACTAAATAAAGTGCTTCTTTCTCCTGTCTGCCTGCCTACTCTCACCTTCATTTCTGCCTGTACCTTTCCTTTAAAAAAAAAAAAATTATATATATTTATTTATATATATATATATATATATAAACATCTCCCCTTGACTGTCCTTCATTACTTCCCTCATTTGCTTACATCTTATTTCTAATGCTTTCTAATTTCTGTAACCCCAATGGTTGTCTGTATCAGCTGTTTCTAATTCCTTTTCTTTTTTCTTTTAAATTCTCTCTATTCTAACTTCTGTGCCACCACATAAACTAGCCTTTTTAAGGTCAACAAAACAAACAAAACCAAAAGCCTACCATAAAGAAAAATGAATGAGGTAACTCCTTGTAAAAGAAGAGGGGCCGGGGAGATTCCAGCAATTATGTTCAATTACCTGTATCATAAGAATTCCTTCGAAATTCGTTTTCTTTCCACTTCATTTGGATCCATACTTCCTTTCCAAATATTTTCTTTATTTTCTCTGGAATCTACTGTTGCTCAGCTTCTTAATGCAACCTGAATATCAGATTAACCTGACCTTCATTTACAAGAAGTAGAATAAAACAAAATCATAGCAGTGAGAACTTTCATTTATATTTTAGGTCTGAAATCAAGGTTTAAACTTCAGAAACCTAAATGTCTCATTAGCTCAAAGAATAGCTTTTCTTAATTTAAATTTTATTGAAGGAATATTGCATTATAACATGATGCAGGTTTAAGGTGTACTTTCAGTCAACATCTGAATATAATACAGTAAGTTTACCACCAATAGTCCAATTCTATGCTTCACCATAGAACTGGCCACTTTTACCTGATTTGTCCCCTTCCTTGCCCTTCCTTTTTGGTCACCAGTAATTTGATTCTATAGGCTAAACGTCTATTTTGTTTGATTTGGTTCATTCGTTTGTTTGGTTTCCCTATGTATCATATATGAGTGATACCAGATGGCGCTCATTTTACTCTCACAAAACATAAAATCTCTCTAGTTCTATCCATGTTGCCACTTGCAGGATTTCATCTTTTTTTTTTCAATAGCTGAGTAGTATTCCATTGTGCATGTATTACATGCCCTTTATTCACTCCTCTGTTGATGGGCACTTAGGTCACCTCCAGTTCCTGGTCACTTAAATGATGCAGCGATAAACACCAGGCTGCACGTGTCTCTTCATATTAATGTTTCTGTGTTTGGGGGCTAAGTACTCAGAAGAGGGATGATGAGATCATATGGAATTTCTGTTTTCCTTTCTTTTTTTTTTTTTTTCCTGAGAAATCTCCATACTGTTTTCCATAGTGGCTACACCAATTCACATCCCACCAACAATGCACAAGGGTTCTGTTCTCTGCCTTCTTGCCAACACTTGTTGTCTCCAGTCTTTTGGATAATAGCCATTCTCACCATTCTCACAGGTATGAGATGTGATCTCATCCTGTTATTTTTCTTACAGCCTATTTTAAATTGAAAGCAAGTTAATCTCAAACTCATTCTCACCCTTAACATTTTTACCCTCCCTCCAACACCCTATTATGTATTTTTGGTGTCTTGCTGCTACTAAATGGGGTTTCTTTTATTTTATAGAAACCCATTTAATACTTTTTGCAAGTTTGGTTGACTTGTGATTTTTTTTTTAACTTGTTTGTAAAGCTCTGTATTCTCCTTCAGTTCTTTTTATTTTTCCTTAACATTTTTACCCTCCCTCCAACACCCTATTATATATTTTTGGTGTCTTGCTGCTACTAAGTAGGGTTTCTTTTATTTTATAGAAACCTCTTTAATATTTTTTGCAAGTTTGGTTGACTTGTGATTTTTTTTTTAACTTCTGTTTGTAAAGCTTTGTATTCTCCTTCAGTTCTTTTTATTTTTCAAGGAAAGGTGCTGGCAGGAATGAATGGGAGTAGGCAGGCAGGCAGGCAGGAAAGAAGAGAGGAGGAAGAAGCATTTTATTTATTTTATTTAGCTGTTCATCTTGGTTGTTCCCCGGCACCCGAGTCTTCAACCAGGGACCTTGGGCTGTGTGTGGACTGTGCTTGTTGAACTTAGCCTCTAGGCCATCAGGGACTCCGTTAAGTGATAGAAATGAGGTAGCGTACTCTTAGTTCCAAGTTCTTTTCTTTCAGCACTTTGATACATCATGCCATTTCCTTCTGATCAGTAAATTTTCTGCTAAGAAACTGGCAGAAAGTTTTATGGGTGTTCCAGTGTTCTCTGTTTGTTTGTTTGTTTTTTCTTTTTTCCTCCCCCAGACCTGGGTTTGAACCTGGGTCCATGGGCCATGGACTTTCATGGCCTGCACCTCAGCCACATGAGCAATAGGGGTGCACCTCTTCAACAGCTTTTAAGCATCTCTTTTTTAATCTTAATGTCTGTCGCCTTAATGACAATGTGTCTTGCTTGATTTGTATCTGTTTGTGTTTATTTTGATTGGAACTCTTTGACCTTCCTAGCTCTGGCCCTCTGTTTCTGTCTCCCAGGTGAAGGAAGTCCTTAGTATTTCTTCAAAGAAGATTTCTGTCTGTGTGAGAAAACTTTAATTGAGATTTTAACACTGAAACCAACGTAAAACCTCAGAAACCTAAAACCCTCTTTAACCCAATGAGGAATAATTTTTAAATCTGAGAAAGAATTGTCCCTAAATAATATCCCTCCATTCTAAGATGTACGTAGTTGCCATTTGTGACAGTTTTGCAGTCACCCCTTTTTATAATGGAATTATCAGCATTTTATATATTAACTTGAGGTGCTCAGAAAGTCTGGCTGCAGTATTCTGCTTGCTGATCTTATCAGCAGCAACAACTATAACTTAGCTCACGTTGTGACCTCAGCTCCTTTTGTGGGCGAGGTGGCTCCCACTGGAGAGGGCACTAAATGAGATAGACATTTGATAGTTGTCCTGGCTAGTTGGTTAATATAGGAAATCTCAATGATAGTGCAGATCAGTATTTAGCAAAATGTTGGTCAGAAGCTATTAGTGGGCTATGAAATGCATTTAAGGGTTGACTAATTTTTTAAAAAATTACAGAATAGAAAACAGCAGATTTCTTCACGCATACTCAGGGTATATCATATTTTGTGAGACTTAAGTTTCCCTTATGAAGAGGAGTGTCCTGGATCATATAACTGGAATTTTTAAATTAAAACCACTGGTCTAGATGCATTCATAATTATAGCCAGGGGCTGAATGTACTTAGTAAAAATTAGAGGACATTTAGAAAATTCTAGCATCCTATGTCATTAGCATGAGCAGAAACAAGGGGAGCCCAGAGCATTTTAGTGAGGGGACTCCATATACCAGACTGGATAAACAGTTTGAAGTTAGTCTAAAATGAATTACTATAATGGAGATTTTACATTTTACAAACCTCTTTCACAAAATTGATCTCATGTAAGTATCTTGTCCATTCTTAGTATTAGGCAAGACAAGAAGGTAACAACATATGAGGCAGGTTTCCATGATTCATCTAATTTAGGTCAGAAGTCCACCCAGAAGCAAGGATTGAGAATCTAGCCCACAGCCTTGGAGAGGGTTGGTTAGGGTAAAAAACCTTCTGTGGGTCCCAGTCAAGTAAACTGGGCTTCAGGACAGAACTCCACTTCCAGGAGGGAGAATAGAAAGGGTGAACTACTAAGATAGAAGCCCAAATATCAAACAGGGCACCCAGCTGGTCAGGCCCAGCCTCAGCACACTGGATTCCACACTCAGGACTGCAGAGCCCCAGAACCCCATGCCCAACCTTTGAGGAAGCAGACTACCATGTGGGTGAGGTGAGGGTAAAGAACAGTAAGGAAAGCTGAAGAGACTGGGGGGAATGGAAAGCTAGTCCATCAGACTGGGGTGAATAGGGTGGCCAGATAACATACAGGTGACTACAATGGATTTCACATGAAGAGTGAATACATTTTAGTATGTCTCATGCTATATTGGGTACGTATTTACACCAAAAAATTGTTTATCTAAAATTTCAATTTAACTGGGCAGCCTGTATTTTATTTTTAGATCTGGCAAACCCATATGTGCTCTTAGGGAGGATGAGGCATTGAGCAGAGCAAGATCTTAGAGTCTGTGTGCCGTGTGTGGCAGACAAAGGGAGCCACGAAAGTTTTTAAGTAGAGGAATAATTTAATTGACTTAGCATCCTAGAATGCATTTTAGTCGTTCTTTGGAGAACAAGTGTTCAGAAAGAAAGGAAATCAGACCAGAAGTTATGTAAATAGTCCAGATTTGAGGGAAACTGACTATTCTTCACTCACTTCACAATTGTGCCTAAAGCCACCAAGATTCCTAGGCTCACTTGGGTTGTAGAGACCAAACTTTTCTTTCAAGAGCTGCTCATTGTTTTCAGGAACAAAAATTCCTTTTGCTTTGGGAGGCAGTGGGGGATAGCTTTACCTATAGTGCATGCTCTCTCTGTCTCTGTCTCTCTCTCTGTGTCTCTGTCTCTGTCTCTGTCTGTCTGTCTGTCTGTCTCTCTCTCTCTCTCTCTCTCTCTCTCTCTCTCTCTCTCTCTCTGTGTATGAATTTTTTAAAGAGAAGAAGGAAGGAAAGGAGAAGAGGAAGAAGCATTTCCAGGAAGAAAGGAAGGGAAAGAAGGATGAAACATCTTTACTTATTTATTTTGGTTTTTCACCTCAGTCCTGGCTTGCGAACCTAGGTCCTTGGGCTTTACACAGTTCCTACACCAGCAACTCAGTCTCTTGAGACACGAGGGTTCTCCCAACGTTTTCTTTCTATTTTTCTTTTTTAAAGAAGCATATCTTTTTTTTTCTTTTTTTGGTGGGGGTGGTGGTTAATGGAAGGAAGAGGAAAAGAAAGTATTTTTATTTTCTTGTTTATTTATTTTAGTTGTTCTCCCTAACTTGAGTTAAGAACCTGGGTCCTCGGGTTTTATATGATTTACATGCCAGTCACCAGCTTAGTGCTTGAGCCACCAGGGCTGCCTGTATCTATAATTCATCTTGCCCGAATCCTGTGTCAGCCACACACTTCTCGAGGAGACTGGAAAAGACAGTGTACACGTCAATCTCTCGTTAGACTTGTGTGATGTGTTGTTCACTGAGGTGTCCCAGCAGGCGATCAATAAACATTAGATGAATGAGTTCTTTAGGGGCAAAGTCTATGTCTTCTTCATCTTTATTTAGCACCTGACCTAGGGCTGGGAATAAGTTTCTCAGAAAATAGTTCTTGATTAAAGTGGTCTAATTAACACCTAGAAATGCTTCTTATTAACTACATTTCTCCAACATTGCCTCAAAGGTACAACCTGGCATATTTTTCACACAAATGCAAAAAGAAGCCTTCCTCCTACACTAGACCAAAAAACTTTTTAAAAGCTGTGTAATTATACTCATCTGATGGAATTTTATAATCTTCCTCATTTTCGTAGAAAAAAAAAACTTTTAGATGTTTGAAATTTTCCCAGCTGCTTCCATAAGTTTTGTGCCTTCCTGGATATTAATATATCTAGATCTTGGTTAGACACTTTCCAGGGAGATCACCATAAAGTGATAGAAAGCAAATGCTTATCTTTGGTCTCCACCAATAGTGGTACAGCTACTTTTATATACATATCTTTTCTAAGACTGAAGTGTGAACTTTTGAAGCCAGGTCCTGTTCTTATTTAGATTCATAATCACAGAAATTTCACAAATAGTAGGCTTGTTGAACTTTCAAGAGCAGAAAGTCAGAAGGAAAGAATAATTCTAGGAAATGCATGAGGCAAATTAAAACAATTATTGGTCACTTATTATTAAAGATTGTGTTCCAAGTACCGTGCTAGGGACTTTATATATATTTTATGAAATTCTGATTGAATGTCAATCCTCAAAACTTCTTTCATGAGTCAAAAAACCAGGAATCAGAACTGATGAGAAACTTGCCCAGGATGGCACAGCTAATAGGTTGATAGGGCTGAGGATAGTAACTGATTGCAATGTCCATGTTCTCATATTTCAGGAACTGTCATTTTTTTCATGTATGTTTTGCAGGGGTGGAGACTGTTGGAGTGTGTATATGAGCTCTCTTTAATCACCACTTACATGGTACCCAAGAGAACTAAAGTTTAGTCTTCTCTATAATGCTGTGAGTGCATGTGTATGGAAGACAAGAGCTATGAAGGCATTTCCTATATTGTTGAATTATGTTCCTCTCTTCCTTTCAGCTTTATATTGAAAAGAGCCACCTTAACATATGACTGGATTTCATCTTTATTGTGCTGGAAGTTGATACTGTTACACTTAAAATTATTACTTCAGTAATTATTTGGGATGAAACATGGACTTTAGATGTTATGATCAGTAACAACCAACTTCATCTGTCCCATCTAAAGGAATACAAGCAGTGTGTTTAGTCAATGGAACCTCATTGATCCAGATGTATATAAACTCAACCTGAACAGACTCTCCTATGAGTCATAAATATAATTGCATACCTTAATTCTTCAATCTTTCAAAGTTTCAAATGTACACTTTTTGTTCAGGTGCGGACAGCTTTTCATCAACCTTCTTCAGACTGCTCAACTGTCAGCCTGCTCACCAAGTTCACTGGATCCCTGGAAGAATCGGAAAGCTGCCTCTGATGATTTGATCCCAGGCTGAACAGAGTTAAATCACATGGACGCTTCACCAACCTTTTGAAATGTATGAAAGTAAATGTCAAAGGGCAGGCATTGGCATAACTAATTATATGAATAAGAAGGAACTGAAAAAGAAGAACCAAATACCCAAATAAGGTAAAACCAGGGGAGAGAGCATTTGGGTTATTAAAAAATAAATAAATAAATAAACAAATAAATACGAAAGCGAATTATGTTTTGCTTGGCTCTGTCAATCAGAAGTCTGCCAAAAATGGTCTGTAAAGGTGTAAGAATCAAAAAGCATCTCCAGTGTTCTGTCTTCACAGAAACATGAATGGAATTTCCTAGAGATGGTCAGGATAGAATTACTGAAAAATTCTTCAGGCTTCCTTTGCTCATTCATTGACAAGAGGCGCTAACGTGGGAGATAAAAAATAAACATGGCATGGTCCTTGTCCTCAAAACAGACCCTGTAGTTTAGGGATATACAGCTACAGTTCTGTACCCTGAAGTGTGAAAGACACCATGAAATTAAGTATCAAAAGGACAGTGGGTATATAAAGGCGGCATGCTCAACTCTGATTCTAATAAAAAATTCTTAACAAGCATGTAAATTACTAAGCAACTCCCGCCTCCTTGCCCATCCCCCACCATCCATCTATCCCCCCCCCAGAGAGATACCCGGTGAGCAGGGCTCAATCTGAACTCCACTGTAATTGTATGTGTGACCTGGAGCAACTCCTTTCACTTCTCAGGGCCTCAGCTTCTTCTCCTGTAAAGTGAAGAATCCTGGTACACACTAAAATTCCATTTCTGCTCTGAATTATAAAATAGAAACAAGAAGCCAAAAGGCAACTCGAGAGAAACAAAAGTGAAAGTGCCCAAAGGAAACAGTAGTAAACAAAGGTACACAATTTTCCATCATACTGAAAAACGTGGCAGAATTCCAAAATACCTTTTCTCCGCAGCAACTGTGAACTGGAGACTTGAGAAAGAATGAAACATCTATCATGCCCTCTGAATGTGAATAAGATCAGTGTACATAAACCACCTTGCTCCATACAGCCGTCTTGTGAAACAATGCTCCCTGACTTTGACTAACGCATATGAAACGTTTCTTCCTAAATAAATCCATCTATGATGAGCGGTCCGTTCCACAAAACAAAACCCCATTGGACAACACAACACACAAGGGTGTGTCCAGCTTTGGAAAGAGAGAGAAAAGGGGGATGAGAAAGAAAAGGGCTCAAACCTGCCATGCGGATGACATACACAGCCTAGAAGCAAACTTAAGAAACATCGGTTTTTGCAGTTATCATTTCCTCCCTCCCGGTAATAGTGAGACTTCTTTGAAGGTTACTCAGACCCCTACACCCTCCTGGGAGCTACAGCGCCAGCTGAGCTCTGGGGCAGACAGTGGAGGCGGACAGAAGAAGGGACCACGCAGACAGCTTCACAGAGCGTTTGTAGCGGGTGTGGGACCCGAACAGGCGACCGCTATGGTTAAAGGGTGCGATCTGGATCTACCAGTGTCACTGGGCTCTCTAGATACGAGGATACTCCCTACTCCCGGTGCCTCCGTCCTCGCAGCAGAGGGAAGCCGCGCGCGCACCCACACATACGCACATCTACATCCTTTCCCTGGAGTTTTATCTCGTCTCCCTATTGTTTTTCTCCCTTCCCTGTCATGAGACCCGGAAGTTTTTTGTGTGTGTTTGTTTGTTTTTTTAAATAATCCCGTCTCCCTCCCTTTTCCGTCCGCCCCCCGCACCCCCCTCCATCTATCACATGGCCGAGATAGAATAAAAACAGAAAAATGGCGACGGTCACGTTGCGGCGAGCCTTGCTGCGTCATTAGATAATCCTCATGCAAATAGCGGGAAGAACAAAGGAAGGGGGGGCCCGGGACCCCACGGGGGCGCAGGTGGGTGTGGGGGTGGCGGCCGGGCGCGGGGCCGACTGAGCGCGCGCGGAGCTGGGCGCCTGCGGGAGGCGTGCGGCCACGCGGGGCTGAGCTGCCGAGGGTCTACGTCTGTGTGCGCGCCCGTGCGCCGCCGTGGAGCGCTGGCCGTGCGCTCCTGGCGCGGTCTTGCAGCGCGCCAGAGCCCGCCCGGGGGCGCGGGGAGCCGTGGGGAGAGGAGAAACGTTCCGGCGAGGCTGGCCGCGGCGCGCGCGCACACGCACACGCAGCCGCGGGGCTCGGCGGCTCGGCGCCCGCGCGGGGGGCGGGCCAAGGGCGGGCCGGGTGGCGGCGGGGGCCCAGGGCGCGCCACTGCCCGGCACTTGGCGCCTGTCTTCAGCTGCCCGCGGAGACCGCACGCAGCTCACCACCTCGCGGTAGGCAGCGGGGCGCAGGGGCGGCGGCGGCAGCAGGGCGGGCCTGGGGCCCTTGCTCCCGCAAGGACTTCGAGGGTGTCGCTGGGCTGGGTTTGTTGTTGGGGTGTGTGTTTTTCTTTCTGCGCGGTGGGTGGGGGCTACCTCGCCTGCGAGCATTTCCATGGTTTCCCTTCGGCCGTCGCTGGAGTGTCAGGAGCGGCTCAGGTTGGACTAGGGCGCCGGGAGCCCCCGGGTGCCCGCTCCGGCCCCCTGGAGGGGAGCGGCGCGGAGGGGCGGGGCGGGCTGTGTGTGTGAATGTTGCGCACTCGCTTTTCTCCCACCCCCGCCTTCTTCCAGGGTGCTGGCGTGGGTCCTTCGCCGTCCGGCGGCGACTGTAAATAGAGCCTGAATGTTGTTTACATGGAGGATCCGGCGGGAGGAGTCTGCGAGGAGGAGGCGGAGGAAGAGGAGGGAGGGAGGAGAGAGGAAGACCGGAGTCCCCACGGTGGCGGCGGCGGCGGCGGCGGTCCGGAGTGAGGGCGAGCCTCGTAGCGCCCCGGCACTGGGCTTCCTCGAGGCCCGGACGCTGGACCCTGGGGCAGGAGGTAGAATGGGCGCGGGGCGGGGAGCGGGGTGGTCTGTTAAAGCGGCATTTTTAGCTTGCAACCTGCCACGCAGTATCTCCTGGGCTGGAAGGGAGGGGGTGTGCTGGAAGCCTCGGTTTCTCTCACATTCATTCCACCATCCTCAGTCTTTCCCCGCTTCTCTCTGGGCTCACCTGTTTATTTCCATCAACCAGAGCTGGCAGTTTTATGTAGGCTTGAGAAGCTTGTTTCTTTTATTAGAAACGCTATTGGGGAGGGGGGTGCGTAGTTGTAATTTATGCCGGTCCAGGTCGGTTTGCAGGAAGGGGGAGGGGACTTGGCGGAGTCCGCCGGCTCCTGGCCGTAGCTGACCCCAGGGCTTCTTTCTGTCATTCTGGGCCGAGGAATCTTTTCCCTCACTTAGCAAGCCAGCTGCCACCTTCTTGGAGATGAACCACACCTGTGCTTATTCCCGCTTTGGAGCAGAGGTGAGCTAAGAAGCCTACCCAGAGCTCTTAGCTAACCCCCAATCCCAGAATTGGCCAGAAAGTGCTTTTTGCACCTGCTGGTTGCACTGGGCACCTCGGTCCTCCACCACCTCTGGCAGGTTATGGTCTACAAATGTGTTGGAAGTTTTTCTCCGTGTGTTTACACCCCAGCAACCAGCAAATAACTGCTGAGTTTAGATGGAGGAAGAGGGGCGAACCCCTTAGGCCCAGTGTGGTTACTATTTATTTCTCCTCTGGGACTTCTAATGGAAGCTCCCCACAGCCCTCTTGTTCTTCGCTAAGAACTTAGTCCAGAATCAGGCCTAAGCAGCCTGTCTCTGGCTCTCTTTCCCTGGGCCCCACCCTGGCCCCTCTTGTTTCTCTAGAGCCAAAGAGGCCTCCCAGCAGAAGGCACACCCAGGTCCAAATCTAACCATTCCAAAAGGGAGGAGAAAACTGGAACCTAAGGAACCCAAGGGTCCCCTTTCTCTGCCCCAAATATCCCCAACAGCATTTTCTTCTGCAAGTTTCCCAGATTTTTACCAGCTGTCACTCCCACTCTCTTTGCCCCTATTCTTAGGGGGAGATAAGGATGAGGGGTAAAGAAAGAGATTGTCATCCCTCTTCCTTATCTTTTCATGTTTGAGCTGTTTAACAAGTTAAATATGTATGCATTTGAATTCATTTTCTTGCTGGCTACTGAATAGCTAGAACTCAGATGTGAGGTGGGGGAAAGAGATGAGAAGTAAACATTCTCCCCATGCCCAGAGCTGCTGGAGAAGACCCCTCTGTAAAAACCAACAGAATCCCTCCATGACATCACCCCCCTAAGCCCTTCCAACTTTAGCTTCAGAACAGGAAGAAGGCTCAAAATAGAACTACCTTAGGAATCCAGTTCCTTTAGAAGATCAACTTTTAAATCAGCTGCAGGAGGAATACTGAACTTTGACATCGGGAGAGAAAGCTGTAACGTTTGTTCCTAATTGGTTCCTTTGGGGGAAGGGGAAGGAAATGCTTTCCATGTCTTTTTAGAAAAGATTTTCTCAAGAAAACTTGGCTACCTAGACCAATGAATGATTAATAGGACGATTCGAGATTCAGTTATTGAATTATTCATATGTTTCAGTATGTCAACAATAACAAGCACTTTTCAGAATAAATTAAAGAGGGGCTCCTGGAATGTGTTCCAGAGAGCCAGCTGAAGGTAGAGAAGGCTGTTGGGGAAGCTGGGAGAGAGTCCTTGAGAAAGGCAAAGAAAGGATGCAGCAACAGCTGCTGTGAGTATGAGTTGAGAGGCCTGTTATGAACAATGACTAACTTTTGCAGGGTGACTAACATCCTGGACAGAGAAGTATCAGCATCAGGATTTTCCTCCTTTACCTCAGAAATTGGATCTCACTGTCGCTGTTCTTTCCCCAAATTGAGATGTGCCTTTCTCTCTGATGTGCCTTCCCTCTCCTTTGGGAAGGGACACTTAATAAGTGACCATCATTGAAGTATTGATAATTAAGGATTAGAAGTGGGGCAGAAAATAATTGGTGTGATTTGAGCATCTAGTGGGGGCTGTAGATGGACTTGCTGGTTGAGGGGCAACATTCTTTAATCAGTTTAACAGAATCCAGGGCCAGTTGTGTACCAGCATTTTGATGGTAGCCACTAGCCCCATGTGGCTGTCAAGCTCCTGAGCTCTAACGAGGGTGATACAACAACTGAATTAAAACCTTTATTTAATGTTTAAAATTGATGCCTAAGTTATTGGAAAACTTAAATATGTTTAGAAACAACCTGGGTATATGCATTTACTTTTTAAACTGTCAATTTGTGAAATCTAAATAGGGTAAAATATTTCTGGTGAAAAAGCTAATATTCACATTGAGACTTTACAAGTATAAGTATGTTCTGCATCTCAAAGACTTAGAGAAAAAAGAAGGAAAATGCCTCTTTTTATATTGATTTTATTCAATATAAAGTTCCAGTGATAATATTTTGGACTGATTGCGTTTAGTGATTACATCATTCAAGATAATTTCACTGGTTTATTTTTAAATGGTTAAAAAATAGAACTGCGACGTTTTCAGTCTGCACCTAAACCACCTAAAGACACCTGAACCACCAGTGAGTTATTTTCTGTGTGGAGATTTGGGAACCCAGGGATTTAATCCTAGAGTATGTGTCACCTGTTGGTGACTGTGTTACAGATTTCTATGTAGGAGGCATGCCCTACACAGGGAAGGTCAGTGAAAAGTAAAGAGTACTCCAAGGGTTAGTAGGTTGTGTTTTGGGAAGATTTAGATTTTCACACATGTGAATATAGCTGCTTTTATAAAAGGATCCTATGCATACCAAAATGCACCCGTAAACATTGTGTGGCGAAATGACAATTGATACCTCGTGGCATCTTAGTGTGATTCTACTTACCAACCATCTTTTTATTTTCTCTCCATGTGCTTGCTTGCTTGCTTTTTTTTTTTTTTTTTCTTTCTTAAAGGAGCAGGCAGGAAAGAAGAAGGAAGAGGAAGAAGCACTTATTTACTTTGTTAGTTGTTCATCTTGGCTGTGCTGCTGGCCCCAGGTCTCAAACCTGGGTCCTTGGGATGTGTGTGGACTATATCTGGTGGCCTCCAGGGTGCCTCCCCGCCCCCCCATTTACTTCTCCCACATGATAGCTCCTCTGGTGTCATTGGACCTACAAGATTGTTGATCCCTTTTCTCCATTAAAAAGAAAAAAAAGGTCTAATGCTGACTTGAATCCAGATAGTGCTGTCTTTGGGGTTTGGTTTTGTCTAATGAGATTCAGTAATGTTACTGAAAGGGACTTAATGGCCAGGCCACTTAGTACTCTCCCCTCGTTTTGTAGATGACAGATCGTCAAGTACCTTGTCTAAACCATACCGACAGGCTGAGATGAAACATATATTCATTGGTAACCTGTTCAGAGACTCTCAGAAATGAAGAGGTTCATCAGTTAATCAGATATTTGTTGAACTTGGACTTTGTGAAGAGGACTGTGGCTAGTGGTGTGAAGGGGTGTAGAGAGAGCGGTTCGACTAGCAGTAACACTGGTGTTACGAGGAAATCGTGTAGAAAACTCTCATGGAATGTGTTGTAAATAAGAATGTGTTCCTTTTATTGTAGTTCTTAGAATAGTGGACTCTGCAGAAACAAGGAGTGTAATTCTGCTTCTGGAACAGCCCAAAGTTCTAGAATTGGAGGTCTTGTCTTTGGTGTTTGCCCCCTTTAGCTGACCGTTAAGGGAGTTTGAGAGTCTTTAAGACCTAGCATTTTTCAAGTGACAGTGCTGTAGGAAAGAGAAAATCATAGATTAATTGGAGTCAGGATTTTTAGAGCTAGTTAGCTAAGGGTGGATCATATTGAAGTCAGTTGGTATATTTTTAACTAGTTATTCTGAAAGGGTTCAGTGCAGAGGTGAAATCAGAATAAAACTGACTTGTGAGCAAACTGAAATCTAAAATCAGGAGGTGGGCGGAGATGGAATCTAGAGCAAATCAATGTAAAAAAACGAGTAGACAGTTGGACTAAAAGTATATATATTGAGTATTTGTGTAAGGGGGAAAGACCCATATACTAGAATATTATAGCCTATTAATATTAAATAGGCCAGTCCATTTATTTGTAACTTTTTAGTCTTTTGGAGCCTTTTTGGACTAAAATACTGATCACCATGTGTGAGAATGTCAATTCATATTTCTTTGTCTGTTCTTATACATCTGCCTTCTGTGATAGGTTTCTTCCTCCAGATGGGCCTGCTGAAGTTATGTAGCATGAAACCATTGAGAAGCCAATGCTTGAAATGGGTAGAACAGTGACACACATCCCCTATTATTACTCTCTATTATTATAGTTAATGCTTCTCTATATAATCAAAGTTAACTTTGCTTACAGCAGTGGTTCTTGACTTCCTTGCCATTTTAGCTAACTTCTTTCTCCTTAAAAAAAAAATGAAAAAGGCGCATCCCTGTGGCTCAGGCAGCTCAGGAGGCTAAGGCACAGGCCACATAAAGTCCACAAGGAGCGATGGGTTAGCCACCCTGGGCTAGGGAAATAGAAAAAAAATCTGTTGCCCTCTTACTCTCTAAGCACAAGTTGGTTTTTAAACACTTTTAATATAGTAAGTTTTGCAGTAAAATGCTGATATTCGTTCTGTGTACTGACAGCAGTATTTGACATTTGAACGTCTTTTGTGGACAATACATTTTTAATAGCATTAGAGTTTGGTCAAATTTTCTCATTTTATATTGTCAACAAATCAGTATAGCCCTCCTATAGGAGGGGGAGGAAATCGCTTCAGTGAAAGACTGATGGATTTCAATTAAATAATCTACTTAAGCTATTTTAGTTTAAAAGTATTTTCAAATATTTTGCATTACCAACGATTTATTTCATGGTACCTTTGATTATTTATATGTAATCTGATACTTAAAGGCTCAAATTCATCCTTTTTTAAGTCCATAGATAAGGAACCTGACATGTTTTTTGTGTTTGCATTTGTACTCCACAGGATTTAAAAGCAAATTCTTTAGCATACCCGTTTGCCAGAAGCACTTGACTTTCTAAGTGATTATGTTTGGTGGATACAGCATGAAGAAATTGTCCTCTGTTGTATCATTTTTACCATAGACAAACTGAGTTTGCGATCAGCTTGCTCTCTGGAGGAAAACATTAACCGCACTGTTTTCCTTCCCCGGGTCTCACTTTCCATGCACTTTCGTACTGCAGCATGAGCACCTCGCTTTATAATTTTTAAAAATTGGATTTTTATAAGAAAACTATTGAAAAAGAAATATTCATTTGTTTTTTAAAAGGCATATGTGTATAAAGAATAGTTTCTAAGAAGTAAAACCTTTTTTGGAGCATTTGTTATTATTTCTAAAACACATTCTTGTTTTTCTTTCTTGAAACTGCTTTAGAACTATTCTGGGAAAATGTTAAATTCAGAATAATGACAGCTTGCATTCTGTTACTGGTTGCTTGCCTTGTTTTCTTCCAACATAGGTAGAAAAAAATGAGAGGAAATATCCTTTACTTATTGTACCCAAAAAGTTTAGTTGTGTGACTTTGGTCATAAATAGCTAACGGTAAATTTCAATTTTGCAGTACATTATAAGCATTCCATTCATCTTTATATAGTGTTCAGCCATTTGATTGCACTAGTGCTCAATCTTAATGAAGAGTAGTCTAATAACTACTAAATACATCAGAGTTTTTTGTCTCCATACTTATCTACATTCCACTGTTTAATAGTAAATATTCATCTTGTCCAAAGCTGATAGAGTTTGTGATCAGGAAATGTTAGGTGGTAATCTTACCCTTTTTTGATGGATCAGCTATCTACGATTTTATTTTCAAATAATCATGATACTTTTGTTCATGTAACAGATGTTTATAATTTGGGTGAAAATGTGCAACTATTTCCAGGAACCTTAAGTTATGGAATCCAACTTTTTTTTTTTTAATCTTCGTTGCCCTCTCGTGTTTCAACTCTGTATTACATCAGTTTGGCTGAGACCTTAACTTTTAGATATTTTTGTATGTCAGAGTATGTTTTAATTTGAATGTAGGTGGATTATTTCATCAGATATTAATTTTCAGAAGGTAAGGTTAGTTTTATAATTCATATTTAATAGTTGAACTGGACTGACTGTACTCCTGTTTTCTGACTTCTAATTTGAAGAATTGATTCATCTATCTGACTTATTCAAGGCACAGTCCTAATATCTAATTTGCATATGATGAGTCTGTGAAGCAGCACAAATACCTAATTGAAAACATAATTATTTTTCAAATACCTGTCAGGTTCCACTTAATAATGAAATAACTTAAAGGCCTTGTGACTGACATGGAAAAAACCAAGTGAATCATGGTTTTAATAAGTTGATATTTTGAAGGCTGATTTTCAATTCCAGAATCTTTTTTTACTCTTTTATTAAAAGTAAGACTCATCCCTGAAATTACGTCAGGGTACATTTCAGAGGTACAGATAATTTTAAAGCAAATGATGTTTGATAGGTTGATTTTTTTTTTTTTTTTTTTTTTTTAAGTAGGCATCCAAAGGTTATCAGCAATGCTTGTTGCACTACCATAACCTTAGCATTAACATTAACTACGGTGAAAATCACCGCACAGGTGTGCTAACTACATAATCACCGTCAGTGTCATCAGTCTGACTACATCCTTAGCACGCATAGCAAGAATAAGAAGTCAGCTTTTTTTTGCTAATGTGCATTTTTAACGCATAAAGCTCCTGCTAGTTTCTGCTTCTTGATCTTAAACTGCAGCAATTAAAAATCTAAAGCAAGAAATATGTTTTCAAAAATCACTTTGTGTAAATTGAATGTCTTGTTGATGGAGTTGAATGGCCAGGTTGGGTGGAGAAAAGAAAAGAGCTGGGACCAAGCATTAGACATGGAGTTGAACTTAGGTTCACCATAAATTAGTAGTATGGTCAGATAAATCATCTAGCCTCTTAGGTTTTTATTTTCTACCAGCAAAGTGTACAAAGGATATATAACCTAGTTTTAGAATCCTATTTTGGTGACTTAATGAATAATTCATTGAAAACCCCATAGGTTTCTTGCAAAAACCAAATGAGAAAGCACATGGAAAATTATTGAATGTTAGGCATATTATGAAGCATTATTGCCATATTTAATTATGAACACTTTGAGGACAGGGACCATGTTTTAATATTCTTCATTTCCTGAACACCTAGAGGAGGAGGTCTTGGAGCATAGTAGTCCCTCAATATTTATTGCTTGAATAATTAAAGAAGTTGGAATCAGTGAATCCAGGCCTGGACGAGATACACTGAAACATAGCAGGAAAATTTACTGAGTATTTGCTGTATTATCAGAGCGAAAAGCTTAATCACATGGTTGCTCATCCTCATTAAAATGTATAAATTATGCATTCATCTTTCATCCTAATATAATTTAATGAGACCTTTTAATATTTCACCCTCACCACTTGCTGGACTCTAAACTCACCCCCCCACCCCCACCCGCTCTGCTTATCTCAACCAGAAAGGGGATCTTTTAGTCCTTCACTTTGCAGGGAGCCTTTGGAGGGATCAATGCATCCACCCCGGAAGGATGCCTGCCACTGGCCAACACAGTGACTGACAGGCTGCCCTGGCTCAGTTATCACAGTGCTGATGCTGTCCATTCTAAAGGTACAGTACTGTGATAACTGAAGGATGGCAGCCATCTTGCCTTCCAGCAAAGGAGTCCCATCGTATCCAGGAAGGAAGACTGAAGATGTGAAACAGGAACCCTCTTTCTCTGTTTCTGTATTGTACTTTTCCTAGGGAACAGAGAACTTTATTCCATCTGTTGCCGCCTTGTTCTGTGACCTAGGGATGCAGAGGGGTTGAATAGTCGTCGGCACAGCAGCAAGAAGAGCGTTGTACTGAGAAGACAAATACATTAAGATCTCTTCAGAAACTGATACCACTAAGTGCGAATGATTATTTCTAATGTTACAAAATTCAGAGAAATGTGTGTGCCATTTTTTTAAATGTAAATGCTAACCTGATTAGAATTGACACTTGTCAGTGTCAGACGTTCACAATTAAAATCAGCTTAGGGAGAAACAAAACCCTACACAGTGAACCATATTGATCATATTACATGAATAAAATGACGTTTTGTGTTTAAGGAATGCAGAGGGACATGTCATGTTTCTTTGAGGAACCTGAAAGGGTTTACAATCTAGTCTATTTTAAAGACATTAAATGCTCATGTTGCTGCTGCTGCCACCTTTACGTGAAAATAAATTGTAAATGTATTTCTATCAAGCAGTTAAAGAACCACTCTACAGCAACATCTGGAACAAATCGATTTCATATATATGAAGCCGTAATACCAAGACAGCATCAGGTTTGCATAAAAGACTTAGGGAATTTACATCTATAATTGGATCCTACTCCAAAGAGTACTGTTGGCGGGTGAGGGTCTTAGACAATCCAGAATACTTCACATCCCTCCTCCCTCAAGACTCCTAAGGAAGTTGTACACTTGGAACAGCAGACAGCAGTGGAGGAGAAACAAGCTCATGGCCTACAAAGCTCAGGTAATTTTGTGGAATTTGCACTCAGTGCCTAAACAGGGACTTCTTCCCTCTCTCCAGGCTCAAGTCTGTTTCTGGGAACCTTACCACTCCGTGTATGGTTGGTGTAGGAACCCAAAATAATGACCTGCGTGCTTCGGCAAAGAGCAGAACCTGCTGGGGTCATTTCGACCTGCCTGCCACAGGATGAGAAGAGCCAGGATAGGGAAGCCATATGCAGGATCCTTCAGCATGCAGAGAGCTTTTCCACCGATCAACATAGCTCAGTCAATGTGTTAGATATGGGCCAGTTATATTAGCAAGGCCTTCCTTGTGATAGAATGAAGAAGAAAGGGGACTGGAAGTAGAGAGGCAAAGCCTTGCCTCCCCTGTGAGAGACAGGGTTTCACTCTTAATCGTGTGTCCTCAGATATTTCTGGTCACTGTGTTCCTTTGCTGGTTCACACAGTTCTCTGACTGCTCTTCACAACTTTCTTCACATGAACAGGAGCCACTCCTAGGAGAAACCCTTAAGCCACACCTGCTTGGCTCTGAATCGTTTTCCACATAGCACTGACCACAATGTGACCCGGTACCTTCATATATCCTCATACATTCAGAATATCTTTAAACTGAAGGCTGGACTATGTTTTTGATTAATTACAGGGAGGGGTGACTCTGCCCAGTTGTGTATTATACTACCAGCCCTGAAATTCTTCTGGTCCCTTAAACAGAAAAGGAATTTCTGACAGAAACCCTGGAAGAACTTCTAAGAAAGGAAAGTTCTGGGGTTGGTGAATTCTCAAGTAACTTGAAACACAGTAATTTTTAGTGTTATAACAGGTGGAAAAATGTGCCTCAGGGAGTAATGTTTTGTGCAATCACTGGCTTTGGTGGGGATTTCACCACCTTCCCTGATCTTCCTGTTTTCCTATTACTAGTTTTTAAAAAAATTGAGGTTTTATACTTACTCCACTTTGACCCCAGAGTCCACATTCATGCCTGTGGGCTCTTGAGAGCTAAGTGTTGGCTGCTGTTTGCAGCCAGCCCTGCATTTCTGCATTTGGAGCTGTACAAGGTCTTGCTTCCCGTCAGTAGGGGAGCCTGAGGCTTAGTCTGTGGCAATAGCTCTGGAAGGCTTGTCTAGACCTGGAAGACCTTGGCATCTTCAAGATAGTTCGTAGATGTAAGATGTTCCAACAGGTCAAGTGAAAAGTGATGCAAGAAAAAGCTGAAGGTTTTTCCTCTGCTTTGGTGTATTCATTACATTCTCTGGGTTAGGTATGTGAGAATGGGAAGATTGGAATTAAGCATTGACATACCACATGATCCAGCAGTTCCATTTCTGGCTCTATACTCAAATGAAGGGACTCAAAATACATTTGTGCATCCATGTTCACAGCACGATCGTTCACAGTAGCCAAAAGGTAAAAGTACCCAGTGTCTCGGGATGAATGGACAAACAAAACAAACATATGCAATGGGATGCTCTTTGGCCCTAAAAAGGAAGAATATTCTGACAAATGCTGTAACATGAATGCAACTTGGTGATATGCTATATGAAATCAGATGCAAAAGGACAAATATTGAAGTCCACTTCTGTGAATTTCCTAGAACAGTAAAATTCTTGGAGCCAGCAAGAAGAATGGTGGCTACCTGGGACTAGCAGAAGGGCGAGTAGGAAGTTCACATTCATGGGCACAAAACTTGGCAAAGCTGTAAGAATTCTGGAGAAGAATGTGTGGTGATTATTTGAAGACGGGAGGGTACTTAATGCCACAAACCCATACAATTAAAGTGTAGCTTTTCTGTGTATTTTACTATTATTACCAAAAACAAGACCAACATTCCCAGGTAACAGTGCTGTTGGAGCCACAACAGAAGTTAATTGGTTACTCTCAGATGCGTGTGCAGGTAACTGCTATGTCAAGTAAGGAAGTAAAATTCAATTCCCTCATCTGCACACATTTAAAGTTCTCCAGTCTCTGGATTGTTAGATATGTTTACAAGGTTTCTTAGTCATTACAGCTTTAAATTTTTGTAAAATATAAAGAAAACCGTGTAACAAGTGAAAGTACTGAAAGCAAAGTAAGAAAAAGGCCTCAAACGGTCCAGAGATGTGGTGTCTTCTGGCTTTGTGGCTTTCCTGGTGAAAGTGGCAACAGGCTGGACATCTTGTCCCGTGCTCACACTTGTCCACCTCTGTAGTTGTAAAGATTAAATGTGTGTGTGCGTCTACACAGTTGTTTTGATGACTAAAGCAGCATTCAGGTGTGACATGAGAATGTAGAAGTACAATTTCTGAAACAAAACAAATAGCATTGTACTTTTAAATATAAATCAAGTCTTAAAAAACATCTGAATTAGACCTGCAACTCAAGTTTTATCGCCTTTATTAAAGGAGCATTTTATAACTTGCTCTAAATCATGAAAGATATTTCTATTTATTGTACAGGCTTTTCCTTCTGTGTGAAAGCAATATTCCTGTTTGGTATAATTTGATAGGTTATTTGTTGGGCTCTCGGGAATACTCAAAAATCAAACCAAATAAGAATGCTTTACTTTTGAATAGGGAAAATCTGTATGTTTAAATAGGAAAAAATAAAAACAAAAGACAAAACAGTCTTCCCCCGTGGAATTGTGTGTTTTATTAGTCATGAGAAAAAAGAATTCCTTTGTGTGCCCTTTCTGCTTAATCACAAAGTTCTCATTTAGAGTCATGCTTTGGAAATCGAATTGTAGAAACATTGACTACCCCTCCAAATCTCCAGAAGAGTCCTGCCTAGATCATCCAGCACAAGGTTGAGCAGAGAGTGAGCTCTTATTCCTGCTTTGCCAATTTCTGATGTTTTGCTACACCATGGAATACCTACCTAACCCATTATCAATGCGTCAATTTTGCCTATACCATTGACTTACTCCAGAACATTTGATGAAGACAACAAGCTGCTTGTGTTTCTATGCTGCATGTGGAGGTGTGTTTTTTTCCTAAAAGTTACTTCCTTCAAGATTCATCTGAACACAATTTATCCTCTTTAAACATAAATCATTCTCACTATTAACACTGAAGTTAAGTTAATTTTTATCACAGTGTCCGCCATGACCATCAGACTGAGAAGCAGTGTACATTTGCTGACCCCTTTCTAGGAGAATACAGTATTTTTGTATAGAGGTTTGAATCCTTTGGAAATGCAGAAATCAAAGTTATATTGGTAAAGATTAAATATCTGGGAAGCTATTTCATTGGGAATGTAGAGAGGAGGGGAGGGGAATGTATGGGTAGGGGACCATGCAATTTCAAAAGATCTCTCAATGTAATGTGTAGTGTTAGGGTGTCCACACACAAATCCCTGTGGCCTGGGCTCGGAGCGGGAATCGGTTGTGCTGTGAAATGCCCGGTGGAGTCTCCTGTTTCCTCGGAACTCATGAGAAGAATCCACAGCTAAACGTGAGGTGTTCAAAATCCCTGCTTTCCTCTGACCAGAGAATTACAACATTTTTCTTGGCAGAGCTTTTGTAAAAGGTGTTCCTTCATCAGAGCCAGCTGTCAACCTGCTCTCGTCCTTCACCTACACAGGGTGGGGGAGGAAGATACCATCCTCCGGGGGGGGGAACCTTCTGTAGGCAAGGGTAGCATTCAACTTCCAGAACAGTTTTTGTCTGAAAATTGGTGAACCCCTGTCTCAGGAAGAGCTCTCTATGTCCAAAGTCTGCAAAGCTAAGAGGGAGATGAGGGAGGGAAGCAAGGCATTTGGTGGGACAAAGATGTGAGGTGTTATGGATACCACATTCTCAACTAAGTCCATAGAAGAGGCTTGGGACTTGAGCTGGTAGACTAATGCTCCACAGAAGAGCCGCCCTCACACACAACCAACCAGTGGACTGGGTACTTAACAAAGATTACAGCCGTACCCTTAGGAGTGGGCCAGGATATATGAGTGGCATCCCTAAGGGCGGCCTCCACCTAGCAGGGAAACAGGGCTGTTCAAGTGGGAACCCTCTTGGGAACTTCATGGAGAGCCAACACTCCCGCAGCGCAGTTTTGAAGAATGGTTTCAGCAGTACTGGCACTCAAACACTATGGATAGCCCTAAAAGGACGCAACCGCAAGAACAAGCTCTGGGACAAGGGGAAGGATGGGAGAGAGACCACCTTCCTCCACTCCCAGCCCCTGGAGCTTCACGCCTCGCCTCAGCCAGAGAAGTACAGAGCTTTGTACTGCACACAGTACACCTCGGAGATAGCGTGGGTTCAATTCAATGGTGGTAAAGAAATAGCCCAATAAAATGAGTCATGAATTTTTCTGTTTCCCAGTATATATAAAAGTTGGTTACACTATGTTAAGTGTGCAATAGCATTACACCTGAAAAATGTACAGACCTTAATTTAAAATATTGAACCAACACTGTGATTCACGTGATATGAAAATGAACAAAAAAACTCTCAGGGTACAAGAACAAAACAGTGGTCACCAGAGGGAAAGGGAGTAGCAGGGTATGTAAATTGGGGAAAGGGGGTCAGTTGTATCGTGGATGGGAAATGGACTCTTGGTGACAAGCATAATGTAGTCTGCAGAGATGTTGGTGTATGTAAGTATCTGGAGTGCAATGAAGTAGATTAAAGTCTGCATCAAAACGAAACTTGGAGCAACTCAAATCAGTCCGTCAGTTTACGATGTTTTTACTATTCAAGAGGAAAGGGAGATTAAAGCACAAAAAGTTCTTGGAAATGAAATAATTCTTTACTGAATTAAAATTCAGAACAGTTCAATTTCATCATTAAAAGAAAAAGACAGACTGGCACACTCTAGTGGAGTAGTAGTTAGGTCTTTTGCCACCTCTGGTCAAGTGAAGTGCACATACATCTCCGGGACCTGGGTTCACATCCTGGGGCTGCCTGCAAGATTAATAGCTAAATAATTTTTTGAGGTTTTAGAATTTTAATAAACTGAACAATTCCACACTTGAGACCTTATCCTAGGAGAACCATCACGTGTGTTCACGAGTGTTCAACATAGCACCAGGGATCTCAGTGTCAGATCTAATAAAAATGAATTTGTCTTACTGTCCTGTAATAGTTGAGTCACTAATGAATCATAGTATGCATGAACAATAGTTTTGTAACCTCTTTTTCGTCATGAACATTTTTCCATTTTTTAAATCATTTTTTCTCATTTTTTTCTCTTTTCCCCTCAGTCCCAGGTCCTGAACTCTGGTCTTTGGGTTTTACTCTGGCTGCACCTTAACCACCGAATCAAGGGTGCACCAACATTTTTCCAAATAATTCTATTCCTCCGCATTTAATTTTTTTTACGTGCTTTCTCCTCTCTATTCCTGCCTGCTTGTCTACTCTGTAATTCCTGCCAATTCCTTTCCTTAAAATATTTAGAGAAAAGGACTGGTGTGCCCTGTGATTCAGCAGTTACGTTCTTGACTTCAGATGCTGTCCACATAAAAGCCCAGGGACCCAGGCACGTGGTGGTCGTGTGTGTGTGTAGGGGCGAAGGCAGAGGTAGAGACACCATGAACAGTTTCTCTCGCTGCCTGCCGGCCTTCATTCCTGTCTGCTTTCTTTCTCTAAAATAATTCTTAAAAAAAGAAAAGAGACTGTAAACTTCTCTCCAGATAGAAGGTTGCAGGTCCAGGTAGAAAGTTTCTTAGGAGGAAAGCTCACCTGCAACTTTGCTTCCAACATGGAAGAAATGGAAACGCTAGGCCAGTAACTCCAGAAGCCTTTTGTCTCCCACCATTGTCCCCTCTCCCTTTCCAGAAGCAGAAGGCAACTTAGCAAGACAGCAGAATCTAATAAGGAAGTGTTCCCATAATCCATCTGGCACGTTTGGCTGAAGGAAACTCTCATGAAGGTAGTTGGGAGTTTACCCAATGAAACCTCAAGGTGTGAGTTCAACACACATCTCTGACCATTCTTGTGACCAGTAGAGTCACAGAATATACCAATGTGGAAATCAGCTGACATGAAACTTTTAGACGCACCTGCCTTTAATAATGTCAGTTAGAAGCCAAGTTGTAGGTGGCCGACAGGAACCTCCCTGCTAGTCGTTTATCACATCAGTATACACTGAGGACAGGAATCTTAGAGATGTTTTACTAAAGCATTGTTCAGATTATGGGTTTGAAATCACATAGTTCTGACCAACATATTAAAAATAGAGAAAATTCATCAGATGCATATCATGTGGTATGGACATTCACGAAACTTAGCCATTGCCTGCCTGTGTGAATATTTACAACTATGTACGGGGACACAAATGTGTTTTTCACTCTGGTTTTCAGTTCATAAGTCACTGATGTACATGTTAGAGTCTAGATTACCTCATATAAGTTTCGAAACTGCAGCCCAGCTGAACTTGTCTCAGTCTCACAAGCTAATGTTCCCCCTTTTCTCACAGCCAGAAGAGAATAGTAATAGTAATAGCTAATGTTCAGTGAGTGAGTGATAAGTACAACAGCTTCACTAAATAGGTCATCTTACTTCGTAGAGAGGGAGTAAGTTGCCACTGATTTGTCTCAAGTTCAAGGTCATGGCTCACCAGTGTTGTCCATGATAGATTAGATACCCAGACACACTGTACTTCAAGATTATTTGAGAAGCACTAACTTGGACCCTACAAAGCCCACATGCTTGTCCCTTGATGCCACTTTTCACCCTTTGAGGTGCCAAGTGGCCACAGTTCCCTTGGATGAGACTGATTGCAAGCCCCTAATAGCCAAGAAGGGGTTAGTTGCTATCTATAGTGAGTAGGGTGTGGGGGCTTCCAATTCTAGAAATAGTTCCCCTTGTCTTGGGGAGGGTCAGTGGAAAAGGCACTAACACCAATACCCCACAGCTTTCTTTGACTTTAGAACTTGAAGAAGTGAGACTGATAGGGATGTGATTTCTACTTTACCCACTCTGGAAAAGCAGAAAGAACTCCTTCCTTGTAAAGTTGTCCCCAGGAGAAAAAGTTTAACAGAACGAATTAAGTTCTCATTTCCCAAGATGCTCAGTCAAAGCTGTAAGAAGCAGAGGGACAATGCTACAGAGTCTCTGGGAAAAGAAGGCTGATTGAAGGGGGCTTGTGTATCTCCTTGGCTTGCAGGCTCTGTGGAGGGAAGCATGCTTCATAAATCTTTCTGGACTGCGTTTTGGCTAAATCCTCAGGTTTGCATGGAGAACTGTTTTGAATAAATCAGTGTGTCTTTGTTTGCATCTTCTAGAATTCTGAAGAGTGCAGCCAGGGAGTTAGCTGAGTTGAGCACTGGACTAAGTATTTAATCAGTTGAATGCTTCCTTATGTTTTCCTGGTTTGTTCTCATAACAAGTGACCTTAGTCCAACTCCTAGCAGCACATGATTGTGGAATGTTCCCTCCTGAGGAATACTGCCCTGTTTTTTCATCCTGAGCACACTAAAAATCCACGAAAGACCCAGATGAGTTTGGATGATGGTATATGTCATTGCTAAATGTCTTAGTAGTCCCAGTCAAATGAGGGAACAACCAAAAGCTTAGGAAAGTTAGTCACTCACCTGATACAACTCAATTCAAACTCTGATTTCTTAATTTCTGCAAATTCTTACCTGCATCCTTGCACAAATGAGGTAATGCCAGAATCCCAAAGTCATTAGATTTCCATTGATTCTTCCCTTCCACCTGCAAACAGTATAGGATCAGTTCCTTTTGATTTTGACTTTGAGTGCACCTCACCTATTCTATAATTCAGGAGTAAGGTGATGGATTTAACTGTAGGTCCTTCAAGCTCAGAAGTTCCTCTGGTAATAATAGCATTGATTGGAGGCTTTGTACTGAACTTGTCCATGTAGTAACTTTCACCTGCATTACCTTGGTAATTCTTCCACGGAAAACCACCTCTTCCTCCTTGTCCCCTTTCCAGCTTTATTTTATAATAGCTCTTTGACATAGTATGTTCACACCAACATACTTCAATTACTGTGTTGGTTGCTACAGCTTCCCAGTGGAATATAAGCTCCATGAGGCCGTACGTCTGTTTTTTTTGTTGTTGTTTCTTTGTTTTCTAATGTTTTTTGTTGTTGGTTTTGGTTTTGGTTTTTTTCTGCTTCCCCAAGCCCCCCATCATCTCAGTTCTCAAACCTGGGTCCTTGAACTTTGCATGATCTGCACCTTAACTGCCTGAGCTTCAGGGATGCATGGAGGCAGGCTGTCTTTTGAGTTTAATAATGTAAGTCTCCAGCAAGTCAGCACAGGCCTTCTACATAAAAATGCTCCAATATTTGTTGAATTAATGAGTCAGCAGTCCTTATAGGTAAATATCATCTTATAGATTTTATAGGTTAGGGAATTCAGGTTTGTAGTATTAAATGATGTGCTCAAATTGGAAGTTTTTTGTTTTGTTTTTTTTTTTTACTTTAAGATCAGTTTTTAAATGTTAGTTAATAGCTTCCTTTCTCCACTAAATTGCTGGAATGAAAATTTAAACACAAAAAAAGTTTGGTTGGCACTTCTGGTACCTTCCTTGAAGTAGATAAGCAGTGTGTATTTGTTGAATACACGCATTGGACCTCTTGTCTGCAGTAGTAGCAATACCTAGTATTAAGGTAAATAAGTTCTCTTCTGTCCTCCTCTGGTACCTCCAGGATTTATAACATAGTGAAGGGAAAGGTTCACATAAATGACTAGCTAACCCAAGTCTATTTTACTTAGTCGTGAGCCTCTCATGAGATTAAATTTCAGAATATCTCCCAGTTGTGAAGGACCTGGGAGATGTCCAGGTCAGCCCATCATCTCCACCCTGAGTCTCACCCCCAGAGCCACTTTCTGGACTCAAGTCACCCTTCACTGGGCATCTGTTCCACTGATAGACAGTTGCACTGTCATTGGATGATCAGAAGATTGTGTTGAGTTGAAGTTTACCCCAAGGTATCTCCTACCCATTGTTCTGGGTTCTGCCCTTTGGGAAATGACAGAATAAAGGAACTCATCCATTCACATGTGATCTCTTCAAATATCGATTCATTTGTGCTCACTTTGGAGCTTATATTGTCCCAGTTCCTCAGAAGTCCTTTTCTGGTCTTTTTCCTGCCATTTCCCCACCATCCTGCTAGCTTGCTTTGGCATGCTCTCCCAACGAAATGTGTCATCCAGTACTTCAGGTATGGTACTGGGATTGTATCCAGCGGTTTTTGTTTTGTAATTACCATATTTCCCTAGTGACACTTCGAATGTCCTTAGTGTGAACTATTGTTGAACTATTGGGAAGAAAGTACTGTACAGATGGAACCTAGGATTACTGATAATTATGAAGAATAATAGCCATGTCTGTAGATGCTGTCCACCATTTCTCTGTGCATTCCTTCTTCCATACCCAAGATAGTGATGATAAGAACTTACGATAACATTCAGATTGTATGTGAGACACTGTCCTAGACACATTACACATATACCGATTTAGCTTGCTAAAAAACCATATTTGTAGATTTTGTTTTTTAAGAGAGGAAGGCATCTGAGGAATGGGGAACCTGCACATATAGGTTTATATCATTTTATAAATCCTTCCCTTCCTTCCCTTCCTTCCCTTTCTTCTCTTTTCCTTACCTCCCTCCTCTCTGTCCCTTCCCTTCCTTCCCTTCCTTCCCTCCCTTTCTTCCCTCCCTTTCTTCCCTCCCTTTCTTCCTATTATTTATCCCAGCCCTGTGATGCAAACTGAAAACCTTGGGCTTTATACGGTCTCTGCCGGAGCCACAGACTTAGTTCCTGACCCACTAAGACACACCTATTTTTAAATTTTTATTAAACTCCATTTTACTCTTAAAGAGACAGATCAGGAGAAATTAACAAACATGCTTAAGATCAAATTGTAATTGGTAGATCACAGATAGGAATCTACGTTAATCTGATTCCAAATCCCAATTTGATAAGATGCATTTCCAGGAGCTACAGAGAATAAGCTAAGCTATCCAAGGCTCCTATATTCATTCTCTCTGAATATATGCACAGAAAGATACTTTAAGGGAGTTAGGATATCTTTTTCCTATCCTTGGAAGAAGGAAAAGAGCAAGGATTCTAATGATTGTGTTCCTCCTCTGTGCCAGCTGTTTCACATGCATTTATCTCATTTAGTCCTGAGGATAATTATATGAGGAAAGCACTGTTGTCATTAACATTTTATAGGTGAGGAAACCGTGGCTCAGAGAGATAAAGCTAGGTTACTCACCCAGCTACCTGCTGCCCGAGCTCACTGCCAACATGCTTTCTGCCACTTTATCACTTTTCAGGTTTGGGGTTTGGTTTTAATTCCCCTGGCCTTTGGTTTCAAACCTGGGCCCTTGGGCTTTACACAGTCTGCACCTTAGCTGCTGAGTCACGGGGGTACACCTCTTCTCAGAGGTTTTCAATCCAACTCTTAACTGCCTCCCTTCTAGAGGCACCCTGGCCAGAATGTTACCCACCATGGCCGTCTCCTCTCTTCTGTCCAGCACTTCCAAACTTAATCACCAAATTTCCTAAGTGAAAAAGGAAAAAACAAAACAAAACCAAAACTCACAAAATTAAATGAGCATTGATTCTTATATGCATAACAGGGCCAAGACTCAACCAAGGAATCGGAGTAAAGTCAGCTGAAGTCCCTAGTGCTCAGCTCATGTGGCCTATCACATTCCCCTTCTCTCCATTGACATGACCCCAAAAATGGATTCATGGTGAGCTAATCGGCTACTGTCAAGATATGATCATTAAATGATGCTCACTTGAAGGCAGGGTACCAATCAGCCTTTAGACCAAATTAGCTTCCTTGCAAAGTCATAGCTACAGAAATTATTTAGGGACCACTTGTAGGAATCTTGCCAAATCACATTACTAATCTCTGTATTTGCATAAAACGTAAGTATTCACAAAATACTTTTTACTTACATTATTCCATTTGTTCCTCCCCACAGCCTGATAATGTCATCTGGGCAAAGATTCATTGCCTTGTACAAATGGGGAAGCAGAAACTCACAGACTCAGAGACTTGCTCAGAGCCTCACAGTCTCAAAGGGCAGAGCTCAGAAACAGTCCTTTTGAGCTGTGAGTCCTGCCCTTGCACTTTGTTCCTTTTCCTCTTCATCCCTCTCTCGTACTGTATGTCAAATTTCTTGGATGTCTCTGCCCTTGACATGAGCTTATTGGCTATGAACAGTCACCAACTTAGAAAGGATTGAGCTAGACTGAGCAGGAATGACTCCTTTTCAGGTTCCACTTCTCCAGCGATCTGGTCACCCTGACTTTCCACAAAGCAGATGCAATGATTTGCAGGTTGTCATCAGTCCTGGCTGTCATTTGAAAGCCCAGTTGACCCTTGCAGCACAAACTGCCATAAACATTCTTTTTCTCCCGGCAAGTACTTGGTTATTAACCCTAAGGTCACACTAACCATTTGAAAAGCTTGCAACTTCACTTAATTTCTCCAGGGTAGACAATAGCTGAGAAATTGCCCTTGAAGCTAAGACTCTCCTGTGGGTTTTGTAATGGACTGTTTTCCACTCAGCATAATTTTCTGGAAATACATCCAAACCCTGCTATAATTTTTAAATTTAATGAGCTAAAGTCAATACATTAAAATTTTCTAATTTTGTATTTATTATTAATACCTTTTAAAATTTTACTTAGTTGTTTATTTGTTTTTACTAACCGAAATCTGTTGCTAGGGTAACAGAGGCTGGCTATGTCACTTCCTAGTCAGATGACCTGGTGGATTGCTTGCTCACTGCAAAACTTCATGTCCATACCTTTAGAGAAACCATCGGTTTAGATCTTTGTATTAATTTGACTATATAAAGTTTTAAAGAGGAGAAACGTCATTTTCACTTCCTTAATGAAGGCCTATTGTAAATTTGTAAGACAAGGTGCCCCACTATTTCAAGGATTTGGATAAAGAGCAGACTTTATGCATTATTTAGAGGGAAACATTATATTCAACGATCTACCTTTTCTGTGACCCCTGTCATTTATATTGTCCAGGAGGAAGGGTCTCCTTTGAGTTGGTTGCTATTTCCAACACAGAAAACCTCTAATGTGCCCACACCAAGCCCTTGACGGTGGTGTCCTCTCCTGTAGCCCTAACAGAATCTATAAACGTATCTGTATATCAGTCAGAACCAAACAAAGATGGAGGCTGCCCTGGGAAGTGATGCCCATGTCACTGGAGGAAGTTAGGCTGAGGCTGATGGTCACATAGCAGGTATGGGATCAAAAGCAGAGGGTATAACTTGACCCTTGGTCGAATCCTTTGTAGACCAAGGACAGAATGCATTTTATTCGACAATAAAAAATGAAAAGCCCCCCCATTCAGTCCATGTTCTCAGAAGGGTACTCTGGAATCGAAAGGTCCTTAGGACTTCAATGAAACCCATCAAGGATAGCTGTTAAACAAAGTTAGTGGGAAGAGCAAAAGTCAACGGTCATGAATACCTCTGGCCAACTATAAAGCTCTATATAAACACTAATTATTTCCCAAAGTTACCTTATTTAACATGAATTCAATCTCATCTAAGGAGGTTTTTGGTTATATGCCACTGAAAAGGTGAAAGAGATTCATTTTCCTATTTAGCCTCCTGAGTTATTACAAGCCAGTCTTATTAAAACACACACACACACTCACACTCACACATTTGCTTGTGTTTCCAAAAAGAAACAGTAGAGTTCAGTGCAGAGCTGGAAACAAGGCCCCTTGATGCCTGTGAAAGGTCTGTGGAAGGAACATGTGACACAGATATTAGCTTCTGGGTTTCTTACGATAAGAGTCACAAACGACCATCAGGTAGGAACAAAGGTCAATCACCAGGCACATCCGGGGTCCTGAGCTGTGATCATTATCTAAAACAAACAAATTATTAAAAGCTTACAAGCTCTGGCTCCTTTGTCAGACTCTACATGGAAGGTGAAGAGAGGAACTAAGTTACATCTTTGTGCATTTCATAATTTCTTCCCTTTTCCATTTTTGAAATAAGATCTTCTTTTAGGTCAGGCTGAGACTGGGAAAATGAGAGGATCACTCACCTGGGAAGGACTCATTCAGAACTTCGACACTGTAAATAGCTTGTTCCACTTGGCAGGGGGCCTCCTCACTTTGGTAATGAGTAACTCCCGCTACTGCGGCCGAGTCCAAGCAGCGCCAGGCCTCCAGACACAGAGGGAGGCCTGTGTTCCCATGCAGCCCGACTTGCCTGGCATCACTGGGCAGTCATACTGTAGAGACGCTTTCGACTACATCACAGATCCTCGTTTGTTGTGGTCAATCTCATGTTGATTTTGTGAATATGTGATAGAAAGGAAAGTGCAAGTTATATCTGCATGTTCCTCCCACTCCAAATCCAAGTCCTGAGTACCCCTTCCCCTTCCTTTTCTCCCAGTAATTTGCCACACTGTCTTATCTTCCATGATTTTTTGATGGCTTCCTGAAAATGTGAGCTCCTTCAGAGTATGTTTTTATTTTTAATTTTCCCTGCCCCTAGAAAAATGCCTAGCACACAACAGGTACTCTATCTATGTTTATTAATTGAACACAGAGGAACCGGAGGACATGGTCTGGTGGCTCAGGCAGTTGTGATGGCGCCTGGAGCATGGACTATATAAAGTCCAAGGACCTGAGTTGGGGGCCTGGGGTGGTGGTAGAACCAAAATTTATGGACCCCAAAGTGTCCACGTCTTAATCCCTGGAACCTGTGAATGCATTATGATATATGGCAACAGAGAATTATAGTTGCCTATGGGATTAAACCCATCTAATCTGCTGACCATAAAATTGGGAGATTATTGTGGATTATTCTGGTGGTCATTGTAATCACAGAGTTCTTACAAGAGGGAGGTAGGAGGCTCAGAGTCAGAAGGAGATCTGGTGACAGAAGCAGAGGTTGCAATAACATGGCCACAAGCCAAGGTTTGCTGGCCGCTTCTAGAAGATGGAAAAGCCACGGAGCAGATTCACCCCTAGTATCCCTCCAGAAGGAAGCTATCTCTGCTGACACTGACACCTTCATTTTAGCCCCGTGTGGCCCATTTCAGATTCCAACCTTCAGAACACTAAAATAATACATTTGCATTGTTTTACATCTTCGTGTTGTAATTTGTTACAGCAACAATTAGAGGCCAAAAGAGAGGCTAAACTTCCAGGGGGAATATCTCAGAAAAAGACCTAAGAGAGTGTGATCCTGAAAAAAGACATTGCTATGTGGAAGTAGTTCAGTCAGCATCCAAGAGACCTTCCCATGTGAATTACCCTCATCAAAAGAACTTGACAAGATCAGAGTCAGTAAATAGTTCAATATGTGCTGCCTCTTGCCTCCTAATGAGTGATTCTAATACCCTGGGAGAAACCATAGTAGGCCAGAGTGCTATCTATAACTGTGTGGTCTTAAGCACCTCTCTAAGCCACGGCTTTCTCATCTACAAACAGGTTAATTCTCTTAACTAGATGGTGATTGTGAGAACTAAATAACACATGTTATATGCTTCATGTAACGCCTGTCACAGAGTACACATTCAATATACATTTTCTATTACTAAAAATATTCAATTTTAGGAATCTTTATAACGGTGGTGTTTGAGGTCTTGCTGTACTCTATTCTGACTGGGTCATAGGTAGAGTTTTGTCACAAGTCCTGGCAGGAACGTCAGAGAAGAACAACCAGTGTGGTTAAAAGACCCCAAATCAGAACATTTAAAAAGTATTTCTGAAGGAATGAGGAGATTTGACATGAAGCTATTTGAAAGATTTCAGGACTGGTGACATAATCTGTGAGGTCTGATGCAAAATGAAAAAGCAGGTCCCTTGTTCAAAAAAGTGACTAAGAATTTCACGACGATGACAGGATTGCAGAAAAACAAGCATAGACCCTTTGAGTACAGAGCCCTGTCGCACAGTTCACACACCCATGAAGCTTGCCTTGAATATTGTGTTATAGGAAGGGATAGATTCACTCGATGAATATCAGTAGTGGCAGCAAGAAAATGAGCAGGGCACTCTCTGGTGGCCTAGCAGATAAGTTTCCCGTGGCATGTCCCAATGACCAGGGTTTGCAACCTGGGACCAGGGGGAACAACCCAAAATGAACAACTAAATAAAATTAATAAAGTGCTTCCTTTCTTGCTTCCTGCCTGCCTGCCTTTGCTCGCCGTCATTCCTTCCTGCACCTTTCCTTAAAAAAAAAAAAAAAAAAAAGGCAAATTTGAGACCTTGAGTTTGAGACCTTCACAGATGACAGTGGAGACTAAGATCAGCATGAAGAAAACAGCACATAGAAAGATGAGAAGGAAAAAAAAGGAATGAAACGAGAGAGCAGCAATCAGAGGAAGACTGCTTCCGGACCAACCCCGCAGGGCAACTACACTTTCCAGAGCTGTGGGAGAGCCCCGGCCATCCCACAGACTCACAGAGCTAGGGGCAGGTTATCAACCAGATTGGCACCTTGGTCTCTGGGGGCAGTTCCGGAGGGTTGACAGCCATATGGTTCCTCCCTGAAATCTGGCACATCACACCGGATATTAAGTCCCCGTGAGAGAATGATGCAAATAAAAATGGTGTCGAGTGACTGATTTGGCTGTGGAAAGGCTGGGCATCCATCCTATTGCTGGGAGAATCTCATCCTGACTGTATGAGGGGAACAGTCCATGTTTGGGAAGGAGAGCTGTGGGCCTGTGCTCTAGTTTCAGGAAGACATCTTTTCGATATGGAGTAACATTTGCAACCTTGCAACACAGTCCTAACCCAAACTTGGGTGTGTGTTTCCAAAATGGATGGGTCTCTAACGCATCTTTCCATTTGCTCACTGAAGGGACATCTCAGCGCCACACGCTTCTCTTTGGCACTTATTTCTGGAGGATAGATTCTGTGAGACACCCTCCAGCCTTGCTTTATAAAGCAGAGACATAGAAAAGAGGAGTGTGTAGTAAATGAACTTTGGTTTTTAATGGAGTTCTGTGGAGAGTTCAGTCTTACATTTTACTTCGCTATGTGCTGCCCAGATGCTTCTTAGGCATTCTGCTGTGCTTGTCTCACGCTTCGTGAAAGGAACTGTGACCACGTGTATGAATCCAGAGCTGTCACACTGAAAGTTATCGGTGTTACTAATGTGTGTGCATCCAGGAAAAGCTTTTTGTTGGAGAGTCCCGGAATAGCTGTAAATGCTCTCTTCTAGTTCTACCATTAAATTGTTGGACATTTTGTTTACTTCTCTCCCCACTTCCTCTAAGCCTACCATTTTCTGAAAACATGTTAATGATTTTGTCTCGTCTCTTCCCGTAGGCCTCTAGTCTTCCCCCCTGAGATACTGTCTTCCCTTCATAGGTACTACTGTACTTATTACTTTTTTGAAATACTTTATTCATTCTTCTTTTCAAATGCTTGTTTCAACTTTTCCTTCCATTTCTTTTTCATGTATGTGTATTTTTAAAAATAATTATAATCACAGGCTGTGAATTCTTTAGTATCCTGCTTCTTCTGGTGGCATTATCCATACTACTGTGATCTTCAGAACATTTTAATTGCTGTATCTAGTCTATTATATCACACAAAGTAGATAATTTGCTTAGCTGTTTTCATGTTATTGGACAGATTGCTTCTGTGGTTTTATTTTTGTTCTTCATTATTCTGGTTTTCCTCTTCTTTTGAGTAATTTCCATATGCTAAATTACTTTTCTTTCCTTTTTTTTGAGGTAAATTTTATTTGCAAAATAATGTAAGTTTAGATGTACAGGTTAACTCTTCATCAAATGTATTATAACACACCGTGCCCACAACCAAATCTCTAATAGTCTTCCATCAGTCCATTGGACTCCCACCAGCCTTTGATCCCATTCCTATCTCTTGTTTTATTATCAATGCCCAGTAGTTGTTTTTTAAATTAATTTAATATTTATTGAGGTAGCTTGATTTACAGAAGACTGTAATTCCATATGTACAGGTCCCCCATTCCTCAGATAAATGAAAACATACCCTGCCCACCACCAAAATACTGAAAATTCTTCACTGTGTATTGGACCCCACTACCACTTGCTCCCACCTCCTGTCCCATTCCCCATTGCTGACCCACCTCCTGCCCCATTCCCCATTGCTGACCTCAGTTCTATTGCTAATGTCCAACGGTTGGTTTTGTATAGTCTGTTCTTTTCCTTTGTTTCTTTGTATCCTATGCATGAGTGGAATCATCTGGTGTCTTTCTCCTGACTTATGTAACTTAACATAATCCTCTCTATTTCCATCCATGCTGTGAGAAATTCAGGCTTTCATCCTTTTGGAGCTGTTTAGTATTCCATTATATGCATATATATATACATATACATACATAATATACATACACATATATACATATAAATATTCATATATATATATATCTCACATCTTTATTCATTAATCTGTCAACGCGCACTTAGGTTACTTCTAATTCTTAGTTATTATAAATAATGCTGTAATAAACATATGTCTGTGAATTAGTATTTTTATGGATTTGGGGGTAAATACTCAAAATGGACTTAAAATTTTAAACCAGTAAACCACACTGGTTTCAACAAGGCAGCTTAGAAAGCTGGTTTACAACTGGTGTACCTCGATGGAGTAGCAGTTAGATCAGTTGCCTCCAAAGGAGCAAGCCACATACCCCTGGGTTCAAGTTTCAGATCTGGGGGGAAACAACCATTGGGAACAACTAAATAAAAATAAATTAAATGCTTCTTCCTGCTCTCTATTAATGCCTGTCTGCCTATTCAGCTTCATTCCTGACTGTACCTTTCCTTTGAAAAAAGCAATTGCCCAAATTATTATTAAAAATAATAATTAAACATTTCCTAGGTAAATTAAACTGGAGCAGAATCCAGTTTGATTAGGAGCTAGATTCTATATTCCAAGGGCAGTATTTGGAAATGAGGGCAATGACTGAAATCATTTTCTCAGATGAACAGGGCCTGTGTGTAAACTTGCTTCTGTGAATTCTTTTTTCTTTTTTTTTTAAAGGAAAGGAGCAGGCAAGATTGAAGGCAAGTAGGCAGGCAGGTAGAGAGAGGAGAGAGAAAAACTTTATTTATTTATTATGTTCATTATTTCCCCCAGCCCTAGGTCTTAAACCGGGGATCTTGGGATGTATGTGGACTGTGCCGCGGTGGATCAACCCACTCAGACACCAGGCCATGCCTCTGAGGGGTTCTTGGTTGCCGCTTATTAAGGAAGAAAAGTGGATAATGTTCAGGCATTAACATTTAATATAGCAAATCATCTGATCCCGAAATTTGGGACCTCTGAAGAAAAAATGGTTTTTTAAAAAATTTGTAGTGGCAACTTTGATTTACAAAATAATACAAGGCCATATGTGCAGCTTCACCACTCGTCAAATATATGACAACTCGCAAGGCCCACCACGTTACTAAAAGTCCTGCTTGATAGATGGTTTTATTGACAAGGCTGTGCCTAAAAGTGTTCAAGAATGTAATAAATGAAAAATTATATTAAATTGCTTCTAAAACTATTTCCAGTTCTGAAACTTAATAATTCTATCAAATATTTTAAGAAAGGGCATTTTTAGGAGCCCTCAAACTTTTCTTAAAAATTTAAAGTGATACCTGTCATGGCTCAGGTATTAAGCCTGTGGCTGCAGTGGCATAGTGCACACAGAGCCCAAGGTTCACAACCCAGGGCTGGGGGAACAACCAAAAATGAACAACTGAATAAATAAATTAAAATTCTTCTTCTCCTCCTCCTCCTCCTCCTCCTGTTCCTCTCCCATCCTTACCTATTTGCCTTCATTTCTGCCTGCTTCCTTCTTCTAAAACATTTTAATATAACTCTTGAAAATTGTCAAAGCACACACATTTAGATATACATATACACACACCCCTCTTTCATATCATCACAGCTTTGGATATATTTTCTTTATTGAAATTATTCCACTTATATGCTTATATAGTTTTCTTTGTTTCTGCATTTTCATGATTACATAATATTCCTATGACTGAACATAGTTAATTTATTATTCCCCTTTTACTAGGAGGCTCAATTCTTTCCAGTATTCCACTACTATAAAGAGAAGTACTCTAGATAATTTTGAATACACAGATTCTTTTCACTCCTGAAATACCTTATTAGAATAGAGATCATTTGGTTGCAAATTACACAGCTCATTGGTGCACCCAAGGTAAAGAGAGTATGCTGATAAGCATATAGAACAATTACAAAGCTACGAAGTACAAGACCATCATAGGATTTGGAAAGTTATCCATACTCCCCCCCATCTCTCCTCCCGGGTTTCTTATTTTCTTTAGACTGCCATTCTCTGCCTATTTCTGTTCCCATATAACTTTGACTAGTACAGAGCTTTAACTAGCCTGGAAGTCATAGACTACAAGTCTATGTCAAGAGTTCAGAGTCAACCAGTATCAGATTGAGATTTCTGTTATGCCCTGTATCAAGCTCCTGAGCAAGAGTCTGATAACCTAAGCCTCCAGCACCCCACCCCTGTCTATCCCCCACCAACTTTGTGACGTGTGCCCTTCTCTAATTGGTGGGATCAAGAAAGAGGGAGACTGGCAGTGGGAGAAAGGCTCTGGAGTTTGTTTAAATTTAAATCTAACTTTATTACTTAGTAGTCAAGTAATCTACAGCTAGTTACTTAGCTTTTCTGTGTCTCTGTTTGCTCGCCTGTAAAATGAGGGTAACACTGGCACATACTGCATGAAGTTATAGGGAAGATGAAATAAAATAATCTTTGTCAAGGATTCTAAGAAGGGCACATAGTCATCAGCATGTGTTATCTCTTCATAATTTTTGTATTATGGAAAACTATGCATAATGTAAATTCACCACTTTAACCATTTTTAAGTGTACGAGTCAGTAACCTAAGTCCTTCACATTGCTGTGGATCGCCACCACTGCTCATCCCCAGAACTGTCTCATTGTCCCAAACTGTAGCTCTTGTTTCTAAATTATCATCATTCAGTAATTTAAAATGTCTGCCAGGGTCCAGCCTTTAGAAGAGTGTGATGGGGATACAGCCCCAAAGGAAGGACCAAAGCAATAGACACTCCAAGTGTCTACTGAAAATGTTCACACATTTAGAAGTCTGTAAAGCCCACAGAGCACTTTTACACACTATTTTATGCAGTTCTCCTAAGGAAAGGCTTATTAAATTAAGAAGGGGATTATAATCCTTATTTTATAGGAGATCCGACCTGCCTAACGTCTCCCATGTTGGAGAGTGAGAACTCAAGATCAGATCTTTTCATTCCAATTCATCCCTTTCCCCTGACTTCTGAGAGATGTACTTACTCAGCTAAGCTTTAAACCTGCTTGTTTTTAGTTCCCATTACAAATTAAGAGAGAGAAGGAAGAAGCTTTACTTACTTGGCTGTTCATTTTAATGCTCCCTGCTTCCAGCACCCTCTCCTAGGCCACAAACTGGGTCCTTGGGCTGCTTCTGGACTGCACCCCAGGTACAGGCTTTACATTGAACCACCAGGAAAAGCTCTCATTACATAATCTATTCAGATTATGAGAAAGAGAAGAATTCCCAAATTAGAACTCATGGGTAGGCTTTACCTGAGAAATACAGATCTACAAGAAATCTGAGAACTGGTTAAGTTTACTAGCTTCCATCCTAATGTATAGGAAAAGCAAAAATAATGTAACTGTTGTATGATGTGTTGATTCTATGAAAATCAAAGCGTGGAAAGGAATTGATTAATGGACTCTACTTTTACCTTGAGAAAGTTCTGAAATATTTGCTGGAAACAAATGGCATTACTAAGCATATTTTTAAAAGCAGATAGAGAAAAAGATACCATTAGAATAAAAATGGGTGAGTTTCTGATGGTGTTTTATGACTTGTACAGAGTAACATTTTGTCTGATTGGCTTGATTTTTTTTTTAAATATTAAGAAAAAATACCTTTGCCAAATGCTCAAAGTCTTCATTTTAGGCAAAACCCTTAGGAAGAAAGCTATGTGAACTCAGGATACCCCATAGCACCTTTCTAACAACTAAATTAATGTTTGCCATTAGACAATCTTTCCATTAAATTAATGGCTACACTTTTGGATTAGACACTCACCTTCCATTTGGCACTCAGGCTCATTTCCTTGTCACTTGTTCACAAGAAAATCACTTAGGATAACTGAACACCTTAGTGTGCTGAGCTTTCATAATGTCTGTTCTGATCTTTTCTTTTATATAAAATTTATGGATTCTCATGTGCCTTTCTATATAGTCACATATCTTCTTCTTGGCTTTCGACCTGATCTCACCCTATCTCTGCTACTCTTATTTTTTGCACCTCTGTAATGCCAATCATATTTACTTTATTTGCAACTGCCAAATACATCATATTCAGCAAATCCCATGTCTTTATCTGTGCTGTACTTGCTTTTCCGATATTCATGCAAAATGCTTTTCTCTTTTATCCATCCTGACATTTACATCCTTCACTGTCAACAAAATCTGACTTTTCTTACCCATATTCAACCTATATAGATTTTACTGTTTTGTGAATTTGTATAGCTTATACATTATATCTATTGAGCATGTATTAAGTGTCAGCCCCATTAACTCCACTACTTAGTATAACTACACAAGACAATTATAATTATCCTCACTTTATAAAAAAATGAAATCAAGGTTTAGAAAGTTTAGATCCTTTGCATAAGGTCCCATATCTCAAGATACTAAAGTGAGGACTGATCTGCAAGGTGATAGACTCTAAAGCTCTTACCGTTTTTACCTGTGCTGTTACTTAACTACACACTGTTACCCAGACGTGTTCTCTGTTTTATATGTACTCATCTTCTATCCTCTATTAATTCTTAAAATCAGGGGCTATATAATTTAAAAATTACATTCAAGAATAAAAGTGGCCCAAGTCTTGTGCACACACACACACACACACACACACGAATTGCATTCAACTGCTAGTTAGAGAGATTCATAGTGACGTTGGCTTAAACAAGATAGAAGTTGGTTTATTTTTCTCAGTTAAAGGGAATCCAGAGAAAGCAGGCCAGGACTGATACTGTGGACTCAAAAGAGAAAATCAGGGTCTAGTCTCTTTTTGCTCTTCCCTCTGCCTTCCCCAGGATGTGGACTTTATTCTCGAGATTTTAAGCTGGCTTCTGAAGTCTAGCCATAGTATTTGTGTTTCAGGCAAGATTGAGAGAAGGACAAAGGAGGAAGGGCAGGCCTCCTAGCCAAAAAACTTTTCCAGAAGATTTACCTTACAAGTTTCTTTTCTATCTCATTAACCACCATATCGGCAAGGAAGGTTGAGTATGCTGATTCACCAACAATGAAGATATTCTGTTTCTGAGAAAGCTATGGATGTTGAACGGGACAATAGTGATCTCTACAGAGACCCATGTCCCAGTCTTTTATATTTTTGTAATTCCTAGAAGATGCTCAATAAAGATTCTGTATTTGAAAAGTCGAATTATGAGAGCGGGAGAGAGGCAAAGGTAATTTAAAAAGCTGATAAATGAAGAAACTGAAGAGATAATAGCCACACATGATTTCTAATTATAAATACTTTAGAAGAAAATAAATGCCAATTTCTCTTACTCCTAAACAATCCTGCTGTTGCTAAGACATCATGTATGGAATGCTTATAAAATTAACATCAAGATAAAGAAAATGAGGCCTAGTGATTTGAAATTATTTTGAGTAGATTCTTTGTGTTTCTTTCAGCCTTTATTCTCTGCATACATTTTATTTCCTTTGACAAAATTGGAATCTAAAAGTTCTGTTCTGCAAAAGAATTCATTGTAAACAACCACTTCTGACAAAATGACCAGTACTCAAGCAATATCTGATGAGCACATAGAGAAAAGAATAGATTAATTTCCAATGAAATTAGTGCTGTGCATTTCTGAAACTCTCCTGAGTTTATTTTGATTTGCAAAATAATTCAAGTGCATGCAAGAAAAATCTATGGTAATTACCTGAAGTGTTTCCCCAGCCCCCAGTTTAACATTACTGAGAGATCTTTGATATTAAAAGTACATTTTTGTAGTTATTAATTTGACTTTCAAATTTAGAAGAAATGTTTAAGAATAATACCAAAAAAAATTCCTATATGCTCCTTACCCACCAGTTGTTTACCATTTAACCCATGTGCACTTCTCTCTCTCACTCTTCTTTTCTATGGTATATATATATGTATGATTTTATTCCTGAAACTTTTGAGAGTAAATTGGAGATATCATATGTTAGAAGATTCATAAATACCAATGAATATTTGCTGATAAAAGGATATTCTCTTGTACGACCTCAGTAAAGTAATCAAAACAATGAATTTAATATTGCTGGGATATTGTTACTTAATGCACAGTCTTTGTGCAGCTGCCCCACTGATGTCCATGACAGCTGTCAATCCAGTCTCAGATCATTCATTCTATATATTTATCATGTCTTTTCAATAGTCTTTACCTCGAACAGTTCTTGAGTCTTTCTTTGGCTTTCTTTAATTTGACATTTGTTAAGCCAATAGGGCAGTTATTTAGTAGAATGTCCTTCAAACTGGATTTGTTTTGGCTTCATGGTAATATGTAGGTTATAAAATCTGTCAGTAATTCCATGGAATTGATGTTGTGTCCTTCTCAGCACATGACACTGATTTGTCTTAATACTAGATACTTACTTGGATTGCTGGTTAAAAAGACATCTGCCAGCTTCCTCTACTGTAAAGATACCATTTTTCTTTTGCAATTAGTAAGTGATTTGTGGTGTATCACTGTGTCTCAGGCAGCTACGGTAGCTAAGATGCAGACTACAGAAAGCCTATGGACCCAGTTTTGTGACCCAAGAATAAATGAGTAAATTGTGGAGGACTTTTTTTGAACTATATAAATGTTCTTATCCTCATCCAGCATGCATTTGCTAGTTTTAACATCCGCTGGTGATTTTCAAATTCCATAATTCCTTCTGTTTTCATTAGTTGGCATTCTACTGTAAGAGCAGATTTCTAAGAGAATGTTTCTGATGCTATATGACTACATACTTCTAAGACAGTCATAATTTGCTAGGGCTGCTATAACAAGATACCAGAGGAAGGAGAGTCCAAGATGGCGACCTGATAGGAGTGAGTCTCATCTCCTTTCCCACAGAACACCTAGGAATCACCTATTTTGCAGACACAAACACTATGAAAAAGCATGACTATAAGCTACAGAGACAGCAACCGCATTTACCAGCAGAAGAAAAAGGCAAAAATATCAGGGTTCAGAGGTATATTGCAGATTCAGGATTCCCAGACTAGAGGGGAAAAAGGCCACATGGAGTGGGTGGAGCCTCTGGAAGAACCAGACCTGCCAAAAATCCACTTTAGCAGCAGCATAGAGCTTGCCCAGTGGGACAGAGGACATTGAGCTGGGGGAGAGTGTCATGGTGCAAAACAGGAGGACCAGTGTCCTGGTGGACTGAATAGGAGCCCCCGAGGGGAATCTGCACAAGATGCCTATATAATCGGAAGACAGCTAAGGGATCACCCACTCCCACCAGCCTCCCTCGATATTGCGCCACAGCCATAGAACCCACCCACCAGAAATCCCACCCCCATGCTTAAAGGAAGAAGAGAGTCTCCCAGAAGGGAGGAACCTTCAACAGTTACTTACAGTTTCCCTGTGGGTGGAGGTGGTATTACAGCCTGATTGCTGTTGCAGGTTAACAGCAAGGTGGTCTTCACTATTCAGACCTGTGACACAATGGGAAGACTCTGCATCTCCCACACAAACTCCAACAAAACAAAAGAAACCTAAACAGACTTACATCAAGATACACAGTTATGAAAACGTCAAAAATACAAGATAAAGAGAGATCTTAAAAGCAGCGAGAGAAAAATGAGTCACATACAAAGGAGTTCCATAGATTGTCAGTGAATTTCTCAGATAAAACTCTATAGGCCAGGAGGGAATGGCATGATATATTCAAAGTGTTGAAAGAAAGTGATTTTCAACTTGGGATACTGTACCCTGCAAGATTGTCATTTAGAATGGAAGGAATGATGAAAAGCTGTTGTACAAAATAGTTGTACAAAAAAATACTAAAGGAAGCTCTATAAAGTGTAAAGAAACCCCACTTAAAAACAGTAAGACAGCAAAATATAAAAAGTGGGCAAGAGGAGAGAACAAAAATGTGGATGGTTAAAATGAGTACAAGACTAATCTGCTTTCAAATACAAATAGGAAATAAACAGAATTCTTAGTGCTAACCTCAGGGTAACCTCAAAACACAATTCCAGGGATAAAGCAAAGAAAACAAAAAATGGAAGCCAATCAATGCATAACTGCCCTTAACCCACCTAAGAAGAGAAAGAGAACAAAGGCACTGTCTAGAACAACACCCAGATGATAAATTACTAAACAGCAATAAATAATTACATATGAATAATCATCCTGAACTTTAATGAATTGAACTCACCAATAAAATTGCGCAGAGTGGCTGAAAAGATTAGCAAGCCTAACCCGAGCTGCAGCTATGTTCAGGAAACTCACCTTCTTTCAAAAGATAAACTACAGGCTCAAAGTCAATGGTTGGAAGACAACCTTACAGTCAATTGAGTGGCAACCAAAAAAAAAAAAAAAATCAGAAACAGTCATACTTATATCAAATAAAAGTCTCCCAACTAAAAACAATAACAAAATATAGAGATGGACATTATACAATGATTAAGGGGCCAATCGAGCAAGAAGACAAAATTCTTACTAACATATGCATACCAAAGGAAAGATCATCAAAATCTATTAAGCAAGTATAATTAGAACTGATGAGAGACATTGACAGCAACACAATAATATTAGGAGAGTTCAACACTGCACTTGCAGCGATGGACAGATCAACCAGGCAGAAAATTAACAGGAAAACAGCAACTTTAATGGTCACTCAGAACAGTTAGGTCTAATATACATCTACTGAACACTTTATCCAATGACTACAGAATTCACTTTCTTCTCAAGTGTGCATGGAACAGTCTCAAAGACAGATCATATGTTGGGACACAAAACATGTCTCAGCAAATTTACAAAGATTGAAATCATATCAAGCATCTTCTCTCACCATGCTGACTTAAAACTAGAAATCAACACACAAAGAAATCTGGAAAACCCCAAGTTAAGTGGAGACTAAACAATTTGCCTCTGAATGATGCTTGAGTAAAAGAGGAAATCAATACTGAGAGACAAATGAGGATGAAGACACAAGCTACCAGAATCTACCTAAGCTGCACTAAGAGGGAATTTCATTGTAATCCAGGCCTATCTAAAGAAACAAGAAAAAAAATCACAAAAAATTTCTAATGCTACATCTAAAACAACTAGACAAAGAAGATCAATTAAAGCCAAAAATCAGTAGAAGAAAGGAAATAATAAAAATTTGAGCAGAAATAAATGAAATAGAAAACAAAAAGACAACCCAGAAGAAGTTACAACAGATATCACAGGAATACAAAAAAATGAGAAGAGACTGCTATGAATAGCTCTGTGCCGACAAAGTAAACAACCCTGAGGAAATGGACAGAATTCTAAAAAAATACAGTCTACCAAGACTGAACCTGGAAGAATTGGAACACCTGAGCAGAGCAATAACACGCAAGGAAATTGAAGAGGTAATCAAAATCTCCCTAAAAATAAAAGCCCAGGACCAGATGGCTTTACTAGTAACTTTTACCAAAACTTCAGAGAAGAATTAATGCCTATTGCTCTCAAACTCTTCCAAAATATTGAAAAACAGGGAACACTTACAACTGCTTTCTATAAGGTTAACTTTGCACCGATACCAAAAACTAGTAAAGACGTCACCAAGAAATAAAATTATAGATGGATATCTCTAATGAACATGGATGCAAAAATTCTCAACAAGATATTAGCAAACCAAATCCTACAATGCATCAAAAGGATCATCCATCATGACCAAGTGGGATTTATCCCAGGGATGCAAGGATGGTCCAACATATGTAAATCTGTTAATGCAATACACCATATCAATAAAAGCAAGGAGAAAAACCACATGATCATATCAATAGACACAAAGTAAGCTTTTGACAAGATCCAAACCCATTTATGATAAAAATCCTGCATATAAGGGGAATAGGAGGTACATACTTCAACGTTATAAAGGCCATATATGACAAACCCACAGCCAACATCATAGTCATCAGGACAATTTTTCCCCTTCTCTCCCTGCCTGCCTGCCTGCTCACCTTCATTCCTGCCTGTATCTTTCCTTTAAAAAAGAAAAATTGAAACATTTCCTCTAAGGTCTAGAACAAAGCAATTCTGTCCACTTACCACTGCTATTTAATATTATGTTGGAGATCTTAGCAATTAAGAAAGAAGAAGAAATAAAAGGAATCCAGATTGGAAGGGATGATGTAAAACTATCATTATTTGCAGATGACATGATTATATGTGTTGAAAACCATAAAAACGAAACAAAACAAAAAGCTACTAGAACGACTCATCGAATACAGTAAAGTGGCAGGCTACAAAACCAATACACAAAAAGTCATTACATTTTTATATGCTAACAATACACAAGAAGAAAATGAAATCAAGAAAACCACACCATTTAAAATAGAAAGAGGGATCAAATACCTTGGAATATACTTTCAAAAGAAGGTAAAAGACCTATACAATAAAACTACAAGTCCTTCTTAAAAGAAATAGAGGTGATACAAAGAGGTGGAAAGACATCCCCTGCTTATCTCTGGGAAGAATCAACATTGTTAAAATGTCCATCTTATCTGAAACAATATGCAGATTTAATGTAATCCCCATTATTTCAAGGAAACAGGACAAAAAATCTTAAAATTTGTATGGAACAAAAGATCCTGAACTCTCAGTGAGTCATGCTAAGCCTTAGATTTCTTCTGTCCTCTATCTAGAATGCTTTTTCCTTCAGGCCCTCCAATAATTAACTCCGTCATCACCTCAGGTCTTTGCTCAAATGTCATCTTATCAGTGAATACCTAATTAAAATAGCAGCTCCCTCACAATCCTTATTCCCCATCCTGGCTTTATTTTCCTCCATGGCATTTATCCCATATGATTAAATTTTTTTTTCCTATATTTATCATCTGTTTTCCTCCATGGCATTTATCCCTTATGATTAAAAATTTTTTCCTGTATTTATCATCTGTTTTCTTTGATTAGAATATAATGTCAGCTCAAGATATTATTGTTTGCTCTTTTATCCCTAGTGTTGACAATAGTGAGATTGGCCTACAGTAGATGCCATTAAATATATATCCAATGAAAGGAAAAAACAAACAAAATACATAACCAGACAAATCATGAAAAAGTTGGTAGATACCACTAAATCTTTTACTGCCCGATAGAGACTTCATATCTAAGATTACTGAACTTCTTGATGACAAGTCAAGCATCTAACCATTTGCTGGTCAGTATATCTGCAAAACTGTCACTAAAAGTTGTGGTAAAATGCATGCCCTAGGGATTTTTCTCTACCTCTACAACTTCCCAAGTCAGAGTCATAGAGATGGAAAGAAGGCAGCCCATGGTGGTGTCAAGAAATGATCAAAATTTCCAGATAAATGCCATCAGCCCTAGAGCTAGCCATCTCAAATTGCATACAATGTGAGTGACACGTACTTAACAACAATGCAAACTATTTCAAAAGCATTTCATTTCAGTCAGACCCATGTTACAAAGCATTTCTTATACAGAAACTCTGGGATTACCAATGGAGCAGTTTCAAACCCTTAACCAAATTTTGAGAAAAAGGGGACCCACTTCTTGGTAGCCAAACTAGACCCCAAAGGGGCAGATGTGGTGAGAGAGATGGGAAGCTGGCATTCATGTTCACTCCTAGAAGTCAAGTCTGGAGAATCTGAGATCTCTGGTGGCATTTTATCTGTGAACAATGGCTTTCAGCTGAAATGATCATCTTGTCTGCCATGCCATGTTGTGTTTGAAGGTTACCCTCTGTGTCTGGTCCACCAGCTCCAATGACATTCCACACGGAAACTGTTCTCGGAGTTGAGAGAACTATACTCTAATCACATAACTGAGGTTATAGTTTAGAGCTCAGTAAAGCAATGGATCCAGAGATTTTCCAGGGAAATTTCTGAAATATCTTCAGGGAAGCAAATATTGGCTGGGAAGGAAGAGAGGAGTAGGGTGAGATCACATGGAAGGCAGATAGAAAAATATGACCAGGATTTTCAGAATAACTTTATATGCCAGGCACTTTCACATGTGTATATTTCTAGTGTCGCCTTATAATGCCAGAATTATACTTTAAGGTAATTCCTTTTTCATGGCTTAGAAAATGTGATTTGGAAGAAATAATTTTTCCAAGGTCAGAGTGATTGATAGCAATTAGCAAAGCTAGGATTTCAAACCAGGTCTTCTGGTTCCAAACTTAGTGACTTTATTGCTGGCTACGTGTTCTCTTGCCTTTATCATTCTAGGCCTGTACCAGTAATGATAAAATTTGACCCTGTGACCACATCTCCTGGCTTAGTTGATTTCTCTAATCAACTTTTAGTCAGAACAAGATTGGGAAGCACCATAGAAATGCTTGCTAATTTTTGGCATCTTAACATTCATTTTTCTCATCTTTTGGTCATCATATTCTAATTTCTCTCTGGAGACCTCCATACCCGGCCAACCCCCCATTTAAAGTCCACAATTTTCATGTGGGCTCTAACTGACTCTATGCCTCCTCCTAAATTCATAGACTTGTTCCTGCTGCTACGGCACTTGAGATTGGTCTGTAATTAGTCAGCACCAATTAGCTCTTTGCCAAAGTTTCCATTAGAAAAAAAGTGCCTTTTCACAGTTTGCCTGAATTTTGGAGAATGTACGCTGAAACTGCAGTAGTTATTTTGCTATGATTGGAGAGTCTGTCCAAGAATGGTGCTCACACAAGCAAAAACAGAGCCAGGAAATGAGTTGGGAAAAACCAGGTCTTGATATCTTTGTATTTTTTGTACTAGATCAGTTCATTTCTGAAACCAAAACTACCTCTGACAACTTTCAGTTCTGTGATACAACAAATTCCATTTATACTTAAGCTAGTATAGGCTCTTCTTTCTGTTATTTTCATCTGAAAGAGGTTTATCTGATATAACTGATTTCCTCAATTCAATTTAACCAGGGTTAAAAATCAATTGGGGTGCACCATGGTGGAGCAGCAGTTAGGTAAATCACCTCCAAAGGAGCCAGGTCACAAAAAGGTTCAAGTCTCAGGCCTGGGGGAGGGCTATAGGAGGAGGGAAGCAACCAGTGTGAGCAATGAAATAAAAATAAAATAAAGAGTTTTTCCTCTCCTCTCTTCCTGCCTGCTTGCTCACCTTCATTCATGCCTGCACCATTCCTTTAAAGATAAATAAATTAGTATTTATCAGCAAAAAAACAAATAATTAAAAATGGGCAAAGTATTTGAATAGATGCTATAGTCTACCCCTCTAAAATTCCTATTTTGACACCTGTTTTCCTCAGTGTGAAGGTGGTTGGAAGTAGGAGACTTTAGGATGTAACTAGGTAAGAAGGGCAGAGTTCCCATGAATGGAATTCATGTCCTTATAAAAGAGACCTCTGGAGTACTCCCTTGACATCTGTCATGTGAAGACACAGCTGTCTGGATACGCCCTGCTGGTATTGTTACCACAAACAGGTTTGGCCAGTGGAAAGCAACAGGCCTCATGCACTCAGGAGAGTTGAAAGGATTTTATTTAACGCTGGTGGCTGCCAGTGGAGTGATTTACAAAGACTGGCACACTGAACAGGAGTGAGTTACAGATTTTATAGGGACGGGTGTCGGGGTAGGCTAGAGTAAGGTGGAAATGGGTCTCCAGAATTTTTCCATGACTGGTTTCTGTTCATTGTGTGATAAGTAGTTCTGTTAACAGTTGCAATAAGCAGGTTATTTATAGCTTGGGGCTTGGGCTGGGAAGATAGTTCGCTGGAGGCTTATTTCCTCCTCACTGTTTAGTGAAGGCTTATTTCCTCCTGAGTATAGTGGTTAAGTCCGCCACCTCCAGCCAGCACAAGCCATATGCATCCCAAGGACCTGAGTTCATGTTCTGGGGCTGGGATGAACAACCAGGATGAAAAATAAAAATAAATAAATGCTTCTTCCTCCTTCATTCTGCCTGCACCTTTCTTTTAAAAAAAATTTTTTTTTAAATTTTTAAACAGTTGCCTATGAACCAGGAAATGTGCTCTCATCAGACACTGAATCTATGGATACCTTGATCTTGAAATTCCCAATTTCCAGAAATGTGAGAAATGCCTAATTTATAAAATCATACTATCTATGATATAGTTATGTTACTGCTCTCCTGTAACAAACCAAGCAGCACTCTGGAAGCTTTAGCATTTATTGCCCCGGTGGACCCAGAGGAATATTCTCCAAAGTTGGGGCCCCGACTTCAGGTTAGGTTACACTATATAAGTTAGACATGGTATAAATCAGGGGATTCTGCTAGCTCGGGTGGCCTTCATAGCTGCTGGTAAGTGGCGGGCACGTTTTTCCTACACTTACAGCAGCCTAACAGACTAAGACAATAGGCATTTCTCCAAAGAAGATGTACAAATGGACTTGTGAATAAGATGTGAAATGATGCTCAACATTACTATGAAAATGAAAACCAAAATCATAATGAGATATGACTTCATATTCCTATAGGATAACTTTAATTAAAATTATGGAAATAGTACACATTTGTAAAAATATGAAGAAATTGGAATTCTCATACATTGCTAGCAGGAACCTTAAGTGGTTTGGGTGCTTTGGAAGCATTCTGGCAGTTCCTCAATGGATTAAACAGAGTTGCCATGTGATCAACAATTCTGCTCCCATACACCCAAGAAAAATGAAAATATATGTCCACCAAAAGCCTTACAGAAGAATGCTCATAACAATTTTATTCATAATAACTAAAAATGGAAAACAACTCAAATGTCTATCAACAGGAAATGGATAAACAAAGTATGATGTCTTCATACAAAGAAATACTATTTAGCAATGAAAGCTACTGACCTATGCAAAAACATGAATGAATATGGAAACATCTTACATGAAAGAAACCAGACACAAAATACGATGTGTTCTATTTCTATGGCATAAGAACAGGCCAGACTAATCTATGGTAATGGAAATCAGAAAGTACTTAACTCAGAAGGAAGGGAGCATAACTAGAAAAGGGACTAAAGGGTGAGGGAACTTTCTGGAACTTTAGAAACTAGTTACATTGATGTGTCTAGTTGTTGGAACTTATTGAACCAAATCTTAAGATCAGTTACTTCATTTGAAAGAATGAATACTATCATTTAAATGTGGACTAGTTTTTCACTTATGGTGAGGAAGACAGCACCTCCCCCTCTAAGCTTACATGATCTGATAGTATGAGATCTATCAAAAAAATCTCTTTTCCCACCAATTTAAGAATGGATGGAATTTCTCCCACGTCTACCTCCTATTAATTTCTTCTTTGATATAAAGCACAGAAAGCCCTAAATAAAATGCTGTATTAGCAGGGACCATTTTAGCGCAGCACTAAGTTTGGAGATTGGGTCTCTTCTTAGCAAGGCACCTCAATCTACTATGGGTAATGATGGGTTACTCAGGGTTCCATGTTTCATCTTAATTGTATAACAGTGCATGTTTAAAAACCATTCATTTCCAAACTCTATTCCTTTATTCCAAAGTTTGTGAAAAAGCTCTTCACTAAACTCATGAGAACAGATGACTTCTGTCTTAAAATGCAGAGATCAAGAAGGTAATGCGGAGTCAATAAAACAGCGCTTGCCATCTTCAAATCACTGTGGAAGCTGAAGAACCCCCACTCCTTCCAAACTAAGTTTCTGCTTCTGCTACTCATTTCACTCATTCTCATTTCCTCACTTCTTTCTTTCTTTCTCAGTCATATGCCTCATCTCTTACCACTTATTGACAAGTTTAGTGGGCCCCAGAAAGGCTATGGGAATCCTAAAATGCAAAGTGACTTGCAAACTGCCCTTGCAGCATTTCTGAAACCCCTGTGGGTTCACTGAAATATCCATTTGATGGTGTTTTATGGATTAATGCCTCACTAGCATGTGCTTCTCTATAACAAAAAAAAAAAAAAAGGAAAGAAAGAAAAAGTGTGAGTTCCTTTGGGAAGTGAAGAGAAGATATTACAAGAGTGCTATTCTTTTCCGGTGCCAAGGACATTTATTAGCAAACACATTAAAATATACTTGAATAGTCATCACACTGAATTGTTTGGGAAAAGGCCCTGCTATGGAAAAACACACAGCAAAACATCTTCAATTCTGTAGCTTGGCACAATGAGACAGTAGAATGACAAATGTCTTATTATTCCCTATGGTATCTTCATATTTAGAGGACATCTGCTACTATGTGTCTCTCCCTCCCCTGCATCACCTTTATCACAGTCTAACATTCTGTGACTGCTATTTCCCGTGTCCACCTGTTACAGAAAAGAAGACAGATTTACTCCTCCAGGGTGGGGAACAAATTCATCTCAAAGTCAGGAGGCTGAGCTGCTGGTTCTACCTTTTGTACTAAACTTGCAGTTTCAAGCAAATATCTTAAATCCTGTTGCTTTCAGTTTCCTCACTGGAAAATAGGAAGTATAATAGAAGTGGTTTCAATGAAGTGGAAGCTAAAACCTCCCCCAGTCATTAGGGGCTGCTCAGGCCACAGAAAGACGTAAGAAAAGGAGGGGCTATCATCCCCCTGGCCTTGTTAGTAATTGACTTGCTGCCAATTATATTGTGGGATGGAGCAAGAAAGCATATGCTTAAAATTCAGGTTTTCAGTAGACAACCTCTTAGCACTCCTTGACCAAGTGATTGAGTCAATGGAAAAGTGCAGTTGTCTAACAAAGACAAGACTATTAATGCCTCACATCCCACCTGCGTGAAGTTTGAACCTCTCCAAACCTTCTTTAGAAAAGCAGGCTGTAGCATATTTTTTTCTGTAACCTGGCACCTGGTGAGGTGTTAAAAACAAAATGCTGATAGGGGATAACAAGAACAGAAATTAGAGATAGAAGGCAGCCTTGCATGCTGGCTTAGCGTTGTGACCTGCTACAGAAGCAGGCACTGTGCCAGCTATGAATTGATACCATTCATTGGTTCCATAAAAATTTAGGCTCTGTCATACCATCTCTCATAACATACATGACCTCTCTGGGACTTAGTCCTGGGGTCAAGGAAACTTCTCATTGACTACTTTTCTAAATCTAACTCCTACTTAGCTCCACAATCCTCTGGAATAAGAGAAGGGCTCAAATGTTCCACTTCTTCCACATCTTATCTCTCTTATCTATTCTGGGGCAGCCAGTTCAATGCTTTAGTCATCGTAGGTAGACAATGTCGTCTCCCTGACTGTAACAGAAACTCCACAATCTAGTCGAACAGGTGTAACCATTGATATATCAAAGATAGTAAAAATGAATGTGGGAAAATCTCTCATCTTTTCCTGCCTTATCACTTTGATTTTTTTGTTTTGGATGCCAGGAAATGATTTTAACCCTTTGTTTTTCATTCCTCTACTAACAGTCTTAATTTCACCCTCTAGACCCAACCCTCATATAAAAAATAAATGTTTCATACGGACTAAGGAGCATTTTCATGAAGATGCCATAGGGAAAAGCCTTTTAGTAAGTTCCATAAATATGCAAGTTATAGGTAATACATATATTATGTTTTAATCAAAGCATTTGTTTTAATTATTGCTGTATAATAAATTATACAAAATACTTAGTGGCTTAAACAATGAATATTTATATTTCACAATTTCTATGGGTCATGAATGTTGGAAACAGCTTAGTTTGGTGATTCTGGCTCAAAGGTCTCTCCAGAGATTATAGAGCAGATAAAAGGTGGGCTGCATCCGTTCACAGATTTGACTGAGATTGGAAGATCAACTCCAAGTTCACTTGTATCTCTATTATCAGCAGGCCTCAATTCCTTGTTAACTGGAGGTCTCATTTTCTCATCACTTGGAACTTCCCTTTGGACCAGGCAACTGGCTTCCCTTGAGCAAATGAATTGAGAGAGGGAGGAGGAGAGGGAGGGAGAAGAAAGGGAGAGAAGGAGGCGTACAGAGAGTTAGAAGCCATTATGCTTAATATGCCTTAGTCTCGTAAGTCACACACTGCTACTTTTGCTTTGTTTTATGCATTAGGAATGAGCCACAGAGTTTGAGCTACTAAGTCCAGCCCATACCTAAGGAAGGAGAATTAGGTTCTAGCTCTTAAAAGTAGTGTCAAAGAACTCATGGACATTTTTAACTAGCACCACATTAAAATAATTTATTCCTACTTACTATGTGCTCAAGTACAAAAAGAAAAAAGAAAAACAAAAACAAAAAAAAACCCAACACAAAACAGAAATTCCTTGCATAATAGAATCTAGAGGATACATGACTATGAAAAGAGGCAATGGCAGTGTACTCAGGTGTTGGTCCTCATTTTTTTCCCATGTGACGTGGGGAACAATAGGTTCCCCGGGGCACACAAGTTAGTACAGGTGGAATGTTTTCAAATAAGTATAGTTTACCAAAAGTGATTAAGAGCTGGGAAGCAAGAGCCCAGATGCCTGCCTTTAAAGTCCAACTCTGCCATTTGTTGGTCACATGACCCCAGGCCAATAGCTCATCCTCTCTGTGCCGTCATTTCCTCACCAGCAAGATGGGGAAACAGCATCAGATTCCAGGGTCCTTGTGAGGATTCATGTTACTAGCAAATGGAACTATCGTACAAGTTACCTGGAACAGAGAAAGGATTTGTTCTAAGAGTTGTAAACTCCAAGCAGCTTCAGAAATGAAAGGTATTATTTTTTAATATCTGAGACTAGGTACACAGCCTTATGTCTATCTCACTCAAAATGAAATTAACTTTGCTAAAATTTAATTTGTAATGACACATTTGTGCTTTTTTCTCTTTCCAGCATATGATGTACACAGTAAAATGTAAATAGTGCTCTGTACCTCCACCCTCACCTACTCATCAAGCCCACTTTCTTCCCTAGAGGAAACCACTCTAACAGTTTCATGAATGTTCTTTCAGAAATGTTTTTGCTTTTTTAAAAGCTATGTGTTTTTCTTAAGGTATCTTAATATAACTGGATTTACATTATACATATTTTGCTAACTTGCTTTTTTTTCCTGTTAATGTATCTTTTCATGTTAGTGACTATAGCTTTTAATGACTATATTCACTTATTTATAGAATAGACATACCAATGATTCTTTATTCTGCAGATGGACATGCATGTTATTTTCAACTTTTTATTGTTATAAATACCTGTGTAATGAATGCAAGCATTTAAATGGACTTTCTAACCTTCCACGATTTTGTGCTTATAAATGTTTTTGATTAAGACCCCTTACATTCATTGAACCCACACAGATCTAATTTAAAGAGTCCATGGTGCATTTAAACATTTTAGCTTGACTTCCAGGAATTTCTTCAGACGTCACCTCAAACTATTTCTCCAATTTTATCCCTTAGCTTTTGCATAAATTCCATATCTAGACAGATTGTCCCACTTCCTGTTACATACACAGTTCTGCCTTCAGGTCTTTGACTAGGAAAGTCTTTCCTGCCCCCCTCAACTTTTCTCTCCTACCCTTCTGTAGTGGGGGACCACTGGGTGGTCTATCCATCCCAGAGAGTTGGTTTCCTGATTTCCTACCCAGAATTAGAATTGTTTGGGTGAGGAGGTGTCACCAGATCCAAGTTGTGCTTTCTCGTGGGAACTTGGAATTGGGGCCAAGAGAGCTATCAATGATTCTTTGATCCATTGGGGGCCATAAATGCAGCCAAGCCTGCTGAGAGAAACAGAAGAATGAGGTAAGTTTATAGAGAAGAGATGAGAGAGAGAATATGGATTACCTGTACTTTCTTCCTTCCTGGGACCAGTTACACTTCAATCCACTAAGCTTGGATTCTGTCAGCTATTAGGCTTGCTAAAGCTGCTTTTTTCTCAGTTACATTCATAAAAGTGTGCCATAGTGTGTTTTCCTTCAAGGTTGAGCCCCAGTTATCCCTAATCTGTAAAACCTTGTTTCACCACCCCAGCTTCCAATCTAAACTTGATACTTTGGCCCTTAGTTCTACTCACTAGAAGCTGTGTTTTGGACACTTTGTTACAAAATCATTATGATCTAGATAAGGAAGATACATATAAACATATTTTTCTTTTTTTAATTTTAAATATCTTCAGTGGAACTTTCCAAGGCAGATGACAAATACTAGTCTCTGTGACAAATATTACTTAGCTTTTTAAATTGAATCCATTATTAATTAATGAGCTCTGAATGATTCAAGTGAACATTCTGAAGATCAAATATTTTATACACAAGGCAAATTCAGTAAGTCCACAGGCTCAAGTAATATAATGAACACCTGTTATTAAAACAGAATAAACCCCTATTTGGAAAGAAAAATATCAAGTCATAAATGAGTACCCTTTAAGAATGGAAACTGTTCAGTGAAAGAAAAACTATGAATCAAACCACCTAAACCAAAGATATTTTTAAAATTCATTTTCTATATTAAACAATATTTCAGTCTAGGGACTGAGATAGATATTTCTCATTTGCTTCCCCACGATTGTATGAAAAGAGAAAAATCTCTCTTGCTAGAAAGCCCATGCTCAGTTTCTTCTCCGTGTTTGAATGGACATCAAGGTTGGTGAGACAGATTTAGTTGCGGATGTCCTGAAATGGGTGTACCTTGTGTAGGATCAAGAAAGTTTCTTTTTTAAAAAATTAATTTTATTAAAGGAACATTGCAGCATAACATTGTCTAGGTTTAGGGTATACATTATAAAGAAGGAAGTTTGTAATTATATTTACTGCTAAACTTATGATGATCTTGTTTTGCTTGATTGGTTTAGAACTAAGTCCCTTATTTCCACTTGTAAAATTTCCAGGATAATTTATTTTCTTTTTCATCAAATTGGTCTTATTTATTTTAAAAGAAAGGTGCAGGTAGGAATGAAGGTGAGTAGCCAGGTGGGCAAGAACAGATAAAGAGAAAAAAGAAGCATTTTATTTTATATTTATTTATTTGTTCATTTTGGTGCTCTCCTAGCCCTGGACGCAAACCCAGGTCCTTGGGATGTATGTGAACTGTGCTCAGCTGGAGGCAGTAGACCTAATCGCTGCTCCATCAGGCCAGGCTTGTTTGTTTGGTTGAATGTTTTTTTAATTAAGAATACTCAAGACATAAATGTACATTCTAAAATAAAAATGAATAAATAAAGTGAGCATTCTGTCTTACCTCCCCCAGGTTAAGAAAAGAACATTATCCTTGTGGGAGAAACTCCTTTGTGGGTCTGCTCAGCTGCTCACCCTTCCCTAAAAACTGAGATCCTATTCCATTACCATTTAAATATTTTTCAAATATGTATCTCCTCCCAGTTGATGGTAGGTATATTTAGGAAGTCTTTTGATGAACAGATATTCTTTGTTTTAATGTAGGTAGTCCAATTTATCAACGAATAAAAAAACCTACATTTTAGCAAGAGCCCTAGGTGATTCCTATGGGCATTAGAGTTTTAGAAGCACTGGTCTACCCTGTCAACTAGATAGCTTTGAGTAAGAATATGTGAGAGCACTTCATATCTTTTCACATGCTCCATTCCAAGTGTCATGCCTTATACATAACTGCACACTAATGAAATGGAGTCTCTGATGATTATTTTGTAAAGTACATGGCAAGTCAGAAGCCTCATTTCTGTTTTTGACTATCAGAACACCCTCTGTTGTTTCATTTCAATACCCTTCAGTTTCTCATCTATAAAATAAATAAATTTTCTGTAATGACCCACTTAATTCCAAAATGCTACATAGCGTGACATTGATGACTGATAAATGTTATCTTACAGATATCTGATGTTAACAGTAGAAATTGTCCTAAGATATTTTCTTTGCACAATATCAACACCATTATTTACATTTACATGGTATTGAAAGAAATATGCAACATATTAAAAAGTATCATTTGCACCCAAATAAGTTGCTTTTCTTAAAATCAATAGCATGATAGAATGACAAACTAGAAATTACAGTATGGGAGAAATATAGAAGATGAGGCTTTGATTTTATGAACATTGTGTAGGATTATCAAACTGGAATTAATATATTTTACCTAGCTGCCTTGAGTTTCAAAATTTTCTAACACTTAGTATTCCTGTCCACTTACAAGATAACAGATGAGAGGAGGGTTAGAGAGGAGGACTGCCCCATCAAAAATGAGACATTTCATAATTTGACCTGCTGTTCTGTCTGTCACTGGAAAACCCATCACTTTTTGGATAAGCAATTGTATTATAGTTATCATAATCATCATCATGGAAACTTATTAGAAAAAAACTTTTACTCATGATTGCCATTTCTATTTTGATTTTCACATCTAGTTGCTTGGCAATTAAGGTACCTAAATTAGAGATACATGGTATATTATCCAGCTATTGATATATTTGGTCAGCTTTAAAACTTCAAAGACAAGTTGTCCAGCATCTGCAGGACTGTCATGGAAGTCCCTGGTATTCTCACAGATTGCAGCTTATCAGCTCTCAAAGATGAGCAGCAAATCTGTCCAAACCTGAGTCAAATAACTGACCAGTCTCAGAGCAACTCCCAGGGTTAAGAGCTAGCACAAAACCAAACTCTGTACTTACAAAAAGTAAGATACTGGTGTGCCCTGGTAGCTCAGGCTCCGAACCCGAGCTGGGACCCGGGTTTGCTATTTATTCAGGATCTACTATGTGCAAACTGTTAACACGATTCTTGGGAAAGCTCCAGATGGTCTCCAATTGCCTTTAAACATCATTTCCTGTTAAAACTAGCTCCTGAGTTCTACCCTGAATAGATGAAAACACTTGTGCTGTCTAAAAATATACAAGGGGGTGAGGATGGGGGTGGGTATGGGGACTTGTCAATTGCAATCACCAGGCGCCAACCTAGAGTGAGCGTGCCAGCCGGCTAGCGAACGTTTCTCTTTCGTAAAGGGCAAGCTCTGCGTTTTAAAGGGTAATCAAGTCAGCCGGCGCAATACTACTTAAAGGGCGACCGGGGTCAGGGTGGGAAACTAGGCTGCGGAAACCTGGGAGACATTTTTGGGCTCCCTGGGAGTCACGCGGCAATCCCACAGCAGGAATTGTGCAATGCGATGAGGCGAGTCCGGCGGGAGCCCGGGGGTGGCAAGAAGTGGAGGAGGCGTCCACAGTGCCAAAACTCCCACCCCCACCCGTCCTCCCTCTCCCCAGGAAGCTGTGAGGCACGGCCAGGACTGCGGGGTTCCGGCTCAAACCCGGTCCCAGAAAGCCTCGTTTCACAGCAGAAGATTGGAGGTGGAGAAGCGCGTGGGTGACGTTCTCTCTGTTGGACAGCGACCAGCCACCACGCGCTTCTGGGGACCCTGCCAGAGGCCGCGGGTCGAGGGAGGCCAGAGTGCCAGCGGGAACCGCGGCCCCGCGACTGGCACGCGGCCCGAGGCGACGCTGCTGGAGGCGGACTCCGTACGTCGATCTCAGCCGGGAACTCCAGGCTCGCTCTTTCGGTAAGAGCAAGGGGCTTCCAGAGCTGCCGCGCTCCGCCCCCGCTGTCCTGGCTCCGGCTTTCGGATGGTGACGCAGCCCGGCGGGTTAGCGCAGTCTGCGCGGAAACCCGAAACCTCCCAGGGCGGTGGACACCTCCTCCCCGCCCCCGCGCAGCCCTTCGGCGCTGGTGGCTCTGCGCGCGGGGCCCCGAGCGCCGCTCTCCGCCGGGGCCCGACGCAGAGCCGAGCGAGGAGTCGAGCCTGGAGGCGCACTAAAAGAGTTAAAGTTCCAGCGCCACCCTTGGTCGCAGGCGCGGTGATACACGTTTGGTCACACTCATTACTCATGTCACAGTCCTAGTGACGTGCACACTGTTATTAACGCCACCGAGAGGTGAGAAATAGGCTCCAAGAAGTCGTTACTTGCCTGAAGTCAAAGCAAAGCTGTGAATCAAATCTAGGTTTGTCTTGACGCAGCTATATCGTACTTCTTTTGAATCAACCACTTCACGGATTTTTATAGTGAACTGCGAGCAGGTAACAGGTGAGACAGGTAATCTGGAAGCTGGAGTCCTTCCCAGGGCGACCTTGGCACTTGCTTTTGATTGGTGCTAACTCGGTTGCCCAAGTGTTTTGTACAAATATATATATTTTTCATGTGTATCATGAATCGAAAAAGTTGGCAAGATTTCCAGACTTTGTGCCTCTGTTTTCAAGCCATGTATTGTGAGGTTCAGGATATGAGATTGTTGGGAGGATTACATAAAACAGTATTTATATGGGCGCTAGCACTTGAGGACCCCACTAAATACACGTGAATTTTTTTCCAGCCCCCCTCCGCCCTCCCGACATCTGGGCACTCACCCTGCTTAATACCGGAGAGGGGACGCAGTCCTTCTCGGTCTGCAGCCCCTGGGATAGAATAGAGACTTAGTTCGCTCAAAGAGGAAATCACTAATCCCTATCACCATCTAATTAGTGACAGACACCGACCTAGAAACCCTTCCTCTTGGTCTCAAGCAAGGACTCTAGCAACCTCACCCCCTCTTTTCTTCCCAGAAGCTTCAGATCGACTCTGAGAAAGTGACTTCCTCGGAGACTTGATGGCAGCGCAGTGGGCGGGGACCTCCCGGAAGGCGAGGGGAGGAAGTCGAGTCACTTGGCTTGGTGCCTTCTTACCCCCAAGGAAGAGCCCCAGCGAGTCTGGGAGTCTGGTGGAGCTAGGCCGGCAGGCCTGGGCTTCTTTGCTGGCGGGGGCTGGGCCCCTAGGGTGACTTGGGGAATAACTACAGCACGTTGAAAGATTTCACTTTGTAGAGGGGGGTGGCACGCAGAGGGGTGTTCGTTTGGGTTGTGGAATGTCTAAGTAAATGTATATTAAGATAAGAAAGATATGCTGAGCTTAGTATTCTCTTCTTGATGGGGCATTTCTTCCCTAGCAAATAATTTGTGTCAGCACAGATTTCTTTAGGGGAGTTTATCTTGAAAAGTGAAACAGGCTAATGGAAGTTTTTTTTAACATCATGAAATGGTGGGAATCCTACTCTCCGTTTGTTGGGGTTTTAAAATCATGGCTCACTCCAGCAGCTGTTTTCCCCTTCCAAGCCTCCATTTTGTGAAGTGAGGCAAAAATATTTGGGCAGCCTTTCCCCGAGGGTACCCTGGAATGTTGGGGATATGAATGGCCCCTTAGAGTTGTAGCTCTGAAGGAAAATAGCATAAGAGGACAGGACTCCTTTAAAAACAAAGTTTCCATTTTCATCACAAAAATAATCAGTGCTCATTGCAGAAAAGTTAGATTTTTTTTCAAGGTCAGAAGAAAAAAATTGAAATCCCACACCCAGAAAATAACTGTTGGAAATTTAATGTATAGTATTATATGTAATCAGACTGAACACCAATATTCTGCAACCTTTTTTCCTTGAATAAAATACCAGGATATGACACTAAATTTTCACATATGTGTGTTTAAATCACTATTTAAAATTCCATTGTTGTTTGTTTAGTCAAAGCTCAATTGAAGGACTTAAAATTGCTGCTGAAGTGACAATGAAGTGTGAGCCTTGTACCTATATCTTTGAAAGGTAAATTTCCCAGAAGTGGTCATTCTGGGTCTAGGGATAAAGATTGCCCTACACTGACCTTGTAAGCTTCACACACTCAAACTCATATTTTCTAAATCATTCACTAAGAATTTATTAAGTGTCCCATGACTTACCAACATGCCAGGATACAGAGATAAATATTTTGTAGCATATGGTGTCATAGATATTGTTAGGAAAAGCTCTGGCAGCTAGATGCTCAGTTTGAGAAGGTTTTGAAGAACTGGTAGACTTTCTTGAAACCAACAGTGGAGAAGGTTTGGACTTTATTCATGAACAAATGGAGAAAATGATTTATAGGTCATGATGAAATTGAATCCTGCCACTTATCTTCTGTGGATCCAAAAAATCATTCCTGGGGAGAGAAAAGCAAAAGATAGAAAACCCTGCAAAGAAAATATCTCAAAAGAATGTTGAAGTGAAAATCAAGAACCAAATTCAATGGTAGTGACTGTCACACGAAAGAGCATGCTGTAGTTGTCGCTACTAAGTCTGCCCTTGATAAACTTCCTCTTCTCTCTTTTAAAAAGAGTGATGCTTTAATAGTGGTACATTCTCAGAGATTACTTCCTTTCAGGAAGGTAAATCCAGTAAGTCTAAAAACATGTTGCGTATATTTTAGTATATAAAATTCCTTTGTAAACAGTAAAGTGTATTTAATGAAAGACATATTTTTGGAAAGTGGTTTAAGAAAAACTTTTACGTATAGGTAAAAAGTCAGAAACAAAAGCTTACTGCAACTAGATAAATAATGACTTTCAACAGTTTTGGAAGTTTCTCAGCTATTATCCCTTTGAATGTTTCTTCTCCCTTATTTTTGTTATTTCCTTGGCAAATTCTGATCGCATGTGTATTAGACCTTCTAAATATATTGTCTAAGCCTTATCAATCTCTCTTTCATATGTTGTATTTGCATTTGGATTTTTTTTTTTAGGTTTTGACTTCCAGTTCACTAATTTTTCAGCCGTGTCCAATATCCTTTTGGTTTTTGTTTTTAAAGGCAAGGTGCAGGCAGGAATGACATTGAGTGGGCAAGCAGGCAGGAAGAAAGGGGAGGAAGCAGGAAGAAAGAGGAGGAAGAAGCAGGAAGAAGGAAGAGGAAGAAACTTATTTTATTTAGGCATTCATCTTGGTCATGCCTCCCTATTCCCAGCCCGGATCTTGACTCTTGAGTCCTTAGGCTTTACATGGCCTGTACCTTAGCTGCTGAGCCACAGGGGTGTGCCCTGAATGTGAGTTTTTAATTTCCCTCTTTTTTTTTTTTTTTTAAATTCCTATAAGTTTTATTAAAGATTGGTTTGGATAATTCTGTATAGTCTTGTTTCTTGCTCATGTCTACAGACTTACTTCTTGAAACAAAGGTTTTCAAGGTAAGCAACCTTTCCCCTGGTTTCCAAATTTCCATCAGCAGGAAGTAAGAGGCATCCCAGAAGTAAACTGTATTTCAGATACGAATATTCTTTCCCAGCCCCTCGACATAAACATTGTCAGGAGTGAAACCTAAGGGAAACTTAAGACTTGTATGATTTTGTGAAGAGATTCCTCTCTCCATTGTATCCATAATCACAGTCTTACTACCACTATCTCCTTGGGACATCACAATCCTGTTATACCTGTGTCCTTGTTTATGTCAATCATACAAGAAGCTCAGGACTCTCAAGTCATCCTTATACCCAAAGCTAATTCTCCTGTGGTTCTACGAGCAGTGAGGTATCCTCTATTACAGTACTCCATATCTAACCCTAGCTATTATTTCACCACCTGCCATACTATGTATTTATTATTTGTTTACCTTCCTCTCCTAAAATGTAATCTCCTTAAGAGACAGGGTATTTATTCAGTTAGCTGCTTTGTCTTCAAAGCTTTGAGTATTACCTGGCAAATAGAAAGTATTAAATATCTGTTGAGTGAATTAATATTAAACACCCTTATTTTATATTCTATGTCTTATCCTTCCGTTTTTAAAGATATATCAGGTTTGATATTGTTGTCCCTTGCTGCTGGCTTTTACTCACTGTGCCTTGTTTGCTTTTATGTTTTGTGGATTTTGACACTGAGCTTTTCTTTCTTATATTTTATCGGTAGAAATTCTTTGAGGCATCAATTGAAGTTGCATTTATTCCAAGATCATCTGTGTTTACTTTTACTAATAGCCTAGAGTAAATACTTACCCAGGACCAAATTAATATCACTGCTTGTTTTTGTTTTTTAGCTACAAAGACAAGATGGATTGGACAGCAAGCTCATTAATATGTGGGGGGAATATCAGCTTATATGTGTGTGTATGTATGTATATATAAAATTTAAAATCACACTCACTTTGTATTTAGGCACATGTGTGTGTATACATATGTATGCACACATACATACATACATATATCTTCTACTATGTACCAAGATCCAGACAGTTTCTTTATTCTTTTCAGTACAGCAGATTTCTTTCCTGCCACTGTTATACTGGAAGTATAGACCCCTTTTGGGTTTCTAGCTTTATTAGATTTCCTCATTTTGGATGGACTTTATCTTGAACTGAATTCTAAAAGTCAGTCTTCTTAGATCTTCAGATTTCTCAAGAGTAACTAGAATTTATGTGAAATCGGGAATTTTTAAAAGTTGTTAATACATTTTTTTTAAGTGCTGGACAGAAAAGATTACCAAAGCTGTATTTGAGCTTCAGCCAACTAGTTTGCAGTATGTTTTTTTTTCTCTTCTTTCTTTCTTTTAAGGAAGGTAAGGAGAGGAAGAAGGAAGAAGAAGAAGAAACAATCCTTTTTAGCTGTTCATTTTGTTTTTTCACCTTGGTCCTGGGGCCTGAACTGAGGTCCTTGGACTGTGTGTGGTCCTCACAAGAGCATTTCAGCTGCCTAAGCCACCAGGGTGCACCCTACAAAGATCTGTTTCAAACAGACTAAACAATCAATCCTTCAATAAACTTATGTGTATTGAATACATATGATATAGAATGCATTCTGTTAAAATGCACCTGTTAGATACAGTAACCACAGATTTTGAGAGAAAAGTTCAATGTCAGGTTTTTTCCTCTGAAATGTGCTAGCCAGATCATGTGTCTACATTTTTTTTTTGTTCAGGAAATATGGTCACTGTATCTACAATATAAGGAAATACAGGGAATAGTCCATGCTCTCTTAGGTTCTATATTTTATGCACTATAGAAAGTGCAGGATGGATCAAAGTATGAAGAGATTTAAAGAAAGAGGAGCAACTACAAAGTCACTGCCTTAGTCTGCGTCTGCTATAAAGAAATGTTAGCTAGGGTGGCCATGATGACACTAGATGGAAAGGGACAGATATCAGATATTTAAAAGATGCGACAGGAGTTGACGACTGAATGAATATGGCATAAGAATAAGGGAGAAATGGTATTTATGCTTATGTGATTGGAAAAAAATCTTTTTGTTGTTGCTATTGTTTTAAGGAGAGGAAGGGGGAGGAAAAAGAAGCATTTTTTAAGGAAAGGAGAGAAGGAAGCACTTTCACTTGTTTATTTATTTTGGTTGGTGCCCTGGACCCGGGTAGTGAACCCAGGTCCTTATGCTTTACATGGTGCGGGCTCCACTGGCTTGGCACCTGAGCCACCAGGGTGCATTGGCACTGGGACAATTCTAACCAAGCACTGTGCTTCATGACTGTCCAAAGAGTGCCTTCAGTAATTATTCTGAAGGAAATTTCAGAAGCCCTATATCACTTTTTCATGTTGCCAGAGGTGATATGATTTTCTACATTATACATGACTCAATAAATATAATCGATGTTATATAATAAAAGAGTTGAAATCCAAGTATTAGGGGGATGATTTTGACTGATATTTTCCATGTATTATGCTTTTCTAGTAACTTCTCAGCATTAAAAGATTCCCTTTCTCCTTTAATAAGCAAAAAAGTAAATGTGCCTAAACACCTCAAGATTTCAAAATATTTATAGGCTGTTCGTGTTGCAACGCTTTATTAAAATAGACCATCAATATTCACCTAAATCAATGCTATTAGTTCCATTTATGATATTCTACTGCGTCTGGTTGTTTGAAGGGGCTATAGGGAAAATGATGACATTAAGTAAGATAGATTATGGATCAAATTCAACTCTCATCTCTCAGTGGGCCTAGTAGGCATAACTCCCATTATTGCTAATGCAAGTTTTGAGCATACGCCTTTGTGTACTTAAGAGCTGACCTTTAAAAATCTGTCAGTTTCCTAATCCTAGGTTGCAAATGGGCTTTAACTTTAGGTGCAGTTGGCTAATTGATTAAGACAACAGCCTAGTTGTAAATTAGATGAATACTGTACAGTTTCCTGCACCCTTTACCACTGCTGGTTCCAGAACTAAAGAGCATTCTCAGCAACCTAGAATAAAGACCTCACTGGGAGAATTTTGTTGCTTATTTGGTTGCTTAGGGCACAGTGCAGGAATCCAAACAGGGTAAATAATACTTGTAGAACTTTAGGAGGAGTTACCAGGCACTTACACCTATGTAGTGTAACGTTCGAATCTCACTACGATTTTGTACTGAAAGTAGGTTAGTGCCTTAGTTTAGTCTGCTCTAACAGTGTACCATGAACTGAGTGGCTTAAAAACAATAATTTCTCACAGACTGGAGACTGAAAGTCCAACATCAGGGTGCCAGGATGGTCGACTTCTGGTGAGGTTCTCTTCTGGGTTGTGCACTGCTCTCTTCTCTTTGTGTCTTCACATGGCACAAGGATGGCAAGAGGACTCTCTGGAGTCCCTTTGTAAGACATTAATCCCATTCCTGAGGGCTCCATCTTTATGATCTAATTATTTCCCAAGGGCCCATCTCCTAATGCCATCATATTCAGGGTTAGGGTTTCAACACATGAATTTTGGGGAGGGCGCAAACTCAGCTCATTGTGATTAGGCATACCTATTTTATCAATGTTAAGTCACATCTCATGATCAGAATTGCTTTGAAGTTTCTTACCTGCGTCATAAAACTTATCCACGTGAAAATCAGGACTAAGATCAAAATCTTTTTCTTTTTCTTTTAAAAGAATAACGCAGGCCTTCTGATGAAGGCCAGGAGGCAGGCAGGCAAGAAGAGAGAGGAGAAAGAAGATATTTTATTCTTTTAATTTAGTTGTTCACTATGACTTTACCAGCCAGACCCCTCACCCCTCTGCCCCTGTACAATGCCTCAGGGTTATGCGGCTTGTGCTCCTTCAGAGGCTGTGGACCTAAATGCTGCTCCACCAGGGCATGCCTAAGAATGAAATTTTATGTGACAGGTCTAGTGCTTTTTCAAGGGCCCCAAACTGCTTCTCAGCCATTCAACTTATCTAGTGTTCTTTCAGAGCCTATTACCTTTATGACTTTGTCAAACTCTTAGGGTGGTAGGAATACATAGCATTGCTGGTATTCTCAAAGGACATAGAGTTTATTTGATCAAAGTTTATGTGCATATAAAATGGTTATAGAATTGTATTTTCATGAAGTATTTCAGAAATGTGGAGAAAGGAGCAGTCATTATGAGTGTTCAATGGGGAAAATTACATGAAAAAGGCTTACAGGGGCACACTCTGGTGGAGTAGCAGTTAGGCCTCTACCTCTAGCTGAGCAGGTTATAGCAGAGCCTCCAGACGGTGAGAAGACTGACAGCCAGGTACTCGAAAGGTAGAGAAATCAGCACTTTATTGCAAGCACCGGTGCTGGCCCAGGGGTATTGTTACCCAAAGCTGAGCAATGAGGGCTATAGGGGAGCTCCTTTTACACTCTGAGGTAATGCTTCATCTCCTTGGCTATGCGTGACTTCTACTGGCAACTCCGATCAGCTATGTACAGCTGCAGAGTATGGAGGCAATTCTTGTTTGTCCTTAGTCATGAGAATAGGACATAGCTGCAGTCTCCGTAGAACAGGATATAGCTACAGTCTTCATAGTCCCATGGAAAATTCCTGGCAGACAAACTTTTGCATTGGGGTCAGGGGAAAGGTTTTCTACCGTATTCCCCCCTCTTGATCCTCAAGCTGATTTACAACCTTGGGGATTATACAGGGATTATACAGGAGACTCTAAACTGGAGGTAGGAACAGGGGTGATGAGTCTTTCTGGCTACTTCCTGCTGAACGGGGATGTTGCAGAGTTCAATAGCTTGAGTCTTATTCATCCAGGGGGTTGTAATGGCACTTCAGTGACCTGGTCTATAGTACCATCTGAAGCTTAAAGGTCTCTAGGCAGAAGGAGATAGAACGGGTGAGTAGGTTCAGGATGCAGGGACCAAACAAGATTGTAAGTAGCAATACAAGGAGGGCTCCTGACTGGGGCAAGAGCCACGATAACCAGCTGATGTTTCTGAAGCATGAGCTCCTGAGATCAGATGAGTGTGTGAGATTCTTACTCGGACCCTTGTTAAAACATTCACAGTCTTCTAATGGACCACGTTCATAGGACTGGTATCCCGGCCTGCCAGTCGAGGTACCAGGGATAAAGGGGAGAATTATAAGCAATAATGAGGGAAACATATTTAGGGTGTCAGAGAAATATTTCAGCAGTAGTGCATCTTGGCGGCAGAAAAGGGTCTGCCGTACCAGCCATCTGCATTGACTGAAAAGCAACATGCCCATGCGAGGGGCCCACAGCGCTGGTGAATAAGAGCAAAGGGGAGGACCAGGGGCCAGAACAAAATGAGAAGGATAAACAGGGTCAGGTTCAGCGTCTACTGGCAAGTTGGGTGTATAATTGGTTGCCACAAGTCTCTTCCGGAATGCATGTCAGCCTGAGATGAGTGGGAGACAGTTGCTGGGTGGTCCAACTTGGACAGTGTTCAGAGGGGACCTCCTTCCACTCAAGTGGTCTGTCGCTCAGCTGGTGAGCTGCTTTTACCTGAGAGTGGTGGATCCAGGTGTTTAGACCTGCCACCTTAAGAGCTGTGGGGGTGGTTAGTATGACCAGATAGAGCCCCTTCCAGGTCAGCTTCAGGAGTTCCTTTTTCTAATCCTTTACCCACACTTGGTTCCCTGGTTTGTAGGGGTGTACAATAATTCCTAAGGAGATGGGTAGTCTGTGACCCATCTGTGTACTGCAAGGATTTTTTTTTTTCCTAGTCTCTGTAATTGTTTCTGGATGTCTAAGTTTCCTAGTTCATTTAGGTCCCCCTTAGGTGTACTTAAGAGGTGGGGTGGTCTACCATATAGAATCTCAAAGGGGGAAAATCCTATTCTGGCCCTAGGGGCACAGTGTACCCTTTAGGATAGCTAAGGGCAATATGTCTGTCCATGGTAGACTAGGTTCCTGACATAACTTAGCTGTAGCCTGTTTGAGGGTCCACTTCATGGATTCTACCTTTCCTGAACTCTTGGAAACTCTTGGGGCTGATAGGCCATGTGTAAGTCCCATTGGATGCCTAGGGCCTTAGCTACCTGTTGCACTAATTCTTCTACAAAGGCTGGGCCATCGTCTGATCCTATAGTCAATGACATCCCATATCATAGATAATGTCTTTGATTAGTGCCTGGTTACCTCTCTGGCCTTTTCTGTACAGGTGGGGTATGTTTCGACCCAACCTGAGAAGGTACAGACAAAGACCAAGAGACATTTATTTCCTCTGCTTGGTCCTATCTTATTAAAGTCTACCTCTAAATCTTCATAGGGAGTCTGGCCACAGGGTTGAACTCCTGCTGGCCCAACAGGACCCTGTTGGGCATTGTTTTGTGCACAAAGGAGGCAGCACTGTGTCACCGAGGCACAGAGGGACAGCATCGAGCAGTCAGGTAGTAGTGGCTCAACAAGGTTTCTGGAGCAGTTTTTCCTGGGTGGGTGAGCTCATGCTGCTGAAGGACGACCCGGTGTGCTAGTTGCTCTGGCACATAGATCCTATGGTCTGGGAGTATCCACCATCCTACCTTTGTTACCTTTCCACCTTCCTGTTGTGCCCACTCCTTCTCCTGGGCCATGTATGTCAGGGGTGGAGGTAGTTCTGGGACGAGCACGATCCTTGATGGTACTGTCTGTTCTTTGGCTGCTTGTCTAGCTGCTTAGTCTGCTTGGCATTTTCCCTCCAATTTTGAGTCCTTTCCTTTCTGGTGCCCCTTGCAGTGTATGATGCTACTGCCTTGGGTTCCCAAACTATCTCTCGTAGTTTTAGGATTTCTTTTTGATTTTTTTATTCATTTTCCTCCTGCTGTTAAACGTCCTCTCTCCTTGTATGTAGCCCCATGTCCATGCACAGTGGCAAAGGCATAGCGTGAATCAGTAGATATTGATGTGTTTATCCTTGCTGAGTTCTAATGCCTGACTAGGGTCCGTAGTTCTGTGCTCAGGGCTGATCATCCCTCAGGCAAGGCCTTTGCCTCTGTAGTCTCATAGTCCGATAAAACTGCATACCCCATGTGTCTCTTGCCCTCATCTATGAAACTGCTGCCATCTGTATAAAAAACGAGATCAGGGTTTTGCAGGGACTTGTCTGTCAAGTCTGGTCGGCTAGAATAGACTTCATCAAGAACCTCTAGGCAGTCATTCTCTGTGGCTCCCACGGCAACAGGCAAGAAGGTGGTGGGGTTTAAGGTTTTACTGCTTTCAGTCTCACCCGTGGGTTTTCACACAGGAGTCCTTGGTACTGGGTCATCTGGGCATGAGTTAGCCAGTGCTGTCCCTTGACATCCATGAGCATTATGACAGAATGGGGCACCTCAACATTTAGGTTTTGTCCCAATGTTAACTTATCTGCCTCTTTAACTAGTGGTGTAGTGGCTGCAGGAGTTCTAAGGCAAGGTGGCCAGCCTGCTGCAACCCAGTCAATCTGCTTTGACAGGAAAGCTACCGGTCTCTGCTAAGTCCCAAATTCTTGACTCAGAGTCCCCAGAACTACCCCGTTGTTCTCTTTAACAAACAGGTTAAAGTCCTGTGCCATATCTGAGTCCCAAGGCTGGTGCCTCAGTGAGTTTTGTCTTTATAGTTGTGAACACTTTTTCTTGTTTAGGTTCTCAAACATGAGGTGTCTTCTCCTCTCCTTTGAGGGCCTCATATGTGGATTTGCCAGCTCCAAAAATCCTAGGATCCATCTTCAGTCAGGGGCTGCAATAAGGCTCTTGTTCCTTCCCAGCATTGAGCTCTAGGGGGGCTAACTAATAAGAGGTCATCTGCATATTGGAGTAGGACGCTTCCTAAGTCCTGACCTGGAAACTTGGACAGGTCAGATGAAGCTAGCGCCCCACTGAACAGAGTCAACAAGTTCTTGAACCCTTGAGACCGCCTGCTTCAAGTGAATTGTCCCTTAGCCCCTGTGTTTGGGTTCTCCCACTCAAAGGCAAATGGGGCTAGCTACTGGATGCCAGTTGAAGACAGAAGAGGGCATCCTTTAAGTCCAAACAGTAAACCATTCCTTCTCTGATAGTATGAGTCCTAGTCGGATACATGGGTTCAGCAGGGCCAGATGTAGGGTGATGACTGCTTCATTGATGACCATTAGGTCCTGAACTGGGTTGTAGTCTTCCTCTCAGTCCCGATCCCTCGTTTCCCTTGAGTGATTCGGTACCTAAACACAGTTGTGCTGAGCCATCTGGGGTGAAGGCATTTCTGCTTTCATTTTAGCCAGAAGATCTCTGCCCATCAGAGGTACTGGGCAGTCTGGCAGATACAAGAACTCATGGACTACTTGGTAGGAAGAGCCCGGTCTGTCCAGAGTCTGTCCCTGCCACCACGATCAGGTCTGCTTTCAGGTGGCTCAGGCCGGTAGCACCTAGACGGGTTGGAAGAACCTGATTTCCCTCTCTGGCGGCTTGGACATTCATATTTTCAGTGCCCCATTTTCTTTCAGTATGCACACTGGTCCCAACCTAATGGAGCCTTTCTCCCTAGTCCCCTGGCCCCTGTTTTGTAACCTCCCTTTTCCATGGCAGGAGGGGAGTGTCCTAAAGCAGCTGCTAGCAGATTAACTTTTTCCTCAGCTTCTCATTGGCCTCTTTCCTCAGTGCTTGGTCCCGATTAATGAAGACCTTATTTACTATCTCCAGATGCTCAGTGGCGTTCTTGCCTGCAAAGCCCTCCTGTTTCTGAAGTTTTCTTCTAATATCAGGCTGAACCTGGTCAACAAAGGCAGCGTTAACCATTCTTTGATTCTCAGAGCCCTCGGGATCAAGGGAGTATAGATGCTAAAAGCCTCGCAAAATCTGTCTTATTAAAGTTTGCTGGGCTTTCCTCCGGCTTCTGGAAGACCTCTGAGGTCTTCGCCATGTTAATGGGCTTCTTAGCTCTTGCCTGGACTCCCTGGAAGAAGGCTCGGCAAAATCTCTCCAACCTATTTCTCCCTTCCTCAGTGTTAGCATCCCATGGAGTGGGAGGGGAGTCATCAGAAAAGGCTTCTTTTACCCAATTTTCTGTGTTTATTGTGCCCGCCGGGTCCTGACTCTGAAGCCACTTCCTAGCCTCTGTCATAATTCTCATTCACTTCTCAGCATTGAAGAGAGTGAGAAGGAGTTGGCGGTAGTCAACCCGTGTTGGCCTCTGGGTCTGAAAGTTGAAGTCCAGGAGATCAATCATGGCCTGCAAGTTTTCAGAGTAAGCTGGGGTATGGTGCTTCCAATTCAGGAGATCAGTCATAGCGAAAGGCTGATAATAAAAGGCTGATCCCCTCTCTTGTAGGGTCCCATCTGGGGCCAGCCATTGAGGACTGCTAGTCTCATGTCGGGGCATCTGCATGGCCACTGGTGGCTTGGGCCCTTGAACGGCTGCTCTCAGGTGTCTGCTGACTGGCTCTGGAGAGTCTGGCTAGGGCTCTGGGCTTTGGAGTGGTGAGACTGAGGCCGCGGCATGTCTGGGTCTAGTGGAGCATTGGGAACAACCTGAGGAGCATATGGAAGTGGCAAATTCTGTGGAGGGACCTCCTCTGTATCTCCCTGGAATATTGGTGGACTCTGTTTCTTCTGAGGTGTCTGTTTCCTTTCCTGGCTGAATAAAACTTTACACTGTCCTTGACCACTAATGCAGAGCCCGGCCCACAGAGGCTTAACTCGGGCAATTTCTAACTACTGGTCTATATATGGAAACTTATCAAGGTGGCCTGGGTCTCCTGTCACAACTTTGTAAACAGCCCTCACTGTGGGGAGATCTAAGGTTCCCTCTGCTGGCCATCCTACCTCAAAGTCTGGCCACTCTAATTCACATACATGGCGTAATTTCCAATGGGCCAATTTGATACCATAATCACTTGTAAATCCCTTCTTAAAGGTTTTTAACATACATTCTAAAAAGTGCATTTAGAAGGACTATCTCCCATGATTGTGGACAATAGGTTGCTCCCAATGAATGGAGGTACAAGACAAACACAGGGAAACTTTCACTTCATCCTTCTGGCCGCTCCCCTCTCAGTGATTTAGATGGCTCTTAGCTTTCGAGGGTGCATCAGTATAAACCCCTGATCTGGATGGACACTGCAGGGAGGAACTGAATTTCTTCAGTTCCCCAAGTGTCAACAGCACCTTAAGCCATATGAGGTCACCATGGAACCATAGATTGGGACTCAAACAAACTCTGTAGCTTTCACTGTGGAGCAGAACTTTCGTTTTCACATTCACACACCAGTCAGTCCGAATTTGACTTCCACCCAGGAAAGTCCCTATTCTCAGAAGCAACAAAGTAGCCTAAGGGGGTGATCAAGCCCTTCTTCTGCCGTGAATGGCGGGCCTGAATTTGGACTGGATCCTTGAAAACACTTACCAATCAGACGTCTGTTCCCAAAAGGCTTTTCTCTCCTTTATTGAGTCCGCCAGGGCACATCAGGAATACAGTCCCACCAGGCCCAATATGGAGTGGGACTCAGAAATTACCTGGTGGCACTGTCCCTCAAGTCTGGGTGGGAGGACTCACCACTGGCCCCCATCAGCAGTGGCAACAAATGACCAGCACAACTGATGGTCTTCCCAACCAGTGCACCAAATGTTATGGCAAAGCCTCCAGACAGTGAGAATACTGACAACCAGTCACTCAAGAGGTAGAGAAAACAGCACTTTATTGCAAATACTGGTGCTGGCCCAAGGATATTATTAACCAAAGCTGAGCAATGGGGAGTCTAGGGGAGTAACTTTTATACTCTGAAGTAATGATTCATCTCCTTGCTATGTGTGGTTTCTACTGGCAACTCTGATCAGTTATGTACAGCTACAGAGTAGGGAGGTGATGCTTGCTTGTCCTTGGTCACGATAACAGGACGTAACTGCAGTCTCCGTAGTACTGTGGAAAGTTCCTGGCAGATGAAGTTTTGCATTGGGGTCAGGGAAAAGGTCTTCTACCACCAGAGAAGTCTTACATACATCCTAAGGACCTTGGTTTGAGTACTGGGTGGAGGGTGGTGAAGGGGCCCAAACAACCAAGATGATGAGTAGCTGAATAAAAATAAAATAAAATGTTACTTCCTCCTCTCTCTTCCTGCCTGCTTGCCTACTTGCCTTCATTCCTGCCTACACCTTTCCTTAAATAAAGGAAAAGAAAAAGCTTGTGGGTGCTCATGGTTGCTCTACAACAAATAAGGTAAGTAAGGAGAAAACTTTCCTACCTACTCTGTGTCAGGCACTGTGCTAGGTGCATACCTTCTCTCATCAGAACCTCAGCATAATCCCGTTAGACAGGTGTTATACTCTTCACTTTATAGATGAGAAAATTGATGCCCAGAGAGGTAGAAGCATAAATGTCTAAGGCACACAGTAGGAGCAGAGCCAATGTTGAACACAGGTACCAATGCCCAACTTTTACTTTTCATACTGTACTGTCTTTAAGTATCAAGCCCCTTCCATCCTACAATGTCACCTAGAAAGCACTTTACCCACCGCTCTATTTGCATCCTCTTATCTTTCTCTTCAGCAATGATGAAGTGAGTACTTTATACTTGGGCAAGAGAAATTCGTGCTTTGTTACCTTTGCCAATAACGGGGATTCTGGAGTGCTGGGTGGCAAAGCTGTTATCATTAGCATCTTTCACATTGACTGCAGTAAAAGAACCAGGAGTCTCTCTGTTGGACATCACACCAGTTCTTCCCAGGATAGTACTTCCAATCATCAAGCATGGGTAACCAGGGTTAAACCTGATGAAAATTATACACTTGTTAGTTTCTAGTCAATCCAAATTGTGTCCTTCACATTGATGAGATCAGAGCAGCAGATGGTACAAGTATCCTGTCACCAAGTGAGGGATTCCCTTGGCTCCCACAAAGGTCATTCACTTTACAAAACTTGTCGTTGACCTCCTCAAGTGTAGTATGATGAATAGCAAAGCCACACTTGGTGTCATAGACCAGATGGAAATTCTCTCCAGTCTTGTTAATGCTGTTGACATCCATAAAAACAGCAGGGGAGGTTATATTAGTTCAGACCTCACTCATTATTAATGAACTTCTGCATCTAGAGCTGCTATGCTTCATTTCCTGTGAGAGCATATACAGTTCTGTTCCTTCGGGACATGCTGAGAGGGAGACATTCTCCCAGCTGTGGGGACAGGTAGATGGATAAGAAGCACCTGTCAGTTTATCCAGAATCCAATGTTTTGGAGCTGCTACATGCTTCAAATGTCTTTTGGGACCATGAGTCCTGGAGCTGTGCTACGCTTGAAAAGAACACAAAATACTCCCAACTCTTAACTATTACTGTATATTATTTTATATTCAGTAGAAAATCTGACCTCTTAAAAAATACATGCAAAATTGCATAAAATCCCCCAAAGTAAACCAAAAAACATTACATTTCCCCTTTCCCTTAACATGTGGGTAGACCTGTGGAATAAAACAAAGAGGACTCTATTATGTTCTTTCCACGTTCTCGCATTATAAAAGAAAATTCTGACCACAAAAAAGTACCTTTTAGCTTCCAGATAATTGTGAAAAGATCAAGTAGTCAATTGACAGTAGGAAAATAAAACAAGAGAATATATATACAGCTACTATTAAAGGAGAAGCACAATAGGGCTTGTCTTTTTTTTTTTTTTTTAGAGACCCACTCTTCTTGGCCTAATACTTGGGGAGCCATGTGCTTCAGGAAGTTGAGGTGTCCTGAACCACTGAGGGAAGTAATTCAGGAAAAAGCTCCTCTTACTGGAAAAGTTTCCAATCCTACCAAATATAGTTTTCCTGTGTGCCTAGAACTTTTATTCAATGTACTTTTATACATACATATGTTTTGTAGTCATGATTTTAAAGTTTTTCCCCTAATACCCCATGTTCTATGTCGACATTTTTTGTCAATACTGTGTCAACTGGTCAGTTTCTGGTGCTGGTCGGTGCATGTGTTGCCGACAGCACAGAGAGAACAGCTTCAGGTAGTTAGGAGACAACTGGGCAACAGTAAGCCACTGGGCTGAAAGGAAGGATATAAGATGTTGGAAAATTAAATGAAGGGTTGAAAGACATGAATAGTTTAGTTAGGGTTTAAAAAAAATTGTAAATTATATGTGACACACTATATGCCATTTCAATCATTTTTTTGGTGTACAGCTTAGTGGCATTTATTATTCACAATGCTGTATGGCCATAACCCATGACCACTATTTCTAAGACTTTTCCATCAGTCCAAACAGAAACTCTATACGTACTAAACAATTAACTTCCCATTACCTCTTCCTACAGCCCCTCATAGACTCCAGCACATTTTCTGTCTCTAGGAATGTTCCTGTTCTAGATATTTCCCATAGTCATAGATTTCATACAATATTTATTCTTTTCTGTCTGGGTTATAAAAGGTTTATCCATGTTGGAGCTTTTGCATTGGAACTTCAGTCCTTTCTATGACTAAGTATTACTCTACTGTTTGTATATACCACATTTTTAAAATCCATTTATCTGTTGGATAAACTTAATTCTTCCATTTGCTCTTTGTTTTCTATGTTCTTACACATTTTTTGCCCCTCATGTATTCCATTGCTGTCTTCTGTTGTGTTTGGTTGACTTGTTTTTTTAAAGGAAAGGTGCAGGCGGGCAGGAAGGAAGGGAGAGGAGGAAGAAGCATCTTTATGCAGTTGTTCATCTGTGTCCTGGTCCTGGGACATGAATCTGGGTCCTTGTGATGCATGTGATTTGTGCTGGCTGCAAGCACCTCTTACCTGCAAACCACCAGGGTATGCCTGGTTGACTTTTTGTTGTGAATCATTTTGATTGTCTTCTCATTTGTGTGTGTGCATTTTTAACATAGTCTTTTAGTTGTTGCCATGGAGATTAACTTTAACATCTGAAGCATATAACCACCTAACTTTTTTTCATTCCTCAGACAAGGAATTTTCTCTTTATTGTACAGATTAGATATAGAAGAAAGAGATGGGGGAAGGGGCAGAGAGAGAAACAGAGACAGAGAGAGACAGAGAGACAGGGAGAGAGAAAGAGAGAAGAGGAGGAGAAGAAGAAGAAGGAGGAGGAGGAGGAGGAGGAGGGAGAAGGAGGGAGAAGGAGGGAGAAGGAGGGAGAAGGAGGGAGAAGGAGGGAGAAGGAGGGAGAAGAAGGGAGGGGAGGGGAGGGTGTAAGGGTGACAGCATGGAGGATAGGCCCTTCTGTGCATCCTATGTCTGGGCTTGGGTTTTTTTTTTTTAATCAGTGTGGGTAATTGGAGTTTTACTGAGCTGAGCTGGTGGTCATCAGTTTTGGAGAACTAGTCTGTCTCCTTCCTGGTAGGTCCAGAAAATGCCTAAGGGACTCAAAATGCATGTGTTACACAATGCCCCTTCTCTTTTGTTTTCTAGCTAGAGGGCTTGCATACTTTAGTTGTTCATAAATCTTTAGAGAACTGGGTTGTACAGTCATTCCTTTGGGCCAGTATGCTAAAGATTTGAGATATGTAGCATAATTAGAATAAGTGGTTGGGACTTGAAATGAGAGCATGGGTCAGTCAGAGTTGGTCAGATATTGGTGACAAGAATTTAAAGCCCACCATACTTTTCCCTATCTCATTCTTCCCAAGAGAATGCATCCTCTTTATTCTTAAGTGGGGATAGGGGTCTATCTTCTGTAATTGCCTTGTGCTGGCAATGGGCTGTTGACACTACCTGTCTGGAAGAGTAGAAATCTCTCTCTGCTGTGGCTAAGTGATGTCAGTGCACTCCTTTGTCCCCTCCAGCTATAGGTTGAGATCCTTGCAAGATTATTTCCTTGGTATGAAATTGCTGGAGTCTAAAAGTCCTTCTGACCCTCTTATAGACCATGTCTCATAGCTACTAATTCTTGGCAGACCAACAGAGTAGAAAAATAAGTATTATCCAAGTAAAACCATGAATAAGTGTTGTGTTTAGGCCATCTCAGAAACTCATTCACCCCAAACTAGTTTACTTTAATATTATTATATTTTTTCTCTCATTGGATCTTTCCTAAAATTTTCTTTAACATCCCTGCTTAAATCCACTACAGATGTACAACATTCTGAGCCAATTAATTTATAAATTGTTCTTGCTGGGCTAACAGATAGTCTACAAGAGTATAATAAGTATATAAGATTATAATTCTAGAGTTCTGACACTACGAGGTTGAGAAGGGTGATGACTATCACTGTCATAACCAACTAATTTTAATTTTATATCAATTTCACTTCAGTAGCATATACAAACTCTATTCCATTATAGCTCCATCTCCTCATATTTATGCTGCTGTTGTCATTGTAATTTACATATTTGTGAATTGTATGATAATCTTTTTTATGAATTTTTATTTTAAATTATGTGTAAAAAATGGAGTTACAAACCAAGCATACCATAATACTGCTTTGACATTTGTCCATATTGCCATCTTTTCCAGATATCTTTATTTCTTCAAACAGATTCAAGTTCTTGTTTAATGTCTTTTTATTTCAACATAAAAGACTCTCTTTTAGCATTTCTTATAGGGTTGATCTAGAGGTTAAAAAAACCTTTTCTATCTTTTATTTTTTTTTAAATATTCAAATTTCTTCCTCATTTTCAAAGGATAGTTTTGGCAGATATGTGTTGACCATATTTTTCTTGTAGTACTTTAAAGATGTCACCCTACTTTCTTTAGATCTTCATGGTTTCTGACTAGCAATAAACTGTTAATATAATTGAGAATATCTTGTATGTAGTGAGTCACTTCTTTCTTGCTGGTTTCAAGATTTTCTCTTTGTATGTCAAAGAGAAATAGTTTGGTTATAATGTGCCTTTCTGAATTTATCCTACTTGAGTTCATTGAGTTCCCTGAATGTATAGATTTATATCTTTCATAAAATTTGGGGAGTGTATGATTATTTTTTTTCCAATATTATTTTTGGCCCCTTCCTTTTCTCTCTTTTTTTCCCCCTGGAATTCTCAGAACACAGATTTGACTTTGTATTGGATCCCTTCTTCCATAGTAGCCAGACATTGTTCTTCAATGCTTTTACATATTTTGAAAATGCCCATGACTTTTCTGACCTGGGTTAATTTTGAGTTAGGCAAATAGGGATGAGTGTCTTGCACTAATCATTCAGGTAGCCTCATGCAAATTATAATAGATGACACAATAATTTTCAAATGAAAACTAATGCCTCTGGAACTGAAACCAGAGTCCCACACTGACAATGTGGACTGCTTCAAGACCAAGCCAGGAGTATGTCACATAAGAAACAGAAAAAATGCCACAAAACTTTCCTACCACTTGTAAGTTGACTTAAAAAAAAAAATTCAACAGTCACTCAGTTTCTGTGAGACTTTAATTTTAATTTTCCCCTGGAAGAATTTTGACAAAGTTGATTCTGACAGCTTCTGCTTGCTTTTCAGTGTTTTTCTGAGAGGATGAAAGTTTGGTACTGTTTATGCTGCCATTTTGCTTCCAAATCAGGGCTTTGAAAATCTTAAATCAGGATATTAGATACCGACTTAAAAAAATGTAACATTTAAAAAATAAAATATGGGAGCCCCCTTGTGGCTCAGGCAGCTAAGGTGGCTAAGGTGCAGGACATGTAAAGACCTGGGGTTCGGGATCTGGGTTTGGGGCAATGTCGCAGAGCTTACCCATTAGTGAGTACATGGAGATACTAGAAGAGGAGCATTCTTTAGAGTGCATAGAAGCTCTAAGTCCATTTCTTCATAACTTGCCCTAAGCATCTCTTCCATCTGGCTATTCATGAGTTATATCCTTAAACAAATAAACAAACGAACAAACAAAAAAACTGGTAATCTAAGAGATTCCTCCCAGAGAAAGGAAAATGATACAGTTAAGAATTTTGCAAGTAATAGAGAAAAAAAGGAAAAAAGACAGCACAGCATAATGTATTATACTTGGTCAAGTTCGAGAGAGAAATTGGAGGAATCCAAAGAATCACTTGTCTAAGAGATTAAAACTGAAAAATAATTTGTCAAATTGTTATCAAGTGCTTGGTAGATAAAGTAATTAGAAATTATACTTTTCAAGAAAGAATTATAAATTCATATTGATACATAAAAGAAAATGAGATAGTGATAGAATACTGAATACTACATAGAAAACAAAGTACTGAATTATGTGGAGATGTAACTTCCTTTTTTTAAGGAAAGGTATAGTCAGAAATGAAGAAGAGTGGGCAGGTGAAAAGAGAGAGGAAGAAGAAGCACTTTATTTCCACTTTTCATTTTATTTTATTTTATGTTGGAATGTTTACTTTTGTCCCCAGCGAGTTTGTTTTTGTTTTTTTTAATTTTTTATTGTAGTAATTATTCTACACATTAAAATAATTTCCTATGTTTAGGTTCCCCATTTCACAGATATATGTCAACACACCATGCCTTCCATCAAATCACCAAGTGTTCTTCTCCTTTGTCCGGTGAGCTTCAGCACCGTTTGCCCCCACCTGCCCCATTCCCTTTTGGTAACCTCAGTTCTGTTGCAAATATCTCAGGGTTGGTTATGCTTCATCTGTTTCTTTGTTTTGTCTATTCATATTCTACCTATAAGTGAGGTCATCTGGTATCTATCTTTGTTCTTTTGATTTGTTTCACTTAGCATAATCTCCTGTAGTTCCATCCACGTTGATTCGAATGACAGGATTTCATCTTTTCTAAGGATTGTGTAATATTCTATTGTGTATATGTACCACAGCTTCTTTATCTATTCGTCTGATGTTGGGCACTTAGGTAATTTCCAGTTCTTAGCTATTGTGAGTAGGGCTTCAGTAAACATGGGGATACATACATCTTTGTGGATGGGTGGTTTTGTATCTTTTGGATAGATGCCCAGAAGTAGAATGACAGTATCATATGGGATTTCCATCTTCAGTTTTTTGAGGAATCTCCAAACTGTCCATAGGGGTTGTACCAATCTGCTCTCCCACCAACAGTGCAAAAAGGTTCCCTTTTTTCCACATCGTCACCAACATTTGCTGTTTCCAGGCTTTTGGATAATAGTCTTTTAGGTATAAGGTGATATCTCATTGTTGTTTTAATTTGTATTTCCCTAATGACCAGTGAGTAGGAACATAATTTCATGTGCCTGTTGGCCATCTGTATATCCTCTTCAGAAAAGTGTCTCTCCAATTCCTCCTCTTATTTTTTTGATTGGATTGCCTGTTCTTCTGTTGAGGTTTTATGAGTTCTTTGTATATTTTAGATGTTAAGAAATATCTAATATCTGTCTGTTTGTCAGGAATATTGAATGCAAGTATCTTCTCCCAATTGGTGGGTTTTCTTTTGGTTTTGGTGATGTTTTCTTGTGTTGTGAAGAAGCTCCTTAGTTTGATGTATTCCCATTTGTTTATTTTTCTTTTTGTTTCCCCTATGTGGAGTTGAGTCCCCAAAGTCTTCTCTACAACTGATGTCATGGAAAGTCTTTACTATGTTGTCTTCTAAGAGCTTTATGGTTTCTGATCTTATGTCCAGTCTCTAATCAACTGTGAGTTAATTTTTGTGAATGGTGTTAGAGAGTGGTCTAACTTCATTCTTATGCATGTGCCCATCCAGTTTTCCCAGTACAGTTTGTTGAAGAGATTTCCCTTTCTCCATTGAATACTTTAGACTGTATTATCTTAGATTAACTGTATGTGAGTGGGTCAATTTCTGGAGATTCAATTCTAGTCCATCGATCTATACCTCAGTTATTATTCCAGTACCATACTGTTTTGATCACTATAGCTTTGTAGTATAGTTCAAAGTCTGGAAGTGTAATCCCTCCAGATTTGTTCTTTTTTCTAGTGATTGCTTTGGCAATTCAGGGTCTTTTATTGTTCCTTACAAATTTGAAGATTTTTTTGTTCTATTTCCTGGGAATAAACCCATGGGATTTTAATGGGGATTGCATTAAACCTATATATTGCTTTGTGTAAGCTGACCATTTTAATGATATTGATTCTTCCCAGCCTTGAGCAGGGGTTGCCTTTCTATTTCCTTGTGTTCTCCTCTATTTTAAAAAGGACTTGTAGTTTTCATTGTGTAGATCTTTTACTTCCTTTGTTAGGTATATGTCCAGGTATTTCAGTCATTTAACTTCTATTTTAAATGGTGTGATTTTCATGATTTTGTTTTTTTCTAGCATGTTGTTTGCATATAAAAATACAATAGATTTTTGTGCACTGATTTTGTAGCTTCCCACTTTACTGTATTCATTGATGAGTTCTAGAAGTATTTTGATAGAGTTTTGGGGTTTTTCATTATATATAATCATGTCATTTGCAAATAATGAGTTTTACTTCCTCCTTTCCAATTCCTTTTATTTCCTTTTCTTGCCCAGTCACTCTATCTGAGACCTCCAGTACAATATTAAATAGCAGTGGTGAGAGTGGACAACCTTGCCTTGTTCCTGACCTAAGAAGAAATGCTTTCAATTTTTTGCCATTGACTATGATTTGGACTGTGGGTTTTTCATATGTGATGTTTAATTATGTTGAGATATGAACCTTTTATTCCCTTTTCATGGAGAGTTTTTTTTTTTTTCTATCATAAATAGGTGTTGGATCTTGTCAAAAGCTTTCTCTGCATCTATTGATCTGATCATGTGGTTTTTCTCTTTGCTCTTGTTGATATGGTGTATGACATTAATAGATTTACATATGTTGAACCATCCTTGCATTCCTGGGATGAATCCCACTTGGTCATGATGGATGATCATTTTGATGCATTATTGAATTCGGTTTGCTGATATTTTGTTGAGAATTTTTGCATCTATGTTCATTAGAGATATTGGTCTGTAATTTTCTTTCCTGGTGACATCTCTGTTGACTTTTGGTGTCAGTGTAATGTTAGTCTCATAAAATATATTTGGAAGACTTCCCTGATCTTCAGTATTTTGGAAGAGCTTGAGAACAGGTTTTAATTCTTCTCTGAAGCTTTTATAGAACTTGTTGGAGAAGCCATCTTGTCTTGGGCTTTTATTTTGGGGGAGGCCCTTGATTACTTCTTCAATTTCTTTGCTTTTGATTGTTCTGTTCAATTTTTCCAATTCTTCTGGGTTTAGTCTTTGTAGACTATACTTTTCTAGAAATCTGTCCATGTCTTCAAGGTTGTCCACTTTGGTGGCATAAAGCTGTTCATAGTAGTCCCTTACAATGTTTTGAATTTCTTTGGTATCTATTGTAACTTCTCCCCTTTCATTTATGATTCTAGTTATGAGAGTTTCCTCCCTTTTTTTCTTTGTGAGTCTAGCCAACGTTTTGTCAGTTTTGTTTATTTTTTTTTAACTTTTGGTTTCATTGATCTTCTGGATTGTCTTTTTGTTTTCTATTTTGCTTGAATTTTTATTATTTCCTTTCTTCTGATGATTTTTGGCTTTGACTTTTCTTTCTCTAGCTGTTTTAATTATGGGGTTAGATTATTTATTTGCAATTTTTCTTGTTTCTTGCTGTAGGCCTGGATTGCATTGAACTTCCCTTTTAGTACTGCTTTTGCTGCATCCTGTAAGTTCTGGTAGTTTGTGTCTTCTTTCTCATTTGTCTCTAAGAATTTTTTAAGTTCCTCTTTGATTTCCTGTTCTACCCAAGAGTCCTTCAGAAGCATATTGTTGAGTTTTCAATTGGTTTGGGGTCTTCCAGCTTTCTCTTTGTAGTTGATTGAGGCAGTTGTGGTCAGAGAAGATGCTTGGTATGACTACAATCTTCGTAAATTTGTTGAGAGATGTTTTGTGTCCCAGCATATGATGTCCTTGAGAATGATCCATGAGCGCTTTTTATCTGATATGAGCATAGCTGTTCCTGCTCTTTTGAGTTTGCCGTTCGACTATAGGATCATCTTCCATCCTATTTCCACTTTTTAGTTTTCACACTGGTTGTTGCCCTCAGACCTGCAATTCAAACACAGAGGGATGTGACCTGCATCCTTTGGAGGTAATTGACCTAAACTCTATTCTACCAGGGCATGCCAGAGATTTAACCTTCATAGTAATTGGAAAAAAATAAACAGAAAATTAGTGTTTGCAGAAAAAAATGTTTGGACAGTAAATAATTGAAGAAAAAAATTTTAAGGTAAGCTACAGGCAGAAATGAAGGTGAGTAGGCAGGCAGGCAGAAAGAGAGAAAAGGAAGAAGCACTTTATTTTATTTAGTTGTTACTCTTTGTTGTATTCCCAGTCCCAGGTCTTGAACTGGGGATCTGACCTGGGGATGTATATGAACTGTGCCTGGTGTACTGATCTGCTAGGCCCCCGGGGTGGACCAAAAAAAATTTTTTTTAAAGTATTACAAAGCTTTTAAGTGCATGAAATTTGGTGGCAGATGGTGTGTTTTAATCCTGATTTTGCCACTAAAAGATTTGTAATAAATTATTTAGCCTTTCTAAATTTCAAAATGGGAGTGTTGGGAGGACTAATTGGGATCATTTATTGTAAAATAAGTAGTGTGTTGGTAAGTGCTTAACAATCAGCTCTCAGAGAACAAGGGAGTAGGAAACTGATTTGTAGTGTTTGCCAATTTCCATGATGTATATTCTCCTGCCATGGCTGATTTTAAGATGCCAATATGAAATCATCTAACATGGAGTTGAGAAGACATACACACTATGTGCTCTCATGAGCCAGAGAGAGCTGATTGAGCACATCACTCTTTTAACAAAAATTTTCTAATAAGTGATCAATAGATAAATATTATAATGTTAAGCTTTTTTATAAAAAAGGAACAAAATGAAAAAGGATGATTGCTCAAATGTGTGTGTGTATATATATATGTATATGTATTTATAATCTTATCTTAAATTGCCCTATATTCTAAAATATTTTATAGTCTAGTACTTTAAAATTATATCATCAGATGGTCTATTCTATGTGACAATTAGGTTTCATATCTCCTTTCTATCTCTAATCTTGCATCATTGTTTACAATGAACATAATCATGGAAATGATGGTCCTTGCTTGCAAGTCTGTCTGCCCTGTTGGCAATTAACCACACCTGGAAGGACTCGTTGCTCCTAATTGCTTAACATACTTTGAAGGCTGCAGGAAAACTAGAGTCATCATTCTTCCTTGGCTTCCTGATTGCGAAGGTGTTCTGTCTGATATTGGCCCTGCCAGCAGTCATAGCCAGTCATGCTTTCCCTAAAGGTCACACATGGATTGCCCAACTACCCTCTTCAGGCAAACACTTTAGGCAAATATCATAACCTTTACACTTGTGCTTTGAGCTAGGCTTAGGAACATTTATGAAGTCAACAGAGACTATCTTACCCTGTCTCCTAGGTAACTAGTTCTAGCCCCTGTACCAACCATCATGTTGTATCATATTCCCCAACCATCTATCCATCTATCCATCCATCCATCCATCCATCCGTGCATCCATCCATCCAGTGACTGCAAACACAAAGCTCCTATGTGGTTCCTACTGTCGCTAAATTCACAGCCTGGCATGGGGTTGGGTAGAGTAGAGATAGATATTTAAACAATGAGAACACCTTGTGATAAGTTAAAGTACAAAAGCATATGCAAAACACTCTGGTAAACTAGAAGAATTCCGTTTGCCTGGGAGACTTAGGGAGGTTTTTACGGAGTGCATAGGGTCAAGGAGAGGCTTGAGGCCAGATTATGATAGACTTTGTATGACTCATTGGGACATTGAACTTGATTCTCTAACAACAGGGAAACTTTCTTTCCTTTTTTTTTTTTTTTTCTTTTTTCTTTCAGTGCTCTACATCTTAGAACATTCAGTCCCAGCTAAAATTAAAAAAATAAGCAAATATTTACAATATACCAGATACAGTACTAAGTTCTTTGCATTCATTGTTTTACTTAAGTTTTACAACCAACTTAGAAGATGGAAAGTATGGTTATCCCCATTTTAAAGATAGGAAGATTGATTTGTAATAGTAATGTACTCAAGGTCACACCAGGAATAGGTAGAACTAAAACTCAGCTCTGACTCAACACCAGTCTGTGATGATAGAAACACAAGCCAGCAGGACTTGGTGTAATTGAGGAACTAGGAAGAGCGGTTCCAACCCCCCACACTAGACTTCCCCATTTTATAATACTCAGACCTTAAACCCTCATATCTCCTCCCTGGTCTGATGGTAACTGAATTCACCTCTTTTTGACGCTAGTGGTAGCTTTTGAGGAGAAGGGCTTTGATGGATGTTGACACTTGCTTCAATTTACCTCCAGGACTGTGGCTGCTGCTGGGTGACACTGAGTTAATGATTAAGCTGCTCTTGTGTGAGTCAGCTAATGCCTCTCCCAAATAATGTAATATGTTAACCCAATTCAAAAACACCTGGCAGCTAAGCTGAATGTCAGACCATATGTCACTCCCATTTCATACTCTGTAAAAGGAAGCATGAATTCTGTTTAACTCTGTAAAATGACCTGTGTGCAAATGAGTAATATGACGCCCAGAAAGGGGAAACCACTTGCTGAAGTTCATAGAGTCAATGTTCTTTCTCCTACTGCAGGACTCAAATGATTGGGGTGGTCTTGTTTAGTGTGTTTTCTAGTGAGAAACTGTCCTTTTTAATAATGAGCACTGGAAAGCCTCTGAAGGAGGATTGTAGAGATGTGGTGTAGTGAAAGAGGGGAGCTTTGAAGCGAGGTGTTCCTGGTTTGCAGTTCTAGTTCCTGCTCTGCAGTGCTGTGACCTTTGGCAAATCACCTAATCTCACCTCAAAAGATGATTTTGAGAATTAAAGCAG
>RJWH01001957.1:250647-287333 GCA_004363575.1 Solenodon paradoxus | reverse complement strand
TCATACCTGTACAGCCAGGTAGTCTTCTCCATCAGGTAAGATTCGATATGTGTGCACATGCTTCTGATACCTGACGGCAAGGTGGGAATTGAAATCTGTCACCCCCAGGCTGGGGTCAAAGCTGAAGGTACCCCTCCTCCTGCCACCAAGCTCAGTTCCCAGACACCTCAGTTTGGTTTCCCTAAAACAGTTTGCCCAGGGTGCACAGGGTTAATCACGGGGCCAGTCCACTTCTATTCTGCCAGTGCTGCCAGCAGGAATGACCAGCACCCTACCCCACCCAGACCTTCCTGAGCACCACACCCACCACAGGGCCCAGGAAGCAACAGGCAGCTCTTTTGTGGCCTTCACAGCTGTCTAAACAGCCCCTCTAGACTGTGGTACCAGTCTGGGCCCCCCGCCAGAGTAAGAGTCCTCAGAAGCCTGGTTAAACTCTGTTTGCATGCATGGGTGACGTGCTAACACACACGTGTGCCTGCTGGCAGTATTTATGGTGGTCTGGCTCTGCTAGAGTTGGGTGTTTCTGGGGAGTTTTTCTTTCCCCTTCCCCTAATACCAGGAAATTGGATGATCCCAGGGGGCCCCTATGGGAGACCCAGGTCTCTAGGAGCCCCAAGCCTAGGAGGAGCAAGAGGGGTACTAACAGATGGCAACAACAGCTGAGCAAGGCCTCCAAGGCACAGGCCACACTCCATGGTAGTGGAGTCCCTCTACAGCTACAATTCAAGGCAGGGTGTCAAGGGAGTCATTTCAGTCAATGTGTGTGTGACAGGAGAGGTGTTCATACCAAGAGAACCAATGCCTGCTTGAAGAGATCCTACACTTTGGCCATAAGCTCATCCCCTCCCTTCAAGTAAGCCCCCTTCGGAGGATCTCCTGGCCACCCGCCCATATAAGCTACGTGAGTATGTGTGTCTGAGTAAACCTCGGGTCTTCAGCATTCCATTAACTGAGTCCTGTCTCTGTGACAATTCAGGTACTCAGTGTCCTACAGACATGCTCTCACTTAGTTCTCATATTTGATGGCAGATATTATTATCATCCTCATTCTCCAGTAAAGGAAACTGAGATGCAAAAATTTGCTGAAGATCACAGAACAAATGAAAGGCAGAGCTGGAATTTAAACGCAGCGCTGAGGTCAGGGCCCTGATACCTGGCCTGCTGGAGGACTGCCTATGCCTCTTAGCGCGAAGTGTGTCCTGAATGTTACTGTGTATATCCAGCTGTGTATACAGGTAAGCAAGAATCTTTATCACCCACCCCCAGGTTCCTGAGATGCAGCAGTTAGCTGGTAAAGCGAAACCCCTACAGATAGACAGACCTGACTCCACCCACCCCATCCCCCCCAGGATTCTCCCCTCCTGGGCTCCTGGGACAATAATCTTCCTCACCCAAACATAGGCCCAGCTGTCCCTCTCCCACTCAACAGCTGACCCAGCCAGCACCTGCCTCCCTCCCCTCCCTAATTAGGGGGTTCGCCTGAGAGGGGGCTGGGAGGCAGGACTCTAGACAGAGTTATCTGCCTGGCCCTCTTTAGGCTCCTCTACTAAACCTCACACTTGGGCATAATCTGAGAATCAGGGGGCCCTTCCTCTTCAAGTCCACTGTTCTGGCCAGAGTTTCTCAGCCGCAGCCCCACTGACACAGTGGACTGCATAGTTCTTTGCTGTGAGTGATTGTCTGGCACATTGCAGGATGTTTAGCAGCATCACTGACTTCTACACACTAGGTTCCAACAGTATCATGCCAGCTGTGACAACCGAAACTGTCTCCAGACACTGTCAAATGCCCCGGAAGGGTAAAATTAACCCCCATTGATAACCACTGACCTAAGTCAAAATAGTCCAAAAGATGTGAGAACAGAGGGAGAAGGAACTGAGGGGCCAGGGTTTGGAAGGGTTCAGGGAGTTCAGGAGCAATGGAGCTAGATCTAAACAAAAAGCCCTGGCTAACTTCCCAGCCACTACCTCCCATTCCTGAAGCCCACAGAAGCCACTCAGGGTCAGCTTGCAGAGCACAGGGGACAGCTCAGGTACAAACCTCAGAAACTGTGAGTGCAACTTCATCCCCAATCAGTCACACAGTTGATGGGTGCAGACACAGAAGCAGGCCCACTCAGAGGTGCCCATGGCTCAGGGCTAGGGCAGCCAGACACCCAGGGCTGTAGCCCAGAACCAGGGCACACACCTCATTTATTGGTTGGTGAAATAATGACATGACCCATCACAGCCTCTCCCAGCTAACCCCAACACCATCCTGCTGTCTCCCCCCAGCCCTAGCCACACGGAGCCAGGGAAGCCCCAAACTCCACCCTAGGGGCACAGGCCCCTCTAACAAAACTGCTGGGCATCCTCAGGTCAGTCTCTCTGGTCCCAACTCCAGTAGTGCCTGCTACCACTCAGACACCCAATCCGGATCTAAACAGAACTGCACACAACCACCGTGGGATGCACATTGTCACCCTTCTGCCTGGAGGTGCCTGAGAACCTCTGTCTGGAACTCCCTTCATTTTCCTCCTGCACAGCCTCCCTGGGCAGCACGAACCCACATACACTGCCCTCATCACCCCAGATAGTGGCCCCAGATGCAGCAGGAAGGAAGTGCCCCCTGTATCCTTCCTCGGCCCCAGCTTAAAGTCAAGCCCCACCACCCCTCCGCGCCCCCGGGGGTGGGGCACAGGCTTCCTACAGGACCAGGCCCTCCCCCCACACTCTGGCGCTAAGGCCGTGCCCCTGCCCTCAGGGAATCGCAGCCCCACTCACAGCACGCAGAGCGCGAAGGCTCCCGCCACACTCTCGCTGTCTCGGACCAGGAAGCTGCCGTCGCGGCCTGCCCGGGCCAGCAGCTCCTCGGCGGCCGCGCGGCTCAGGTCACGGTGGTACCAGGCGGGGGCCGGGCTGCCCAGTGCGGCCCCGGATCCGGCGCCCCCCAGGGCGGGCGCCCCGCACGCCGAGGCCATGGCCCGCGCTGGGCTCAGCGCTGCCCGCGCCCCCCGCCCGGCGCCATCCGCCTGGGAACGCTCAGGACTGGGGCTGGGGCTGGGCTGGGCCCCAACGTGGGGACAGGAGGGCCGGACCCAGCCGGATTCAGGGATCCGCGGTAAGCCGCGCTGGCCGCCTGGCGCGCCGCCGCCGCCGCCTGCAGCGCCGGCCTCAACTTGAAGAGAAAGAAAAGTTTGTTCAGAGGTGGCGGGGGAGGGGGAGGAGCGGAGCGCAGAGCCGGCCGCCGGCCCCCTCCCCCTCTGCTGGGCCGCGGCTCGGTGGGCTCCAGCCCCCAACTGCTTCCTCACCCGGACGACGCCCCCAGCAGCCCCGCAGGACTCAAGACCCCCCCCCAAATCCCAGGGGCTTCCCAAATCCTACCAAGGTCCTATTCTGCCACCCCAGCCACCCCCCGAGGAGATCCCACTCAACCCTGTCCGCTCCATAGAAAGTCAAGTTCTCCCACCTCGCGCCCCGACACTTGGGACTCCCGGACCCTTCCCCGGAGAAACAGCCCCCTTCAATATTCGCGATGATGCGACTCTGGACTCCCATAAACGTCTGATTCCACCCCTAATCCTCTCCATTCGGCCTCCCTACCTCTTTGCACGATCAAGTTCCCCAGGATCCATGATGAACCTCCTCCCCTCTCCGATCATTCGAGCAACTCAGCTCCCCAACTCCCGTGAAATCCAGCCCCCTGCGAACCTGAACCTCCGAACTCCAGTGGGTCCGGCCCCCGATAAGTCCCCTGGGGGGGATTCCCTCCATTGAGATTCGATGCCTCACAAGCCCCCAGACCGGGTCCAGCGTCCTCGAATCCTCACGCACGGTGCCTGGCAGCCCCTCTAAGCCCGGGCAGAGCCCCTCCCCCTCTGGACTAAGTTCCTTGGCACCATCCCCCATACCCGCAGGGCAGGGCCTTGGGTTCAGCAGTGTGAGACGAGGCCTCCCTAGCCCATCTAGAAGAAAGTTCACCCAAAGCCCCGGGCCGCTGACCTCCCCCAGAGTCGCGGTCGCCAGCCGCAGAACCCCACCTCCTCCGCAGCTCTGCTGCCCGCTTCCCGGGGGAAGCGGCCCTGGACTCAGCGGCCACTTAAGATGGCCATCCTCTGCCGCCGAACCCCCTCCCTCGCCTTCCGCCCCGCCTGCCGCTCCGCCCCCGCGGCGCTCGGCGAAGCCGGGGTTAGCACCCTCGCCCCGCCTCACCTGGCCCCCCGCCTGGATCCTGGAGCCGCTGACCCGCCGAGTGACTCGAGCGAGGCTCGGCGCCTCAGAACCTCGCTTTCCCGCTCTATAAAATGGGGTTAATGTAACGAGGACCGACTCAGTGGGACTGAGCTTGTAAAGCTCTCAGCACGAGGCCTGGCATTCTGTAGGCGCTCCCAAACGGTGGCTATTTTTATTATTCATTAAGGAGGAATGAAGGTGACAGCTGTGTAAACTGTAAAGCGCGGCGACGGAATGAACGGGTAGTATTAGAACCCGCCCCCGCCCCTGTTACTCCGAGTCAACAAACTTGAGCCTTTATGGGCGGGACGAGGAGCAGAGCGCTACCAAGACTCCGCGTGTCGAGGCGGCCCCTTCCCTTTGCCAAAGGCGGGAGGGGAACACCGCCGGAAAGGGGGCGTGACCCCTAGGAGGATCTGGCCCGCCCCTTCCCAAAAAAAAGTCCTAGCCGTTGGCGGCGTCTCCCTGGAGTCCGCTTCCTGCCCCGCCCCTCCGCCCCCTGGATCCTTAAAGGCGCAGGCCTCCAGCCTGGCTTCCACTGCTGCCAAATCCTGGGCCTCTGTCGGAGGATTCCCTTTAACCTAGGAAGAGAACTTTCACTTAGATGAATTGAACCTGTTGAAAAGCGTGGGTCAATCCCGACGAGCTCCTTCCTATTTTTCAAATAGGCTTTGCCTTAACCTAACTGGGACAAAGCCTAGGACCGAGAGGGATGCAGTGGGACCTTCCAGACTAGAAAAATAGAATGATTAAGACCAATCACATACTCAGCAGTGTCTCCAGACCCTCCAGAAACCCAATAACTCATCCTCCAATCTGTGCCTGACTTCCTCCATCAGTCACCGCTAGGTATGAGGAAGGTGGCATGAGGGGACCAGAGTGTGGCCAGAGAGATGTGGACTAAGGAGTCTTCACAGCTGGGTTCTCATCCTAGCTTGTTAGCTCACTTGCCTGGTGTTCTTCACAGGTACCTGTGCCTTTCTGAAAATAACTGCGGGGACATAGTTGAGACAAAGACTTCCCCAGGGTGAAAGGGAAGTAGGAGGCCCAGAGGTCAACTCATGCTGAGTTCCTGGAGGCTATGCAAAGACAGAATAACCTTCCAGGAAACATATCTACCAATCCCAGGAGGGACAAAGGTGTCACAGAGATGCCTGGCTCCTGCCCCAGGGAAGCCATAGTTTACAACCCTCTCCCACACCACAGGACACAGCGGAGTTAAACCAGTTCAGCGTTCTTAAGATTTTCCCTCTCCAGAAACCCCACATCCCATAGACTCCCCGCTCCAAGAATTCCAACCCCAACCCTCCACTTCAGTCCACATCATGTGTGAATTATTTTCACCCCATTGGGAATCCAGAGCCTGTCCTAGACTCTGATTAGCAGCTTTCATATTGCAGGGCTGATCATGGAGCCAAGGAGCCAGGCAGACAAGGGCTAAGGGGGAGGGAGTTACTTGGGGACCAATATCAATAATGAAGTCCTGTGTCTGCCTCTTATCTGGGACAAAAGCAATCAGATCCTTAAGTACTGTTAATGTGCAGGCACCAGGTTCTTTATATTTCACAAACTTTAGAGAAGGAAAGATTATTATCCTCATTTTATTGAGGAAGAAACTTAGATTTAGAGCAATCGAGCAATTGTTCCCCTTTCATATCCTGCATAGCAGAGTTGGAATTCAAACCCAGGCCTTTTTTTCTCTAATCCAAAGGAATCCAAAAGCAATGGAACCTATCACAACCAAAATAATTCATCAGACACTGATGTTTCTATTTATTAGACAGTCAGAAAACCCCACAAGCCTCCCCATGAAACAGGAACTGGATGACAGCGAGATGGGTAATGGATAGAGGCAGGTTTAGAACTTCCTCATTTGTGTAAGCTGAGCCTAGGCCAGCCTGGTCATCAAAGCTAGGGGCAGGCAGTGGTGAGGTCACTGAAGGGCTAGATTCAGCTAAGGAGCCAGAGTTGCAGCATTGAGGCCAGACCAAGCAGGAGAGGCCCAGCCTCCTTGGTCATGGTCTCAGCATTCATGGCCTCAGCATAGAACTTCGCCACCTCCTCATTGGGGTTGCCCTGGTCAGGGTCAAACCACATCTGGATGCAGCGACCACTTCCTTGGCTGTAGTTGCTGAGCTTGTAGGAGCGACTCCAGATACCCTCACACATGGCAGCAGGTGTGGGGAAGAAGGATTCAAATGTGCGGCAGGTGGTCCCAGCTGGACACTTGTTAATTCCTGCAGGGGGAGATAGTGGACACAAACATTCAGTCTCTAGAGCCTAAGCTCATTTCTGGCCCCTCCCAGAAATCCTCTCTCAACCCCAATTTCTCAATCCCCACCCCCATTTCCCCACTCCCAGGCCTTCACCTGAGGACCAGTCCCAGCCCTTGTGCCAGTTGCTCTTGCAGGTGTGGGAGGTGCGGCAGTCTTCCCACCAGCGCTGGCAGTCCTCTTTGCATAAGGGCACTTCCAGGATCCGCTCTTTGCGCCAGCTCTGGTCCACCTGCATGGAAGGTGTGGAGAGGGCTCCTCTCAGGGGTGGGGTGTTGGCAGTCACAGCTTTGACTGAGCTGGAGGGCCGCCTGCTGTAGTGGGGTGAGGAAGACACCCATACCTGCTGGATCCAGGGCCCCAGGTTGGGGGAGCATTCATAGAGACAGGTGTCCTGGATGAAGTGGCGCTTACAGGCAGACTCCATGTGGCCACAATGGTTCCAGTTAAAGTTATATAGGAGGGACGTGTCCTTGTGCAGCTCCTGGCTGGTGTTGGCCAAGCAGCAGGACCTCTTCTTCCAGGGACTGCACTGGACAGAGGAGACACAGAACTGATGGCTCCCCCGCCACAGCCTTCTGCCATGTGATTCTTAGTCTCCTGCCCCAGGTAGGCTGTCCTAGGAATGCTCACTGGCCTCTCTGTCCTTGACCTGCAGGAACTCCTGTGTTGGTCATAACAATGTAATCAGGGTGTCGTAAGCACCTGGAAGAAACCGTCTTGAGGGGACAGTAACTATCATTTATGTAGCGCTTAACATATGAAAGCTTCTGTTTTGTGTTTCGCTGTTCTAAATGCCGGAATACAGCAGTGAACAAAACAGAAATTTGGGTTCATGGAACTTACAGTCTAGGCAGGAGAGACTGACAGTGGGGAACTAAAAAGAGAAAAAAAATATGGTATGTCAGGATATGATCAATTATATGGAGAAAATAGCAGCAGGGACTGGGAATGCGGAGTATACAGTGATTGTTGACATTTTAAATGATTGGAAGGTGATATCATTGGAAGGTGATATCATTGGAAGGTGATATTTTGAGCCAAGGAAGAGAGTGAGCTATGTGGTAGTATGTCAGATAACTTTATCCTCACAACTGCTAAGATTTCTGCTCCTAGTGGCGAGGCCAGTGATGGACACAGGCCTACAAAACTATTTTCTGAGATAAGCAAATGAAAGACCTATTTATGATTTCTTAAAACTAAGCCATCTTCCTTATATGGCTTATTTTAGAATTTTAGTAAACTTTTAATATAGACCAGATTTTCTAGGCGTTCAAATGTTGTGAGATGGAAGACCGTAGTTGATGTTTTGTTTGACTGGAATTATTCACTATTTGGAAATATGTCACCAGTGGTAACGCTGCTTAGAGTATCTTATAGCATTTCAGTTACCAGCAGAATATCCATCCTCATTGGTCGCTGCCTCATTTATAGTGATTTTGTGAATGAAAGCAAACATGATATTACATAATGCCTCTACTGTAGTCATACCAGAGAATTGTCATATTGAAATATTTATTATTTTATTATAAATTACTTTTGTTTTATTTCTCTTTTGCAATACAGATAGAATTATTGTTAATTTTTAAAAGTGGAATATACAAATAGGTTCTATTAGTTTTAAATTTGATTCTAGGACAGAAAAGAGAGTCTAAACAATCTTTGTCATAAAAAGGAGACTTGGAGTCTAACAGAATCGCGACAGACTGGCACGCATTTTTATAGAACGTGTGGATGGACAGAACCTCTACCCTATATCACTGTCATAAGGAGCCTTCTCCTCCTCCACCTGGGCACTCCATGAGACTGGCACACAGTGAAAGTAGGAAGAGCCATCCTCCCCTACAGTCTCTGGTGCCCAAACCAGTCTTACTCCTACTTCACCACAAGGGCTGATCATGTCCAGTTCCTGTGTGTGTGTGTGTGTGTGTGTGTGTGTGTGTGTGTGTGCGCGCGCGCGCGCGCGCGCACTTCTCTTGGCCTTAGTTTCCCCATTTGTGACACGTGGAGAAGAATATTATCACTGATGTCAGAAAACCACTGGGAATATGAAATCATGCACAGACATAATTTCATGGCACCTAGTAGGTGCTCCATAAATGACTTGTATATTATTGCCGACATGAAAATCTTGTATGGGAACCACTCCTAAAATCACCTCAGTCACTTCCCCTACACTCTTATCTTCTTCAACAGCAATAACTTAGGATGGGGGGATGCTCAACCCCTCAAACCTTTCTCCACCCCACTGATACCTTCTTCCCTGTCAGAATCAGCCCCCTGCCCAAGTGGAGCCATGCTTCATACTCACCTGCTCATGCAGCTTGTCTTCAGGACCTGGCTCTGTCTTGTGGTGCTTTGCATCCATGCAAATGTTGAGCAGGTCCTTCCTGTCTTTGGCACTGCTCATGGAGAAAATCCAGGCCAGAAGCAGCAGACACGGTGTCAATTTCCAGCCCATGTCTTCCTGTCCCTGCAGGGGGCACTGTGGTTAGGGAGTCCAAGGCCTAAGAGAGAGTCCCATACAGGGTGCCCTCCTTCACCTCCTGCCTTAATCTCCTGATATCCACAGAAAATGGGATCAGACCCTGTTCCTTCAGTCATGGGAACCTGAGGCTCCCTGAGGTTGAGGTAGAGAAGGTTGACAAAGGGGCCTCCCTCTCTCCAGGCTTAGAGGACTCGAGGGGATCTGGAATTAATGGAGGGTCCTGCGGGAGTCTCCCCAAGTTGGAAGAGATATCTTGCATCCTTACTTTCTCTCTGGAGTTTATCTAAGAAAAGTAATATAATAGTTCTTGTCCGTGCCCTGATTCCTCGAAAAGGACCAGGGACATGTAGTGCCCTCATCCTGTGTCCTGCAAGTGCTCCTGTACCACCTGGGTTCCCAGATCAGCTTAGAAACCCTGTTAGCCGAGGAAGACGGTGACCCAACTCTGCTGACTTCACTAGTTGGGCATGAAGATCGAATAATGTAATACAAAGGATGGTGTTTGGTTAAATAATGCAGAAATGGGGTGCAGCCTGGTGACCTACCAGTCTAGTACATTTTAGGAGCTGCCCCATAAATATCCCAAGGTCCAGGATTCAAGACCTGGGGGCGGGAACAACCAATATGAGGAACTAAATAAAGTGCTTCTTCCTCCTCTCACTTCTTGCCTGCCTACGTGCTTTAATTCCTACTTGCTCTTTTCCTTTGGAAAAAAAAAAATGCAAAAATGAAAGATTGGTTGTCTTTAAGCGCTTTCCTTCCTGGGACTTTTTCTTTCCCTATTCTCTGAAAACCATGTCTTTCCTCCATGTCATAGTGACTCTGGCCTCTTTCTCTCTCTCTGGGCTAATATGCCAGATCCCCACTGTATCCCTCAAGCAACAAGTGCAAAGATCGTTGTCCCGTTGAGGGACATCATAAAAGTCTGCCGTGTTAGACAGACACACACTGGGCAGGAACCAGTGAAATCAACAGGCCTTTCTCTGTTCCTGCCTCTCGCACCCACCCCCACCTGTTGTAGATCTGTTCCTTTCGACTCTGTCACTAAAGTACCTAAGAGTTGGTCATGGAGGCCCCCAACTCCCTTTTCTTTACCCTTACCGTCACCAAGAGCTGGCAAGGATCCCTCCTAAAACTTTTTTGGAATTAATTTTCTTTGACTGTCTTTGGGATCAGATCTTCCCTTCCAGTTCCTTCTCCATCAAGTCATCTTCTCACAGGAACCCGTATGATAGATATGCCTCTCACCTCTCCCACAAATCCACCAAGTCTACCCAGTGTCTCATTGCCCTTCCCTCCTTAGGGCATCTTGCCTGAGCCTCCTTGTTGTTGGGAGCACACGCAGCTCTGTCCGGTGCGTCCTCTCTTACCAGGCCGGCAGCACCTCCCTGGCCGGTCCCGTGATCTCTGTGTCTGTGTGGTGGACGTTAAGAACTGGTAAGTACACAGTGTAATTTCCCCATCAGCAACTTCTCTTCTGCTTTTCCTTCTCTTCTAAATCCCACCCTCTTCAAGAATTCATAGTTTCAATTATTCCTTCCTCTTTTTATTCATCTCCTTGTTAACTTACCCTTTCCAGGAGCCACACATTTAACATGCATCAGAATATAGAGAAAACCTCCAAGGGAGGTACTCTGGGTGGTTCTTTGGAGAAAGTTAGCTTAAGGGGAATGAGATGCGGTAGTGAAGAACAGGCTTTAGGCTCCATCCCTCACACAGCCTTGGGAAATGTCACCGGAACCTGGTGAGCTTCAGTTTGTCTATAGTAATATTACTGAATATAGGGAAAAGCTTGGCACACACTGAGTAGGCTCAAGTGCTAGCTATCAGGTTAATTTATGGGCAGCTGGATAGACACAGGTGAAAATGAGGTACAGAAGTCAGGAATCACATTTGTCTCAAATCTGATAAATAGGTACATCCTAGTGGCTTAGGCATTTGGTCTGTGGCTCTGGTGTAATCTGTGTAAAACCCAAGAACTTGAGTTCTCGACCTGGGAGTGGGGGAGGGCAACCAAAATGAACAGCTAAATAAAAATTAAAAATAAATGTGAATAGAACTAGATGGGATTATGCTAAGTGAAATAACTCAGAAGGAGAAAGGCAAATATTGAATGATCTCACTCATATGTGGAATATAAAGGAACAAAGCAAAGCAACAGAGTAAACAAATTTAATCCTTGGGCATTAACCGTAGAACTGAGGTTACTGATAGGGAATGGGGCAGGGGCTGAGGCAATTGTTAGTGGGGCCCAATGGACAGTGGTGTGTTATGGGCAGCGTGTGTTATGTATTTGATGGAATGGGGAAACTATATATATGAGTTTATATTATTTTGTAAATCAAACTTATCTCAATGAACATTAAATTTGGGAATTCCTTGCTTGCCCTGTGGTCTAATGCACACTGGGTGCAGCCCACATGCATCTCAAGGTCCTGGGTTCAAGACCCACGGGGGCGGAGGCAACAACCAAGAGGAACAACTAAATAAAGCGCTTCTGCCCCCTCTGTCTTCCTGCCTGCCTGTCTACTTGCCTTCATTCCTGCCTGTACCTTTCCTTAAAAAAATTTTTTAATAAAAAAATGTTTCTTCCTCCTCTCTCTTCCTGCCTACTTGCCTTCATTCCTGCCTGCTTCCTTCCTCTAAAAACACTGATAAAATCTCACTATCTAGCATTTCTGTAAATATGATTAAGCAATTTTGATAACCTTTTAAAATTGTGGTAGAATACACAGCATACAAAATTTGCATTTTTAAGAAAGGCTATATTTTTTTTTAAATTTGTTGCACTGAATGAAGGCAGGCAGGAGGGAAGAAGCAAAGGAACCATTTTTCCATTTGTTCGCTTTGGTTGTTTCCCTGGGGCCTTGGGGCCTCGGGCTTTACCATGGTCCACACCCTGACAGCCAGCTTGACACCTGTGCTACCAGGACAGGCCAAAATTTGCCTTCTTGACCATACCGTTAATTATGTTCACATTATCGTGCAGCCAATCTTCAGGACTTTTCATTCTATAAAACTAAAATCCTTTTGTCATTGTAAGCAGCAATTCTCCATTCTCTTCCCGCATCCCCCCATCCCTAGCAACACACCTTTCAACTTTGTGTCTTTATGAATTAGACGGAGTCCCTCATATAACTGGAATTATGCAGTATTTGTCTCTTTGTGACCAGCTTATTTTACTTAGCATAATGTCTTCAAAGTTCATTCACATGTCAAAATTTCATTCCTTTTTATAACTTAAAATATTTCACTGAATGTCTGTATCATATTTTATTTATCTATTCATTCATCAATAAATACTTAGGTTGCTTCCACCCCTTGGTTATTGTGAAGAATGGCAGCCTATGAACAGGGATGTACAAATATATCTTTGGGACCCTGCTTTCAATTCTCTTGGATATATACTCAGAAATGGAAGAGCTGAATCATATGATAATTCTATTTTCAGTTTTTGAGGAGCTGCCAGTCTGCTTTCTAGCAACTGTACCATTTTATATTCCCTCCAACAGTGTACCAGGGTTCAAATTTTTTCCCATTCGCTGCCAACACTTGTTATTTTCTGTTTTTTTGTTTTTAAATAAAAACTATCCTAGCGGGGGTGAGGTGATATTGTCAGTTTGACTTGCATTTCCATAATATTAGTGATAGCAACACCTTTTCCTGTGCTTGCCAGTCACTTGGATATGTTCTTTGGAGAAGTGTCTATTCAGGCTGTTTGCCATTTTAAAATCAGTTTATATGTAATTTTGTTATTGAGTAGTGAAGTTTTTTATACATTCTGGATTATCCCCTTATCAGATAAATGATTTGCAAATATTGTCTCCCATTTCATAGGTTGTCTTTTTACCGTGTTAATTGTCCTATCAGGCACAGAAGTTTTAAATTTTAGTGTTTTCCAATGTATCTATGCTTTTTCTGTTCCTTGTGCTTTTGCTGTTATATTTAATAAATCATTGCCTAATACAATGTCATGAAACATTTCCCCTGTGTATTAGTTTTATGGTTTTGGTTCTTAGATTTAGCATCATTGATCTATTTGGAGTTAATTTTTATATATGTATAATATTAGGGTCCGATTTTTTTTTTGTCAGTGAATACCTGTTGTGTCCCAACACTGTATTTTGAAAAGACTGTTCTTTCTTGCATTGAATTATCTGACACCCTTGTCAAAAGTCTGGACTCTTTGTTATAGTCCATCAACCTTATACTTATCTTTATGCTACTACTACATCTGTCATGATTGTTGTTACTTTGCAATAAATTGGGAAGCATCAGTTCTCCAATTTTGTTATTTTTCAAGATTGTTTTGGCAAGTTTGGGTCTCTTGCATGTCCACATGGATTTCAGGCTCAGAATGTTAATTTCTCTAAAAGTCGGGTATGATTAGGTAAGGATTGAGTTGGATCTGTAGATCAACTTGGCATTTCCCTCTTAAGAACATTGTCTTCTGAACGTGGGATTTCTTTCCATTTATTTAGGTTTATGATTTCTTTCAACAATGTATTGTAGTTTTTAGTCTACAAGTCTTTCACTTTGTTAAACTTATGCCTTTGTATTTTATTCTTTTTTATGCTGAATGGGATGGAATTGCATTCTAAATTCATATCTGTATCGCTCATTGCTAGTGTATAGAAATACCTTTGCAGGGTGAGCCCTGGTAGAGTAGCACTTGGGTCAGCCACTTCCAGCTGAGCACATTCCACATATATCCCAAGGACTTGGGTCCATATATCTCCAAGGACCTGGATTTGCATCCCGGGTCTGAGTAGAGCAACCAGAATGAACAACTCAATAAAACCCAGGGTCCTTGGGCTTTGCACGGCCTGTACCTCAGCCATGGAGCCACAGAGGTGCACCCTGCTTTTATTACTCATTTTTCTTTACTAACAGCCCTAGCTACAAGTTAAGTACAATATTGAGTAAATATGGTAAGAGTGACTCTCCCTATCTTATTCTTGATATTAAAGGGAAAGCTTTTTAGCATTGAATGTGATGTTAACTATAGGATTTTAATAAATGCCTTTATCAGGCTGAGAACTCCTAGACTGTGCAGTGTTTTTGTTTGTTTTAATTATGAAGAATTTTGAGCTTTGTCAAGTAATCTTGCTACATCAATTGAATGACGGTCCTGTGCCTTTTTGTCCTTTGCTCTAGTACTTTAATATATAAAGTTGATTGATTTCTGAACGTTAAACCAACTTGTCTTGGAAGTTGATTGATTTCTGAACGTTAAACCAACTTGTCTTGGAGAAATCCTAATTGGTAATGGTGTGTGGTATTTTTTATATGTTGCCAGATATAGTTTGCTAGCATTTTGTTGAGAAAAATTATGTCTATTCATAAGGGATATTGGTCTGTAGTTTTGTGATAGCTTTGTCTGATTTTGTGTCAGGGTTATACTGATCTTATGAAATGAGTTGGGATGTGTTTCATCCTCTTCTTTTTTGGAAGGATTGGTATTAACTATTGTAAATATTTGATAGAATATACCACTGAGACTATCTCAGCCTGAAATTTTCTTTTTGAGAAGCTTAAAAATTACTAATTCAATCTCTTTTCTTGTTAAAAGTATGTTGAGATTTTTTAACTACATTTTTTGGCCAGCTTTGATAGTTTGTGTCTTTCTAGGAATTTTTCCACTTAATTTATGTTACCTAATTTACTGGCACATGGTTGTTCAGAATATCTTCTAACAATGCTTTTCATTTATGTAAGAACAACAGTGATGTTTCTTTTTTTATTCCTGATTTTAGTAATTTGATTCTTCTCTCATTTTCTCTTTCTCAATCTAAAAGGGTTTATCGGTTTTGTTGATCTTTTCAGGGAAACAGCTTTTGGTTTTGTTGTTTTTTTATTCTCTATTTCATTTATTTTTGCTTTAATCTTTATTACTTATTTCTTTCAGCTAGCTTTCAGGTTTATTATGCTTTTCATTTTTGTTTTTTTAAGGTAGTAGGTTAGGTTTTTTATTTACGGTCTTTGCCTTCTTTTTTAACATAGGTCTTTACTCCTCTTCATTCCCTCTAAGTACTACTTTAGCTGCATTTCATAAGTATGGGTATTTTTCTTTCATTTTAACTTTTTTTCCAACCCCAATCTGAAACCCAGGGTCAAGGCTTTTATAATTTGCATCTTAGCTATCTGAGCTACGGGAGGGAGCTTGATATTTTTCATTTTTTATTTCATTTATCTTAGATCATTTTCTAATTTTTCTTCTGATTTGTTCTTTGACTCGTTGATTATCTGGAGTATGTTGTTTAACTTACACATATTTGTGATTTCCTAGAGCTTTCTTTTTTTATTTTTAAGGAAAGTTACAGGCAGGAATGAAGATGACTAGACAGGTAGGCAGACAGGAGGAGAAAGGAGGAAGAAGCAGTTTATTTTATTTAGTTGTTTATCATTGGTCGTTTCCTGTCCCAGGCCTTGAACCAGGGACCTTAGAAGGTATGTGGGTCGCTCATGGTTTAAACCACTAGGCCACCAGCTTGCACCTAGATCTTTGTCTTACTGATTTCTAATGTCATTCTATTGTGATCAGAGAACATAGTTTGTATTTATTTCAATTATTTTAAATTTATTGGTTCCTTGTTTGTGACTTAACATATGGTCTTATGCTTATTTACATTCTGCATATCTTCTTTAGTGAGGTGTCTATTAATTAAGGTCTTTGACCCTTTAAAAAATCAGTTTTTTTTTCTCTTATTGTGAAATTTTAAGAGTTCTTTGTCTATTTTGGAAAACTCTTTTATCAAGCATGTCTTCTGTAAATATTTTATCCTAATCTGTGGCTTGTCTTCTCATTCTTCTGACAGTGTCTTTCACAGAGCGGAATATTTTCGTTTTAATAAAATCCAGTTTATCCAATCTTAGTAGTTTCAGGAATTTTTTGTTAATTTCTCTTGTATTTTTTAAAGAAATAAATATGTATCTATGAACAAAGACACTTTTTATTTCTTCCTTCACAAACTGCATACTTTTTATTCCCTATTCTTATCTTATTGCACTAGCAGTAGCTTCTAATGCTATGTTGAAAAAGACTGATGAGAAGGGATATTCTTGTGTCTAATCTTGGTCAGAAATCTTCAATTTTCTCACCATTTTCAGTGTGATGCTCTAGGTTTTTGGTAGATATTCTGTTTTTAAGATGCCACATGTAAGTGTGATCACTCAGTTCTACAAATGAATGTGGATATCCAGACACGCACGTGTCAGAGTTTCAAACTCCTCTTTCCGCATCTCCTTTTCTCACACTTCTTTTAAATTTCTTGGCTACCTTCTTACTGACCTCAACTGCTATTCCTGCCTGGACAGCTGGGATGTTAGTGTGCTGCTGACTGTCTAGACTGACACCTAGGGAGAGGGTTTGCAGTGTGTGCGTGCTGAGTCAGGTCAAGAAAGACACTTTATGAATGGGGTTGGTTCTTAACGGGAGTTTCCAGGTAGATCAAACAGTGACAATTCTCTACGGAAAGGGCTTTTTGGAGAGTTACACATCTTTTCTGCCCCCTCTAGTGGCTGCTAGGCCACTAGTTTTCCTAGCTGCTGTAGTGGTAAAACTGCTGCTTTTGAAGGTTACTGTGGAGTTAATCAGGAGGGGAATGGGGGGGGCGGGAAGTAAGTCACTAATTCTGTTGCAATTCAGCCATTTTTTTCTTGAGTAAATGCTCCTCAGATTTTTTTTTTTAAGCTTTGGTTAATTTCTAGAGTTCTAGAAAAGTTTATTTTGGCTATTTTTGCTAGTGCTATTGCTTTTATGGAGTAGGTTGTCAGATATCCTTACTATGCCATTCCAGAAGTGCTTTTTCAAACCTTTTTTTTTAAGGAAGGAAGGACAAGAGGGAGGGAAGGAGGAAGGAAAAGAAGCATTCTTTTTTTTTTTAATTTAGTTGTTTATTTTGCTCCAACCCAAATCCTTGAGCTTTACATGGTCCACACGCCAGCATCTCACCCTCCTGTGCCACACCCATATTGCTTCTATTTTAAGAAATATAGAGTTTTAAATAATATTGGTCTGGCAGGCCCTAGTGGAGTAGCAGTTAGGTCTGCTTCCTCCAAAGGAGTACATCCACATTCATCTCAAGGACCTGGGTTCGCTTCTCAAGTCCAGGCGGAACAACCAGTATGAACAATTAAATATAAATAAAGTGCTTCCTCCTCCTCTCTGTTCCAGCCTGCCTTCCTGCTCGCCTTCATTCCTGCCTGCCCCTTTCATTAAAAAAGAAAAAAGGTATTTGAGTATACTCTTAGCATGAAGAAATAAATTTTTTTTGTTTGTTTCCTATTTGTTTTCTTTTTATAGTAAGTAGGTCCTTACCCCACCCAAATGTGAACTTTCACTTCTCAAAAAGTGTGTTAATTTTTTGTTTTGTGCTGACATTTATCATGCTCTTGGGTCATGGTATATCATAAAGCAATAGGGCTCCTTTCTTCTAGAATAGTTAACTTTTTCAAGACATGACTGTTATACAATATACTTTTCTTATTAAGAATAACCAAGACTAAGGTTACTGATAGCAATTTTCTCTGTTTCTCTTCTCCAAGATCAAGCCCTAAACTCAAAATAATAAAACAATCAAGGCAAATTTTATGCCAGAATCATCCTGGTACTTCACAACTTCTAGAATACATACAGTAATTTGCTCCCTCACAGCTTGACACTCCTGAGTAAAGATGGATACAGGAGGGATGCTAAAAATATTTAGGTATAGTTGGTATGCTTTACGTGTTTAAAATGAGCTTTTCAGCATTATAAGAAATGTCGGTTCATCATGACCACAATGTAGAAAAAGATGTCAAAATAAAGAAACTCATTCTTTCTAGATGACTTTACAAGGTCAAGTGTTGTGCCTGAGAATGTCAATGATTGGGAACCTTCCCCATGAGTAAAAGCATACTTATGCTCATGTATAAGGGCTTCTGTGACAGCTGTTAACAAATTTATTCCCAAGATTATTTTATTTTTTAGTTTAAAATAACCTTTTATAATATAATAACCTGCATATCTTTCAAACTGTTGTAGGACCTCCAGATTTATAAGTACATACACTGACCATACAATGGACCATAGAACTTAGGCAAATAGAAAGGACAAATGAAGTTATTAAAAGTAAGTTGGTTAAATTGGTTGAGAAGACTAACTCGCGTTATCCACCTGTCCTACCTCATGTTCTAATGATGTTTTCCTGAAAGTAATCATCAGCTGAGACCTTATGAAATACATCAGTCACCAATAGGTTCCTGCTTTATTGTATAAGCCCCAAGGATATTTTTCTCTCATTCTTTTACCTTTTTTTTTAAAGGAAAGTTACAGGTAAGAATGAAGGTGAGTATCAAGCAGGCAGGAAGAGAGAGGAGGAAGAAGCACTTTATTTTTATTTAGTTGTCCCCTGGACCCTGGTCTTGAACCTGGGACCTTGGGATATATGTGGTACTGCTCCCAGGGTGTCCTAGACACTAAGCCACCAGGGTGCTTCCCTCTCTCTTCCATTCTGATATTAGAAATTAATGGATTGTCCACACTGTTTGGTTCTGTTAACAAGTAGTTTCTAGTCTCTCCTAAACATCCTGCTATAACTGACCTACAGAAAAATAGACCCAGGGATCCAATATTACCACCATCAACTAACACTGGATGACTCAACCTCTCAGAACCCTGAGATTTCTAGAAAAACTTCAGACCCAAAACAGAATTCAACAGAGGGAGATGCTAACCCATAAATAGGTAGCAAGAAATAATTTTAAAAGAATCAGTGAAGTTGATAAATGAGAGATGATTGTGGGTATTGTGCTGGTGTTTTTGGTAATGCACTTCATGTTCTTTTTCTGATTAGTCGTATGAAGCAGTCCTTTTTCTTCTCCCTGGCTCTGGTCTCTAACCCTCAATTTAGAAAACCGTACTTTGCCAACTGGAATAAACACTCTCTCTTAAAAAAAATAAGTAGGAAAAGAAATGCTTGCTCAATGAACCTCTTTTCTAACATCTCTACATCTACACCAATAACAGATTCCCTTACTGATTGCCATTTTGTCCCAGTCTCTCCCAGTTCATACTGTAATGGAGTCTGTCTTATATGATTGTTGTTTATTAAAGGGAAGAGATAGGCAGGAAGATAGAGGAGGAAGAAGCACCTTATTTATTTTATTTAGCTGTTCATGCTGGTTGTTCCCCCACATCCTGGAATATGCCTGGTCTTTGGGATGTAGGTGGACCGCACCAGGCCAGACGTGGCAGAACAAACATTTACTCCACCAAAGAGCACAATTAGTTTTGTTTCTTTCTTTTTTTAAAGGAAAGGTACAGGCATGAATGAAGGCAAGTAGGCAGGTAGGCAGGAAGAGAGAGGAGGAAGAAGCATTTTATTTCATTTAGCTGTTCACTCTGCTTGCTTTTCCGCATGCTACCCCTTCCCCCCACCCCCGGACCCAGGACTTGAATCCAAGAGCAGGTGACCTGTTCCTTCGGAGGTGATTGATCTAACCACTGCGCCACCAGGGCACAGCAATGATTAGTTTTCTTAATGATGGCCTTCACAGTGCAAATGTTTTGAATTTTGCTGATGTTCAATTGGTCAATTTTTTTAAAGTGATGAATTGTGCTTTTGGTCCAAAAAAGAAATAAATGATGGGTGGAAGCTCAAATCCAAGACTAACACTGGGGAAGATGTTTTCTTAGCATCTTCTAAAAAATTTTACTGTTTTAGATGTTATATTTAAGTCTGTAATCCATTTTGAGTTAATTTTACATATGGTATGAATTGAAGGTCTAAGTTCACCTTTTTATGTGTGGTGATCACTTGTCCAGCACATTTGTTGAGCAGACTGTCCTTGCCCCCAGTGAACTGCCTTAGCACGTTTGTCCAAAATCAGTTAACTATAAGGATTTATTTCTGAACTCTCAATTCCGTTCCATTGATATATATATATATATATATATATATATACATATACATATATGTGTACATATATATATTTATATATCTTTATGCCAATACTCTTAGAAATCTCAGCAGGCAGGAATGAAGGTTAGTAGGCAGGCAGGCAGGAAGAAAAGGAGAAAGTGTTTGATCACCTGTGTTTTTAGTTGTTGGTCTTGGTGTTCCCCCAACTCAAGTCATGAACCAGGTCCTTGGGATGTCTGTGGACTGCTGTGGCCTGCGCGGCTGATCGAAGGGTCCCCGAGAGGAGGCTACAGGAGCCTAAAGAAAGACAGACAACAGACATCTAGAAAAGAGGGGGCCAGGTGGGACATGGCTCTCTGAGATGCGGCGACCTTGACCTTGACCTTGACTCCTTGATTTATTTTATAGGGCTGGGTTACAATGAGATAATAAGAAATGCAAAGCAAGGAGCTGCAGACATTAGCAGGACATTGGGAACATTTGAATATTTAAAGGTTGGACAATTAAAAGCATGAGAGAATTTCTGCCTTGGGATAACTTGCAGAGGCATTCTTTTGTTACCTGCTTCTAGCTTTGTTAACATGAGAGAACTTCTGCCTCAGAGTTTGCTCCCTTCACTGGACTATGCTGGCCTGAGCAGCAGACTTAACTACTAAGCCACCAGAGCACACCACTCTGGGAAATCGTAACATAGAAAGTTGTTAATACGGTCTTCGAGAACTTGAGAATGACAATTACAGAAAGTAGTATTAAGACTAGTTTCTCTTCTTTTTTAAATATTTATTGTGGTAACTTTGATGTACAAAATAATATAAGCCCATATCTGTAGAGTCACTCTTCATCAAATATATGACAATATACCCTGCCCACCACCAACTCACCAAAAGTCCTCCACCACTGTCCATTGGACCCCCACCCCACCACCACTTGCTCCTGCCCCCACTTCTCTGCTGGCAATCTCAGTTCTAGTGTCGGTGTCATGTAACATATTGACTATGTTGTCTTCTAAGTATTTTATGGTTTCCGGTCTGACATCCAAGTCTCTAACCCATCTAAAATTAATTTTTCTGTGTGAGGTTCAAGTCATCTAGATTGAGTCTTCTGCATGTGGCTTCCAGTTTTACCACTGCCATTTGTTGACAAACTTTTCCTTTCTTCTTTGTATGCTCTACTCCTTTGTTCTAACACATACCATATATGTGTGTATGTGGGTCTATTTCTAGTGATTCAGTTTTGGATTTTTTGTTTTAAGGAAAAGGGCGGACAGGAAGAGAGAGGAAGAGGAAGCATCTTTCCTTTCTTTGTATTTAGTTGTTTACCCTGGTTGCTCCCCGCCAGGCCCAGTACTCGAACACAGGGGTATGTGCCTTGCTCCTTTGGAGGCGATTGACCTAAGCGTTGATCTACCAGGGTGCACAATTCAGTTCTGTTCCACTGATCTGTGTCTCCGTTTTTATTCTAATATCATACAGGCTGGTTTTTGTTAGTTTAAAAAAATGATTTTGTTTATTTTAGAGAAGGGAAGCAGGTAGGAATGAAGGCAAACACACAGGCAGGCAGACAGACAGGAAGCACTCATCCATCCCTTTAGTAGTTCTTGTTCTAGTTGCTCGTCCTGGTCCAGGGTCCTAGGGTCATGGACCTAACCAATAAGCCACCAGAGTGCGCCACCATACAGCTTTGATCACTAACTATCGCTTTGTAGTATAGCTCAAGATATGGGAGTGTGATGCCTCCAGTTTTCGTCTTTTTTCTCATAATTGCTTTGCTATTCGGGGTCTTTTGTTGTTCCTTACAATTTTTTTTTAAATTTTATTCTATTATCTAAAAAAATGCCAGTGTGCTGGACAGTGGTGAAGAGCACTTGGTGATTTGGTGAAGGGCAGGGTGTGTTTACATATATATATATATATATATATATATATATATATATATATATATATATATGAATGGGGAACCTATATATATATATGTTTATTTTAATGTGTAAAAATAAAAAGTGAAATGCCAGTGGAATTTTGGTAGGGATTGCATTAAACCTGTATATTGCTTTAAGTAAAATGGTCACTTTAAATGAGCATGGACTGTCTTTCCATCTCTTTGTATCTTCCTCTATTTCTTTTAACAAAGTCTTATAGTTTTCATTGTAAAGGTCTTTCACTTCCTTCATTAAGTATATTCCAATTTTTAAATTCTTTTTGTTTCTTTCTTTTCCTTTTTTTTTAAAAGGAAAGGTACAGGTAGGAATGAAGGGAAGCAGGCAGACAGTCAGGAAGAGAGAGAAGAGAAGGAAAAAGCATTTTGATTTTATTTCCATTTTAGCTGTTTACACTGGTTATTTTCCCCACCGATCTGGGACTTGAACCCAGGGTTATAGGTATGTGGCCTGCATCCTTTGGAGGTGATTGACTGAACCAGTGCTCCACCAGAGCATGTCAAAAATGTTCTCAAGAGCCAGACAGCCTGGTAGGGTTATTCCTTAAGTATGGGCCTGTTTCCACACATGAAAAATGCAGATAATACTACGTACACTTTAGAAAATAAATATAAAGTATTTGTACCTGGTGGATAGCACTCCAGGGTACTAGATGTTAATGTGGTGTGGCTCTTGCTGGTCCCCTTCACCTCTCCCCAGCATCCATCCAGACATTCTGGGCAGGACTAGTTCCCTTTCTTCTTTTGGAGAGCTGAGCACAGGACCAGATAATCAACCCTGGGATGTTCAGCTAAAATTCAAATAGTAAAATCTGGATCCTGGCTCTAGATCAAAGCTATTGTAAAAATGAAATGGAGAACTATGACTAGGCCCAAGGTCAAAAGGATAGTTAAGCATTTGGGAAGTTCATAGCAAATATCAGAGCTGAACTGACCCTAAGTGACTTCACTCAGTGGGAACTGAGAAGCAAAACAGTCATATTTCCCGTCACTTCCAAATGATTCACACAATGCATAGAAAGTGTCTGTTTTATTCAAACTATGGGTCAGAGTTCCCCACCAGGAAGCATGAACCGAGTGGGGCAGAGACAGCTGGACTTGAAAAAGTAAAAGGGGCTCAGTAGAGCAGCCAGAACAGCATCAGGGCCAGGCTGAGCAGGAGAGGCCAGGCCTGACGAAGCCTAGCCCCACTCATGGCCTCAGCATAGAACCTGGCCACCTCCTCATTGGGGTTGTCCTGGTTCGGGTCAAACCACATCTGGATGCAGCGGCCGCTCTCTCTGCTATAGTTGCTGACTTGGTAGGAGTGACTCCATATTTCATTGCACAGATCAGCAGGTGTGGGAAAGTAGAAAAGGAAGGAGTGACAGGCAGCATTCACTGGGCACTGGTTGTACCCTGTAGGGAGAATGGAAGAGCCTTAGCCACTGGACACAGAACTGTCTCGGATTCCACCAGCCTCGTGAGCCCAAATCACCATATACCTACCCATTATCCCACACTTCCACATCTCCACTTCCACATCCTCCCTTCCCCGTCCCGCCAAGGCCCTCACCTGAGGTCCAGTCCCAGCCCTTGTGCCAGTTGCTCTTGCAGGTGTAAGAGGTGCGGCAGTCTTCCCACCAGCGCTCGCAGTCCTCTCTGCACAGGGGCACGTTCAAGATCCTCTCTTTGCGCCAACTCTGGTCCACCTGGGGGATGTCAGTAGAGAAAAAGGCTCAGGTTCAAGATTCCCAGCAGCTCAGTCCTGAACAGACCCAGAACTGGAGATGCCTGAGAAGCCTATTTCCTCTGTAAAGTTGAGGGTACAGGGGAGAATACGCATACCGGCTGGATCCAGGGCCCCAGGTTAGGGGAGCACTCATAGAGGCAGGTGTCCTGGATGAAGTGTCGTTTACAGGCAGGCTCCATCTTTCCACAGTGGTCCCAGTTGAATCTGTACAGGTAGGAAATATCCTTATGGGCTTCCTGGCTGGTGTTGAGCGAGCAGCAGGAATTCTTCTTCCAGGGACTGCACTGGACGGAGAAGACATAGGAACTAAATCCCATACCCAGCACAACTGGAATATTCCCACATGCAGCCTTTTCCTTTTTAGTTCATCCCCCCATGTAGAGGCTGTCAGAGCAATACTCGCTCTTGTGCGGGACGTCTCTGGGGGAGCAGGTTCTCTTGAGGTTCTGGGAGCCCAGGAGAGCACCCTTGCCTGGTGGTACAACCAACAAAAATTTATTATTTCAATTATTGATTAAGCTCCTTACTTTAACCCAGACTATTTTTTCCTAGGAACTGTGGACATATTAATGAATTCCTATCACAAGATAATTGCTCTGGAAAAAAATTATAGCAGGGGAGAGGGAACCGTCAGGTCAGATTGGTTTCTTAAGAAAGTGATACGTACTTGGAGGTGAGAAAGCAAGTTCAAGAAATTACCCCAAAGAGTGCTAATTACATAGATACTACTTTCCTCTATGGAGTCTACTAATATCTACACCCCAGGATAAAAGCAAATATTAAAATGTTCCCTTAAAAAATAATGATGCTGAAAAAGTTAAAATAATGGCTACAGGAAGGAGACAAGTCTTACCAGCACTCGTTGTTAGGCTGGCCCAGGGACAAAAGCAGCAGCGGCCATGCCCGCCCGAGGGAAAAAGGTAGATGACATCAGAATAAGGGATGCAACCCCCACACCTGGATTCACAGGGCCAATCCCCAATCGCCACATAGGAAGCCCGCGAAATTCCTCTGCTTAAAGAGCCCGCTTCCCTTTGTTCAAGTGTGACTTCCCAGCCAGCGACTTCCCGGCCCTCTGCGGACTTGGGAATTTCGCCCGGGTGTGCAAATCCAATAAAGCCCTGGCTATTCGACATTTTTTGTCTAATTGACTTTTTCTCCTCGCGGAGCGCAGAAAAACCTTACAATGGTCAGTCTGCGCCAGCAACTTTGGACTTAGGATTCAAAATAAGAATAAATGGGGGAGTTTGATCATTCTCTGCTAATGAGGTCCAAATGAACATTTCCATAGTGAAATGCATATTACAAGGGAATGTCTTATTTTTTTTCTTTACAGTTAGTGGTACACTGATTTTTTAAAAAATGTTTACATATGTTCAAGATTCTAAAGGGGTGGTGGCAATATCATTGTCACAGGGAGGAGCTCTCTGGTCCAACAGTGTAGACAGCCCCAGGGGAAATGTTAGTTAGATACATAAATCAAGGCGACCAGACTCAGCCTCAGGATATTCTGGGTAGGCCTGTTTCCAGACTGCCCAGGAAAGTGAGAAATCCACTTTTCTTGAGCTGTTTGGGCTGGCAGAAAGGAAACCCTATGTACACTTTTTCCTCTCAGATCCTTGGAGGGGTCAGTCCCAGCCTAAACTCTGAAATCAAAATCAACCCCCTCGAATGAGGATTCCAGCACATCATGTCCCAGGCGCTTAGCTGGGTCTACTTCTTTTTTTTTTTTTAAGGAAAAGTGAAGGCAGGAATGAAGGCAAGTAGGCAGGCAGGAAGTGAGAGAGGGAAGAAGCATTTATTTGTATTTTTATTTGTTTGATTGTTTCCGCCCCCAACCTGGAACTCAAACCCAGGAGTATGTGGCACTGGAGGCGATTGACCCAACCACTGCTCCACCAGGGCCCACAGGGTCTGCTTCTGAGGTGTGTAATGCAGAAACCCAACAACCAAGAGCTGAGCTATTGGCACTGTGTTGAGAACACTGGATCCAGTATATGTTGCCTCTATTTGTGAAACAGAAGTTGTCCTCAGGCTTCTTTGCCTCCCTGTGGGGAGGCTTTCCCTCACCTATCTTCCTCTTGCTGAGCCAGCCCTTCCCCACCCCAGTGCACCCAAGCCTACCTGCTCATGCAGCTTGTCCTCGGGGCCTGGCTTTGCCTTGTGGTGCTTGGCGTCCATGCAGACATTGAGAAGCTCAGTCCTGGGCTGGGCCCATATTGTGGCTACCCACACCAGAAGGAGCAGCAGCTGTGTTGCTGACTGGGCCATGTTAGTCCCTGAAGGAAGAGCTGTGGTCAGTGGCACCAAGGAATGTGGAGGTGGAGCCTCAGGGTCTGGGAATAGTCCCAGGTGGGTGGAGCCTCAATGGCACCTGGGACAGATACCCTTCCCCCTACCTGAGTCTTCCTCAGCTCCGTGAGGGGTGAGATCAGAACCCATCCACAGAGACAGCCGATGACTGAAGCCCCACTGACTTCTCCAGGTAGTCATAAGTCTCAAGGGATAAGGGATGCCACTAAAGTATAGAATAGAATGCCTGAAACTTCTTTTTCTCATTCTTTCTCTCTCTCCCCCAAAAAAAAGAAGCATGCAGGAATGAAGGCAAATAGGTAGGCAGGTAGAAAGGGAAAGTGAAAAGAAACTTAAAAAAAAAAAATTGTTGTTAATTTTGGCTGTTCTCCAGACCTGGATAGGAAACCCAGGTCCCTGGGTTTTCTGTGGACCGTGTTGTAGCTGCAGACTTAACGCCTGAGACACCAGGGCGCACCTGGACTTTCTTTCCAATGGCACTAGCTGGGGCTCAAGGCCACTGATTGTCCTCTTCCTGCAACATTCCTCCCTCCCCGTAAGCCCAAGTCTAATCATTCCTACTTAGTTGTCAGACAGACAAATGCCAGAGGTATCTCCATGAACTAGAGCCAAGATTGTTTGCATTAATATTTACTTTGTTAAGATAAACTAATCAAGATAAACACATGGCAGAGAGGGTGATAAGAATATCCTTTAGTTTGTGAGCGGTTTGGCTAACTCCTTGGCCAAAGCCTTGTCTACCAGCTCTAGTATTGAGGACCCCTGCATGTAAAATATCCCATTCAATGCCATTAATATCTCATGGCAATGCCTCCCTCATTCTTTGGTCCATTTGGGGGAAGCCATCCCACAGCCAAGAACATTAAAGATTAGAATTTGAGGAAAATGCTCAAGTAGCCAGATTGCTCTAGGTCTACAATTCCTTATTCAAAATCCTTGGAGGCGAATGTTTCAAAGATGAATGTTTTTAGGATTTTATAGAAGTTAATACAGGCACACCCTGGTGGAATATCGATTGGGTCTGCCACCTCCAGCGGGCGCAGTCCACATACATTCCACGGTGTCCTACTGCTGTGGCTGGGGGTGGGGAGGCAATTGAGATGAGTATTTAGGTGAAATGCTTCCTCCTGTCTTCTCTCCTGCCTGTCTACTCACCTTCATTCCTGCCTGCACCTTTCCTTAAAATAAAAACGCTAATACAAGATAAGGCAACATGATTTACAGGCACTCACCAATCAATTCTGTGGTAACATTGTTATACTGAGAGAATGAATGTAAACTGTAAATAAAGCTTTAACAACGTCACATAAATTTTCAGCTCAGATTTTGACATCAAATGCCTTTAAGTCTAAAGTTGACTACAGGTGCACCCTAGTGACTGAGGCATTAAGTCAGCGTCTGGGGTGTAGCCCTTGTAAAGCCCAGAGACCCAAGTTCTAGACCAGGGATGGGGGCTGGAGGGAAGAACAGCCAGAAATGAACAAATAAGTGAAATTGCTTCTTCCTCTTCTTCTCTTACCTTGCTTGCCTGCATTCCAGCTTGCCTTCCTTCCTCTAAAAAAAGACAAAGTAAATGCTGACTTTGGAGCTCCAAATCTACATTAAGATACTGAAAACAAAAAAGGGTTCCATCTTTTGGTGGAGGCAGGGTGTGTTGACATATGAGGAATGGGGAACTTTTACATGTGAATTTATTTTAATGTGTAAAATTAAAAATAATTTATGATAAAAAAAAGTGTTCCACCAGCCCTTTGCAGCCTCAGCATTTGACCTCCCCTAGAGCCCCTGTAAGCTTGGAGTTCTCACAGGGAACAGAGACCTGGGAGGTGGATGTGAGCTGCCAGCATCACTGTCCCTAGGACCTTGGGTGGCTACAGAACCCTCGTTACAGAGCTAGTCTCCCCTCAGCCTTGATGGTACCTCAATTCTCTGACCTCAGGCTCTGAGCTTAGGGAAGTGCCTGCACCTTCACTCCCAGTGGTCACCAGGTGCCTGACTCTCCTAAAACTCACTTCCCACAGTTCCTTTATAGCTTTCTTCCTCAAACCCACTCTCCAAGCAAAAGTAGTTAATGTTTAAGTGCCCTCCCTGTTATAAAACTGGTCTTGCCTTTATCTGGCCTCCATCACCCTCAGACTTTAGGCATTTGGCCTGGGCCTCTTGGATAGGGTCTGCGCGGAGCAGCCTCTAGGCTCTCTCTCTCCAGCTTCTGGGAGGCTGGTATGCCGAGAATTGAATTCCTGCCTAGCTCTCCTCCTCCCTATCCCATACCCTTCTAGCATCTAATGTGCTGCTGCCTCTTCATTCCAGCCTTCATTATTGTCTCACTCACTAAATCATTCATTCTGGGACCTAATCATCCCTCCATTCACTTACTGACCTCTGAGAGTGCAGGACAAATGTGTATTCTCTGGGAATACCAGTTAATTCGCCTTTAAGTAGGCTCCTTGGGAAAACAAAGCCCAGCCGTTTAGAACACAGGGTTCCAGATCAGCCTGTCCACCACCCTACCCCCACATTCTACCTCCTGCTTGATCTTGAGAGAAAAGAAATCATATGATCTTTTTTTCTCCCTAAAGAGAGGGAGAGGAAGAAGCAAAATAAGGCTGGAAAAGGGAGCACTTTTATTTATTGTTTTGATTTATTTTTGGTTGTTCCCTCATCCCTACCCCAACCCCAGCCCTGGGTCTCCAGAACCCAGTCCTTGGTCTTTTCATGGTCCACACCCCAGCCACCAGCTTAGCATATGAACCACCAGGGCATGCCAGAAGTCAAATTATGTTACGGCTTCATTTCCTCACCTAATGGTTAAATGGGGAGGGAAACTCCCAACAAATGACAGCCAACTTACTCTGTGTAGAGTAAGTTGGGTATATATATTGAGGGATGGGCCCAACTCACATAGCTGGGACCCCTCCATGTCTGCAATGGGACCCTGAAATCCAGAGCCGCTTCAGCCTTTGTTTCCTGCACCATTGCTGGGTTGAGGTGCTCATGGGGACAACTGACACAAGAGTTCTGGGGAAGCCTTGGGGGTGCTGAAAAAGGTCTTTCCCCACATTCCCATAGTTCCTCCTGGGTGGTCAGTATTTCTTGTCCTGACTTTTTAGAACCAGAGTTTTCTTCCTCTCTATGCATCACTCTGTGAGCCCCTCCCCTCCTTCCAAGTTTCAGATCTTGTTGCGACAATCATTACCCACCCCACCCCACCACACACACACACACACACACACACACATGCACACACACGCATGCACTCTTCCCAGGATCTCAGACTTGAAGTACTGTGCTGCAGGCAGAAGCCTGTGGTCCTTGTTCAGGGATGGATACTAAAGAAAATGTATAGTTTAACCTTAGGCAGGCCAGGCTCTGATCTAGATCTCTCTCTCCACTTCAGACTCTCTGTACTTAAGGCAAAGTGAATCCTCTCACTTAGCAAATCCATTATAAAACTGCTGGAGGACTAGAGGGCATGTTGCCGCTGGAGGGTGGGAAGTGGCGTACCTGGAAGAGGAGGTAGGGCTCTGCCTGGCTCAGGCTTCTGCTCTGCTGTACAGACCCTCCTGCCTTAAACAGCAGGACAACACTGGTTTAGTGGCCTAGGAGACGGGCAGCAGGGCAGGCAGTGGGAATGTAGCCCAGGAGTGGCGCTTGGAGTCGGACGAAGGCCAGGAGGCCACTCAGCAGTTAATCATTGCAGACCTCCAAGGCAGGGGTTGGTTTGCAAGCCCCACTTACTCTATTTTCTCTAAAATGCTCAGGTCTTATAAAATTGTGCCCCTGATTTACCAAGATCCTTTAAAATAATGGAGCGCACTACCCACACCCCTGTCCTTGGTGGATGAAATCACCATGGTGACCCCTTTCCTGGCCCAGAGTTGATCAGCACATGTTGAAGTCAAAACAAAGCCGGCCTGGTTCTGTGAAGACAGCACGTAGGGATGTGATGTCTGGAAGCCAGGCAGCCCTTAGCCCATCTTCCAAAAGAAAGAAGGAAAAAAGCAAGTAAGAAAACCTTCACCCTGAAGGTAGATAAACCTTGTACATACCTCTTCTCTTCTCCAGGTAATATCCAGAGCTACTGGGCCAGAACAACATCTTCTGTGATAGAGATTCAAACCAGACTACTTACTTAAGGGCCCTTGTTCAAATTAAAAATAATTAACAGGCACACCCCAGTGGTTTAGGCATTAAGTCTGTGACTGCTGCAGGGGGGTGGGAGGGAGGGAGGGGCGAAACAACCAAAACATAAGTACAAGTAAATAAATGCTTCTTCCTCCTCTCTCTCCTTCCTGCCTACCTACTTGCCTTCATTCCTGCCTGCTTCCAAAAAAAAAAAAAAAATTAAGCTATTCCTTTCTGTATAGCCACAGGCCCAAGTCACTCAAGACCTGAGCATACTTTCCATCCCAAAGAAAGTTACTCAGACGCATGAATTTACTTAGGAATCTGAGGAGCAACAGGTTGGTAAGGGAAGACTCCGCCCAAAATGGCTCAAACAGTGCTGTGATTAATAAGGAGATTAGTCGGTGCTGATTAACCACTGATTCCAAACCTTATATTAGAATGAGGAGTTTAGCCCTCCCGGAAGAATCGTGCTGGCTGGCTGAAGAATCCAGACATCCCCCCAGGTGGTTTGTTTGGGAAATGTTCTGCCCTATGCTCTCTGCATGGAGGCTTGAGAGAGAAAATCACTGGTGTCAGAGCTTGAGAGGGGATTGTAAGGATGTGGCATTAGGTTTAGGGTCATGCCCTGCTTCACTGAACCTGCAATCCACCCTTTGGCCCTATGACCCCACCACCCTTACTATCTATGCGATGCATTCATCTCTGCAAGTTCCCTGGAGTGGTCATGCGGGTCAGGCACTGAAACCAGATGCCACAAATACAATATCAGGCACAGCTACACCAAGTAATATAGCAAGAATTTTAACAAAAGTAAGAAAAATCATACATCAAGTAGAACCTATAGAATTAAGCCAACCAGCTAAACGAGCCTGTCACCCCATGATGATTGCTTTCACTTTCTTGCCGAGGGCTTGCATTGCCATGGACATGTGCTTGTAATCCGGATGTACACGCGACATTCAGCACCAGCCCCTCCATGGCTGCTGTTAGCATGTCCAAGGTCATGCGGTAGTTGCAAAACTACCTTTCTGATTTGAGAAACTGTGTTACTGAGCAGGAATATGGAATACCTTGTCTGATTTAAGAAGGGAGCAGGATGATTAGTGAGGACTTCTACTGCCTTTTCTACATAAACGTTAACTTATAGAAGATGCAAAAAATAGCTAAAAGATAGTACCACCAGGGTATGCACTTTACACGAAACCAATGAGAATTGTGCCTGGTGAGATGGTCTGTGTGACAACGGCGGGGAAGCACGTGTCTGGAAATATAAGACCAGCTCCAAAGTGCACCTGCTGGTCCAGTTGGTGGGCAAGTAGGAAGGCTGAGAAGGCCTCAGTTTACTGTAGTTAATGTACTAAGATTAGTATATAACTCATCTGGCAGCCAGCCCACCTCTTGGTGAGTCTCCTCCTGCTCTGTCGCATTTAGTCTCTGTACACAGAAGGGGCCGCCTGGTCCAATACCACCGTTGCTGCCTTGAGCCAGCCCAGTCTCTTTCTTATCGAGTTCCCTAAGAGGGTCTTGATGCCGTTCATCTGAGCCCTTTCTAGGAAAGCATTTACGTTTTAGTCTCATCGAAGACTGTCCACAGTCTGGAGGTCTTAGTGGATGAGTAGTTGGCAGCACACAGAGTCCCTTCTGTAGATGAAATCGGGAATTCAGAGCAGACCCAGAAGTTCATCTGGTTGTGAGTAGTCACCAAAGTGGCTGCCCATTGCAAGAACTACTTGCTAAAGCCAAAACTAAGGATGATAAGACAACTGTTTGGTAGGTACAGTTAAAAGCAAATCTTGTCCATCCAATAGCACACAGGTCACTGCAGTCTTTTGTTAACATGGTCACCCCTGGTGGGTGTTGTCTTGGCCAAGAATCCCATGCCCAGTCCACCCCTACGAGGTGGGTATCAATACTGACAAAGACAAAGGGGGAATTGGTATCTGCCTTAAAGATATTATTAGGGTCCCCTTTGCAATTGGAGCCCTCTCTGGGTGTTGGCAGTGAATTTCGTCAGTCCGTTTCCCCATAACTACTGGATGTGCCTTCAATCTTTGTGTCCACCCTCCTCCCCATGGGGTTAGTAAGGAAGACCACTGCGGTTCTGTCTTCAAGTTCCAGGGCCAACAAAGAATACTGGTCCCTGACTTCAGTTCACATGGAGTTGGCAGCAGCAGGTTATTTTCTGTCCTCCATTTGGGCCATAAACTATTATCCTGTGTTTGTATCTGTATTCTAATGGTTGCGGCCCATGGCTCTGTCAATCGAGCCAGAGGATCTGGTTGATTCACTTGACGCTGCTCATTTAGGGTTTGAAAGACATTTGACAGGTGAGCAGCCCACACATGCAGCTGAATTAGTGTCAGATTTCAAGACGCCTTTGAGAATTCCATTATCCTGCTCCATCTAGCCTGCAGCCTTAGGGTTATAAGGTATGTGGAGCCTTTATTGATGTTATTCTGCTCAGCCCACTGCTATAGTATATGTCTGGTGAAGTGGGCTCCTTGACCACTTTATATGACACATAAATGTAGCAGGCCTTGGATGGTGGCGTGTTGAGTGTCTCTTTGACTTGGAAATGCTTGTGATATGCCCGTGGTGGTATCAGTGCAGGTGGGGGTTTACTCGGCCCCTTCAGAGATGGGTAGTGGCCCGATGAAGTTCACCTGCTACCCAGTCAGTGCGGCCTCCCATGACATACCTGGCTGCTGTCCTGTGGCAGTCGTCTAGGCCATCACTCGACACATACCATGTGGGCCTGATGCTTCCAATGCCTGTATGTATGAGAAGGGTAATTTCTTCATGGCTATCCACATTGTTTTCTGTTCAGCATGCCATAGTTTCTTATGCAGCAACATAGCTGCATCTTCTGCAGGGGCTCCTTCCAACCATCTTACTCTGGCCAAAGCAACTGCTTCATCATTTCCAGGGCTAGTCTGGACACATGAAAGAGAGTTATATCCTTTTGTTGACTGCATCGGTATATGTCGTCCCACATGTCAGCACCCTGTAATGGCCGTGACGTGATTAACCAACCTGAGTCATGCCACTGCATCATCCACATCATCAGGCCCAACTGTCTGTACAAATCTCAAAGGGACCACTTCCCTCATAATTAGTCTCCAAATAGCACATAGCTCAGTCCATTGACTGCTTTGATGAGTCCCTTCTCCCACCCTTATTGTGTAAGTATCGGGTTGGAGAGCTACCTCCTGCCAGTGTGGCGGCTGACTGACCAGACCCCTCAGGGTATTAAGCCATATCAGGAACAAGAGCCAAACCATCTCTGATGGGCAGCTGTTGTAGCTGCTTTCTGAGGGACTGGTCACCAAGGTGCTTCTCCATTTCGTCAGGGTGCTTGTCTTGGCCATTACTCTGCATGGCTTATGTGATAGGTCCTGAATCCTCCCTTTTGGTAATACAGTCTTTACAGTTTGGTGTACAGGTCAGGTAATCAGTTCCAAGGCTAATAAGACATGATAGACACCATTTAACTGTTGTTCATTGAGACTGAAGCGTCCTTCTGCTCCCTTCCATAAATGTGACCAGAGTCCATGGGGAGCCGAAATTTTCCCTGCTGTCCTTCCCAGAAAGACACCTTGCAAGGGGGACATTAACATCTAGTTCCCCTGGAATATTCTGAGCAAAGATGCCCAAGGTCTGGGTAGATCCCATTGCCCTTCTACCCTATGTGAACACCCTGTTTCATTCCTTGATCCAGTCCCGTGTGGCCCTTTTGAGAATAACTTATACAGGGGTTGGACCATCTGAACCAAATTTGGAATGAATGCCCTCCACTACCTCAGTAGACCCCCAAATCCTGAAAATGTTTAGGGAATATAAGGAGGGGAAGTGCCTGTATGTTATCCACAACTGTGGCTGACGACACCTTTGTCTTACCCAGCCAGAGAACTCTCACAAACGTGACAGTCCAGGCCCTTGCAGCTTGTTCTGATCTGCTGCCCATTCCTTCTCCTGCAGGTGCTGCATAAGGTGGGCGGCATATGATTTCAAACCTGTAAGTGAATCATCATCTATTTAATAGAACGTTGTAATGGAAGTTGGCTTTTTCCATTTTTAATCTGATTTTCTTTGCTACTTGCAGTTGGTAAAGACCTTTAAAATGATCATGGTCAAAGATATGCTTATAACCTAATTAATACCTTAACATGGAGCCATGTTTAATTCTGCAACATACAACATTTTAGAATAATGGCCAGAATGACAAGTATCATACCAGAGCATATTAGACTTTGAGGAATTCTATGTAACTTTAGAACATATGTATTATTATATTTCCATATAAATATAGGTTGAGAAGGCTAAGTATTAACCTGTATTTTGACAACGCTTCCCATAAGAGTTATTATACCAAACAAGTCCTTTTTTCATTTCGCCTTTCATAGATGGAGAATCATTTCTTCATATATCATAGGAACTCTCTAATACTTCCCATATTTTCCTTTAAAACAAAACCTGTTATTCAGAATTCGATTTCTGGAAGGTTTGGAAAGTCTTGTCAACACATTAGAAAAGGTTTTGATTATGCTTATATAGAATGATAGTTGAACAATTTACCATAGTTAAATAATTGTAAAACAAAACAACCGTTTATTCCATTAGTATTTTCCAGCTCAGAGGACTCACAAAAATATATGCTTCCTCGTTTCCTGAGGTGGCACAAGGAATAAGACACATCTATTTAGGCTAAACCGATACATTTCACCTAGTTCTTCCTTAGTTCATTACTGTATTTTGATTTCAGCAATAATTAATGAAGTTACCTTCCATGAGCAAATTAGATATGAATTAAATTTGGCCATGCCACTTATAATTTATAACACATACACAAACAGACATATACATAGACGTGGACAGATCTTAGTCTTAATCTCAAAGTTGAAGTGTGAATCTTAATTTTATTTTCCTGTCATCTGCTTAAAAGAAAACCAAGATGTAAGGTAGATTCTCCAGTGGTTTGCAATTTTTAAGTATTCACTGAAACTAGGACTTGCTGTATATTGGTCCTGTTCCAGTAGATGTTAGCTCAGCATGGGCCTCTTGTCACCCACCGATGCCTGCACCTCCAGGGCCAGGCCCTCCTCTCAGATTAGGGGCCACAGCCACAAGGGAACTGCGCCACAATCCTCTGGAGCCAGGGCCAATGGCATTGCCTGCTCCACACCTTCCCCCACAGATAATCCCTCCAGAGGGTCTTTTCAGATCCTACCAGTGCATTCCTGGTCTATTCTAGCAGTCTGGCTTGGGCCTTTTCAGTAGGCCATCTTTTCCCTTTCAGTTTAGCAGATCAGCAAGCCAGCTTTTGCAGTTTGCCTCCCATCTCTGCCAATTGCCTTGCCATGAGGTTCCTATTACAGCCTATGAGCGCCTAGCCTCCATTTGTAACCTACTTTCTGTCTCAGATGGTATATCATTGCCTATGGTTCTAACTCTTTGTTCACGGCTAACTGGAGGACACACAGAAAGGGTTAGCCCACTGTAGCTGCTGCCTGCCTAGCCTTTTTCTCTTTCACTATTTGCAGCTTTCTATGCACTGCTTTTAAAATTCCTAAAAATCGTACTAACATTTTTGGGGTGTCCCCATACTCATGTGATTTCCAATCATTGATTAGCCATTGATTCCAAAACTTAGATTGGGGAATAGGAGTCAAGATGGGAACCTGGTAGAAGCATGTTGCATCTCTTCTCCACAGAACAACTTAAAATTACCTGTTTTTTAAACACATACGCCATGGAAAGGAAGGCCTGGAGGTTGCAGACACAGCAAGGTCGGTGAAGACATCAGGGTTCAGAGTTGCATTGTGGATTTGGGACTCTCAGCCTTGGGGCAAAAAGCTGTGGAGTGGTTGCTCCAAAAGCATCAGAGAGCCCATCTAGAGGGATGGGGACACATAGGCAAGGGAGAGAGAGGGTCTTTGTGCAGCGGGGGAAGGAGGACCAACACTCAGCGATTGAGCAGGAGATCCCAAAGGAAAATTATACAGTGTTCCACCATAACCAGAAGGCAGAAGAATTCCCTACTTCCACCTCCTCCCACAATATTGCTCCAAGCCACAGGACCAGACTGCCAGAAATCCAGCCCCAGGGCTTAAAGGAAGAAGAGAATCTCAAGAAGGGAGGAAGTTTTCAACAGCTATCCACAGCACCAACCTGTAGGTAGAGGCAGAACTACAGCCTTATTGCTGATTGTGAGTCAACTCCTGTTTAGGCCTGGGACACTGGGGGAAAGATCAGCATCCCTCACACAAAGTCCAACCCCATAGTTTGAACACTCGGGCCCCAACGCAGCGTTTATCTAAGAACTTCAACAAACAAAGCCATTGGTGAGGCCACAAAACTCAAGAAATTCCAGTCTTCATACAAGAACCAGGCTTACTTGATGCAAGTCAATACTCTACACAAGGCCATCACTTCAGGGAAACCTAATCCACAGAAACATAAATGCCAAACAGAATGAAGGCCCAGGGAATATATGCAAAATAATGAATTCAAGTTAAAACCCCAGAGAAAAAATCTGAATGCAATAGACATGGGCAAACTGCCTGAGAATGAATTTAGAACAACAGTAATAAACATACTCATGGAAATCAAGGAAAGAATAGAAAAAGAACAAAAAAAAAAAAAAAAAAAAAAAAAAAAAAAAAAAAAAAAAAAAAAAAAAAAAAAAAAAAGAAAAAAAAAAAA